>JAMWYP010000514.1:0-161262 GCA_025563575.1 Acacia pycnantha
TGGGTCAATGTACTAGAGGAGTTAGTTTCTCAAAAGGGAAGAACATGCTAGAGGAGGAGTTCTAAAGGTGGAGACTTTGAGAAAACTATTAGTTATTTTTATTTTGTATAAATTTATGTTTGTGGTTAATTGTGTGGGTATATGAGCGCGCACTTAGCTTAAATTGCTTAAGTTTATTATAGAGTAAATACCCCTTTTGGTCCCTGAAAAAACACGCGCTACCCATTTTGGTCCCTGAGTAAAAAAAAATGCCAATTTTAGTCCTTAAACAGTAAAAAAAAGGTCCCTTTTAGCCCTTTTAGTCCTTTTAGTCATTTTTTGTGGGCATTTTAATCCCTCCTAAAACTATAATTAGAACGTCTAAAATACATTAAGGCGTCCTAACAACATTTAAGGACACCTTATTTAAATCATTTTGAGCCAAAATTTAATGTTTTAGCGCCATCACAAATTCATTAGTTGAATTTTGAGCCAAAATTTTGTGTCAGTCACTGCCTCGCCGCTCCTCCGTCTCTACCGTGCCTCTCCTGTAACATCCCATTTTAAAAGCGGAATTTTTTTTTTTTTCAATCAGAGTAGAGCAATGGAGCGAAAGAGTAACTGATACATATTCAAATATAAACCATAGTGTAATATAGTATTGCTAATATAGTGATCCTACTGTTTCAAAAGTAAGTACAAAAAGCGGAATAAAAATTCTCAGGCCAGCGGCCTAATCGTGCTGCTTCCCCCGGTCTCCAACTCTTGGTCCTCCGGACCCTGAAGCTACAACTGAGATCCAATTTACCACATTGGATCTCAGGTAACGGTTAACCTTATGCTCAAACAATACGGTATACAGACAACAGATATTCAAGACAATACAACAGTATATCAGTACATAAGCAAACAGCAGATGCATGATCATGACGACAGAACATAAGCACAGAGCAATATGCAAAGTCTCAAACAAAAATAACAAGAACAGCCAACACATACCCAGTGCCACGATAACCACTCGTGTCCTCAGCGCTAGGAAAACATAACGGCATTATTATGACTATAACCCGTGTAAAACTGTCTGTATATTCGGTCTATGAACGTATCTATCACATATATGTATTTAAGAAGCACAGGATTAGTGTTACAGCACGCGTCCGTACCTCCGTTGACAATATACGGTACTTCTGGTACGTTTGACGGAAAACTGCACTTTTGACGGAAAACAGCGGTACGTCTTGACAGCGGCACGTCAGACAGTGGAACGACAACGGTACGACGGTGGTTCATGATCAAAGATTTCCTATAGAAATAATATCACGTTTATCAATATTTGACATCATAACAGGCATTTTAGGTACAAACTATCATTTTGCCCCTATTCCCCTAATCGCCGTAATTTCGCTTGGTAACTTCGCTACTTTAACTCTATTTTTCCAAAATTTTAACATACCTCTTTCTCCAACATATTTTTGAAATAAATATCATATCTAGCCCTAAAACATGATATCTAAATCATACTTGAAAAAATAAAGATCTAACACTCCTACTATAACTATCGAAAGAACTTAAGACTAAAGACCGAAAAACTTACTCAGAGCTTCACTGCAAATTTCCCCAGACTTCTTCCTCCTTCCTTGCTGCTCCAATTTCGAATTGAGCTAGTGGTTTTTGGTGTGAGAATTCAAATGAGGGCAAAGGCCTATTTATAGGCAAATTCGGTGCACTATTCACACTTTATCATACCGAATCTCAACCGTCGGATCCTGCTTTTGTGTGTTGGCTTCATCTCACCCCTTAAACCCACCTTGGCCGACCTCCCCCCTTAGGTAGCACAAAATGACATCATCCTTGATGATGTCACAGAGTTGCTTTTTGCCTCCGACCCGATAATGTTCCCCGATCGGTGTCCTAATCGCGTAATCTTGAAAAATCGAAAAATTCCGGGAACATAGACCTGAAGATCTCTTTTTCCTCTTTCAAAATATTAGGGTCAACTAAATTTTTGATCCCATTCAGGGTGTCTCCGGTTCCGCTGAAGATTTTCGGATATCCGCCGTCAGTTTCGGAAATCGCTTCTGGTAACAACATCTTCGGGACAAAAATCCACTGATTCATAATATGCCCAGATGTTTACCAACTCATTCTTGGATTTCAAGTTATGGCTTGGTTTCTATAGATTTTCATTTATCTGATTTTCTTTTTGAACATCAGATAGATTCATAGTCAGTCTAGTATAACCCTTTTCGGTTTCGGAAATAACTTCGGAGACAGCCTACTCCGAGATAAAAATTCACTTGTTTCTAATATACTCTGACTTTAGAAACCTTGTTCATGGTTTTCTAGATAGGATTTAATTTCTATTGCTGGTCATATATCCTATTTGCTTTTACAACTTGATTACCTTTTAACCAAGAGTTACATGACTTTTAACAATCAAATCCCATCCTCTCATTTCATCCAAATGTGTCGGCCAAGACAAACACATTTTTGTATTTTTATTTTCTTTATTTAATAAATATTATATTATAATTATTTTACAAAATTTTCCTATTGGTCCATTTATAGATTTAGGCTTAAAATTACTTAACCTCATATATTTTTCTTTATATTTTCCAATTAATTAGAAAATATATTTTATGTTTTTTTAGCCATAAACCACTAATTATAGGGTTTTACATAATTATCCTTGGATTTTCCTTTGTTTAAACTCAAATAATTAGCCAATAATTATTTAATTAATTACCCACTAATTGTTGATAATTTTCTTAATTAGAATAACTCATTACCTCACCACTTTTGCACTGACACTAGTATTTTATGTCTCATGCATTAAATTAAAATTCACGGGGGCATTTTGGTCATTATAATACTTTTTTATTTTCCCCCTTTATTTTTCCAAGGTTATATTTTATTAAATTACCAAAATTAGAGACAATATACTCTCTTAATTTTAATAATTATTTTACTGCCTCCTAGGATTTTTCATAATTTCTTTAGGTCATTATATGCTCCACAAGGGCATTTTAGTCATTTTGACTCCTTATTCTTTTTTCCTAATTTCCAAGAGATTTTTCCTTCATAAATACGATATTTATGACACAGAAATTGAAACGACATATTCACCCATCAGAAATAGCCATGTTATTTATCCGGGTATTACATTTCTCCCCCCGTTAAACAAAATTTCGCCCCCGAAATTTAATCTATAGTAACTAAACTCCGGGCCATGAACTCTGGGTATTTCTCCTTCATATCTCTCACTGTTTCCCAAGTTGCCTCTTCGGGTGATAAACCTTTCCAGACTACCTTCACTATCGGTATGGTCTTATTTCTAAGCCGTTTCTCCTGGTGTCCGATAATTTGCTCTGGCTCGACCACAAAGGTAGTATCATGACGTACTTCGACGTCCTCGTACTCGATGACATGATCTCGGTCTGGTTGGTATTTCTTCAATTGTGACACGTGGAAAACGTCGTGGAGATTACTCAGGTTCGGGGGTAAGGCTAACTGATAAGCGACTGGTCCTCACTCGGCCAAAATTTCGAATAGTCCAACATATCGTGGACTGAGTTTCTTCCTCTTAAGCGTTCTGCCGACACCAGTTACTGGGGATAATTTTAGAAATACATGGTCGCCGACATAGAACTTCAGAGGTCTCCTCCTTTTGTCAGCATAGCTCTTACATGCGCTTTGTCTTTGCAAGAAGTCTTTTCTTGATCAACGCGATTTGTTCGGAGGTCTGCTCAAGCATATCCGTCCCAAGTAATTGCCTTTCAGAAGAATCTGTCCAGCATAAGGGTGATTGACACTTCTGCCCGTACAACGCCTCAAACGGGGCCATTTGTATACTAGCATGATAACTGTTGTTGTATGCGAATTCTGCTAGCGAAAGATGTCAATCCCAAATTCCTTTGAAATCTAGGGCACATGCTCGCAACATATCCTCCAGCGTCTGTATCGTTCGCTCAGATTGACCGTCGGTCTGAGGGTGATAAGCCGAACTGAACTTCAACTTTGTACCCATACCTTCGTGTATTGCTTGCCAGAAACAGGATTGGAATCGCGCATCCCGATCAGAGATAATACTCTTAGGGACTCCGTGTAGTCTCACGACTTCTTTGATATAAATCTCCGCCAATCGTTCCGGAGAGTAATGGATACTGATGGGAATGAAATGTGCTGACTTAGTTAATCGATCAACAACCACCCAGATCGTATCGTGATTCCTGATCTTAGGTAAACCCACCACAAAATCTATGGTTATATTCTCCCATTTCCATTCTGGCAATTCTAGTCCTTGCAAAAGACCAGGGGGTCGACGGTGTTCAATCTTCACTTTCTGACAGGTCAAGCATCTGGCCACATACTGGGCTACATCTTTCTTAAACCCGGGCCATCGGAGTTCAGATTTCATGTTCTGGTACATCTTGACCATGCCTAGATGCAGAGTATATTTACTCTTATGAGCCTCATCCAGTATCTTTCGCCTCAATTCATCAACTGGCAGTACGTAGATTTGTTTCTTGTACCTGACCAAACCACTAGGTGATAGGTCGTGGTCTTGGGTCTCACCTCGAGAGATCTTCTCACGTATCTCTTTAGCCCAATCATCTTGCTTCTGAGCTTCGTCAACTTCATCCCTCAGATCATACTCCCCTTGACTCACAAGAAGAGTAGCAAGATAGGCATCAGTTGGTGTGTTGAGACCCACACAGATTTGATTTGATAGATTCAGATCTCTGAAATCTTCAAGTAATTTCTGCTCCTGAATCATCATGTATGCCACCTGCACCATCTTCCGGCTAAGAGCATCTGCAACGACATTTGCTTTACCCAGATGATACTTGATCTCCAGGTTGTAGTCTTTAATCAGCTCCATCCAGCGACGCTGTCTTATGTTGAGTTCTCTTTGATTGAAAAGGTACTTCAGGCTTTTGTGGTCGCAGTACAATTCTACGGTCACACCATACAGATAATGCCTCCATATCTTCAAAGCGAACATGATAGCTGCAAGCTCTAAATCGTGTGTAGGGTAATTCAACTCGTCCGGTGTTGTAGTCAACCTCTCCCTCAGTCTCTGAAAGCTCTCCTCACAGTCATCTCTCCATACAAAGGGTTGGTTCTTCCTCGTAAGCTTTGTCAATGGTAAGGCTAGACGCGAGAAATCCCGTATGAATCTGCGATAGTATCCCGTCAGACCCAGAAACTACGTATCTCCGTCACTGTTTCTGGCCGTTTCCAGTCCAGAACTGCTTCCACCTTGCCTGGATCTACAGCAACTCCGCCACTTGATATCACATGGCCCAGAAATCTTACTTCTGGCAGCCAAAATTCGCATTTGCTAAGCTTAGCATAGAGGTGCTTTTCACGGAGTATACACAATACTTGTCGTAGATGTTATTCGTGCTCTTCTATGATCTTAGAGTAGATGAGGATATCGTCAATGAACACGACCACAAATTGGTCTAAGTGTTGTCAGAAGATACGGTTCATGTAATCCATGAATACCGCAAGTTCATTTGTTAATCCGAAGGGCATCACAAGGAATTCATAGTGCCCGTACCTGGTCCTGAAAGCCGTCTGGAAACATCATCATCTTTAACTCGCAACTGATGATATCCCGAATGCAGATCAATTTTAGAAAAGACAGTAGAACCAGATAACTGATCCAAAAGATCATCTATCCGGGGAAGTAGGTATTTGTTTTTGACTGTTACTTTGTTCAATTCACGGTAATCGATGTAAGTCGGAAGCTCCCGTCTTTCTTTTTTACAAACAATACTGAGGCTCCCCATGGTGATACACTGGGTCGGATGAACCCCTTAGCAAGTAATTCTTCTAGTTGCTTCTTCAACTCCTGCATCTCGTTCAGTGCCATACGATACGACGCTTTTGATATTGATCCTATACCAGGAATCAATTCAATCGTGAACTCCACTTCTCAGGTAGGAGGTAGCTCGGTGAGATCTTTCGGAAATACATCAGGAAAATCTTTCACAACAGGGATATCCTCAAGTGAAAGATCAGCTTCTGCCTTGACTGAGAAGAATACCATGTATGTGTGGCATCCCTGCTGCATGCATCTATCAGCTTCCGTAGCGGAGAGAAAGTTCAGGCTCTCTTCAACCTTATCTCCGGGAAAAGATATCTTCTTTGTGCCACAATCGATCATTGCACCATTGGCCGTCAGCCAATTTAGACTGAGTATAACGTCGATGCCATGAAGTGGTAGACGGATAAGGTCCACCTTAGAAACTCGTCCATCTACATTTGCAATACAATTCATACATGCATCAGAAGCTAAAGATTTTACACCCAATGGTGTAGATACTACCAGATCATATGGTAATCTATAGGCATGCATCCTTAGGCGACTTGCACAATCATAGGAAATAAACGAATGACTAGCACCCGAATCATACAATGCCTGCAATAGATTCCCATTAAGGTAAATTGTACCTTGGACCATCTCCGGAGACTTCACGGCCTCGTGTGCATCGGTGCAAAGATTCGGCCGGCACTCGAGGTCTTGCCTCTGCAGCCTTCTCGGGGCAATCCCATTTGAAGTGTCCGGGCTTACGGCACTGAAGCATATTTGCTTCCCATCACGGTTGGCTCCGGATGGTACTTCTTGCATTTGGACATGTTTAGGATCCCGTATGCAGGATAGTTACATTGCCCGGACTTGGTACGACATCTTGTTCCCACCTCGGTTATTGTTCCAGGGCGCCTTCCTTTTTTGCGAGGAACCTCCGCGGTTAGACCCACCGCGACCAGCATTATTTCCCTCAAGGCTCTGGAATCTGCACAGTTCTTTCAAGTTGCGCTCGGTCAATCGGCAAGATTCCACAGCTTGGGCCATGTCAGGAAACCGCTAAGATACCAGTCTCGCCCTTATATGATACTTCAGTCCATACACCAACCTGTTAGCCTTCCAGCTTTCATTGTCATTACTTTTCAGATATGAAGAGTATCGCGATAGGTTGGTGAATCGAGTGAAGTAGTCATCAAATGATTCTTCATTGCCTTGCTGTATGTGAAGAAATTCCTCCTCCTTAATTACCTGAATCGAGTGAGGGAAATATTGTTCATTGAATTTCTCCTGAAATGTCTCCCAAGTAACAGGGCAATACCGGTTCTGTAGGGTTGTGGAACCGCTCTTCCACCATCGGTGTGAATCACCTTCAAGTTTATAGATTGCCAACTGAGCCTTCCGATTGTCCAGGCATTCAATGACTTCAAAAATCTTGTCCAGACTTAGAAGCCAATCCTCAGCTAATTCATTCTTTCCACGGAAACTGAGTGGCTTGAGCTTGCAGAACTGGTTGACCCAGCTTTCCGTGGTCCTTTCCCTTCTTCCTCGTCGTGGAGGTGATTGGGATCTATCAGATCCTCATATTCCTCAGCATGTTCTTCATTTTGCTCATCATCCTCACCTTCTTCTTCTTCATCATTTTCTTCATTATCTCGCTCTTCCTGTTGTCTTTGTCTTTCTGCCATAAGTGCATCGATAAGAGCTCTCTGCTCTTGCAAAGTTTGTCGCATCTCCTGTATATCGTTCTGTTGGTTCAGTAGTTGATTTTGCTCGGGTTGGTCCTCTTGGTCTCGTCCAATTTCAGGTATCGCTCTCATCTGAGGCTGTTTGCCTCCTCTTCTACCTCGACCTCGTCATCGGCCTCTACCTCTACCTCTAGGTGCACCGGCACCTCTTATGTTGGCCATATTTTAACTTTTCCTTTATTTAAATAACGAATATAAACGTCAGAAAAATAGCACAACAATTGGCACTAAAATATATATACTTTCATATATTGCATCAAGTTTGTACAATAGGTATCAATTTGGTCATATCCTAATACAAGTCATATATTACAATATTTTTATTCAAAACATATTTCACAACCCCTCGGGTTTCTACATACACACTATACTATACTAGCTTCTACTAGTCCTTCCATAGCTCTCTTCAACCGCTGATCCCCAGCTACATGTGTTGGCGAACCATACACTTCAGGTAACGGAGATGGATATGGATATCCAAGATAGGTCCTTCGTCTAGGAGCTCGTTTATGAACCTTGCCCAGAAACGGGTTCGGGGAAAATAGTACAGGGTGGATCTGATCCAATCCCCGGGTGAACAACGACCACAGATGGCATGATAGTTTTTGACTTGGCTTAGGAATCGCAAGTACCTCCCCTGAAAAGTTTCAGTGGTCTCCTAAGCGTGCATATAATAGGATTCTAATGCCCAGGTTAGTGATCTATTATCATTCAGGACATAGTGGTAATCATCGGGGTAGGCTTCCTCATCGTCCAAGTTTTAGATTTCAGGATAGTCAAAATTATCTCCTACCGATGACTGGGTTGACCCGGCAGGGCTTTTTGGTTCAGGTTGGTATTCTACTATGTTTATAGGTTCAGGATCATAAATGAAATCAGGGTACTCAGGGTTTGGCATAGGATGATATTCTGGTTCGGGTTCATACACGTCATTATCAGGGTACTCAGGGTCGGTGTAATCCGGTTCCGGGTGGTATTCCGGCTCTGGGTCGTCGATATAGTCAGGGTATTTTGGTGCAGGGTGATATTCAGGCTCCGGATCACTCAGATGTTCTATGGAGAAATCAGGATTATTAAGGAGATCATCGTAGTACTCATAGATAGGGTGTATTTGAACAATCGGGGGTTCGGGTTCGGGCGGAGGGTATATAGGATCAGGGTTAAACCTCCTTCCAACTATCTCCGGTATCACGGACTTCCTTGCCGTACGCCTCATCCTCCCGAAATAAGGGGTATAAGGGTTATCATACCTGTCCATCTCTACACATTACACCAAGGTCATATCAGTACTCATTTTCAAAATGTGCTCAAAGTTAAAAGGCTTGAGAACCTAACTCCGTTAACCGAATAGAATGGCCAGGTAAGTGTCTACCATGGGAGCCTCACCGAATACACGGTGACTGATTGGCACACCCACGTAGACTAGCCTTGCCTTCGACACCAAACTGTTTGTGGTAACATAGTCAAATTCTTCCTAGAATGAATGCTCTGATACCAAAAATGTAACATCCTATTTTAAAAGGGGATTTTTTTTTTCCAATTAGAGTAGAGCAATGGAGCGAAAGAGTAACTGATACATATTCAAATATAAACCATAGTGTAATATAGTATTGCTAATACAGTCATCCTACTATTTCAAAAGTAAGTACAAAAAGTGGAATAAAAATTCTCCGGCCAGCGGCCTAATCGTGCTGCTTCCCCCGGTCTCCAACTCTCGGTCCTCTGGACCCTGAAGCTACAGTGAGATCCAATTTACCACATTGGATCTCGGGTAACGTTAACCTTATGCTCAAACAATACGGTATACGGACAACGAGATATTCAAGACAATACAACAAAAGATATCAGTACATAAGCATACAGCAGATGCATGATCATGACGACAGAACATAAGCATAGAGCAATATGCAAAGTCTCAAACAACAATAACAACAACAGCCTGCACATACCCAGTGCCATGATAACCACTCGTGTCCTCAGCGCTAGGAAAACATAACGGCATTATTATGACTATAACCCGTGTAAAACCTGTCTCGTATATTCGGTCTATGAACGTATCTATCACATATATGTATTTAAGCAGCACAGGATTAGTGTTACAGTACGCGTCCGTACCTCCATTGACAATATACGGTACTTCTGGTATATTTGACGGAAAACTGCACTTTTGACGGAAAACAGCGGTACGTCTTGACAGCGGCACGTCAGACAGTGGAACGACAGCGGTACGACGATGGTTCATGATCAAATATTTCCTATAGAAATAATATCACGTTTATCAATATTTGACATCATAACAGGTATTTTAGGTACAAATTACCATTTTTCCCCTATTCCCCTAATCGCCGTAATTTCGCCAGCGCTTCGCTACTTTAACTCTATTTTTCCAAAATTTTAACATACCTCTTTCTCCAACATATTTTTGAAATAAATATCATATCTAGCCCTAAAACATGATATCTAAATCATACTTGAAAAAATAAAGATCTAACACTCCTACTAAAACTACCGAAAGAACTTAAGACTAAAGACCGAAAAACTTACTCAGAGCTTCACTGCAAATTTCCCCGGACTTCTTCCTCCTTCCTTGCTGCTCCAATTTCGAATTGAGCTAGTGGTTTTTGGTGTGAGAATTCAAATGAGGGCAAAGGCCTATTTATAGGCAAATTCGGTGCACTATTCACATTTATCATACCGAATCTCAACCATCGGGTCCTACTTTTGTGTGCTGGCTTCATCTCACCCCTTAAACCCACCTTGGCTGACCTCCGCCCCTTAGGTGGAACAAAATGACATCATCCTTGATGATGTCACAGAGTTGCTTTTTGCCTCTGGCCGATAATGTTCCCCGATCAGTGTCCTAATCGCATAATCTTGAAAAATCTCAAAATTCCGGGAACATAGCCCAAAAGATCTCTTTTTCCTCTTTCAAAATACTTGGATCAACTAAATTTTTGATCCCATTCAGGGTGTCTCCAGTTCCGCTGAAGACTTTCGGATATCCGCCTTCAGTTGCGGAAATCACTTCTGGTAACAACATCTTCGGGGCAAAAATCCACTGATTCATAATATGCCCAGATGTTTACCAACTCATTCTTGGATTTCAAGTTATGGCTTGGTTTCTATAGTTTTTCATTTATCTGATTTGTTTTTTGAACATCAGATAGATTCATAGTCAGTCTAGTATAACCCTTTTCGGTTTCGGAAATAACTTCGGAGACAGCCTACTCCGAGATAAAAATTCACTTGTTTCTAATATACTCTGACTTTAGAAACCTTGTTCATGGTTTTCTAGATAGGATTTAATCTCTATTGGTGGTCATTTATCCTATTTGCTTTTACAACTTGATTACCTTTTAACCAAGAGTTACATGACTTTTAACAATCAACTCCCATCCTCTCATTTCATCCAAATGTGTCGGCCAAGACACACACATTTTTGTATTTTTATTTTCTTTATTTAATAAATATTATATTATAATTATTTTACAAAATTTTCCTATTGGTTCATTTATAGGTTTAGGCTTAAAATTACTTAACCTCATATATTTTTCTTTATATTTTCCAATTAATTAGAAAATATATTTTATGTTATTTTTAGCCATAAACCACTAATTATAGGGTTTTACATAATTATCCTTGGATTTTCCTTTGTCTAAGCTCAAATAATTAGCCAATAATTACTTAATTAATTACCCACTAATTGTTGATAATTTTCTTAATTAGAATAACTCATTACCTCACCACTTTTGCACTGACACTAGTATTTTATGTCTCATGCATTAAATTAAAATTCACGGGGGCATTTTAGTCATTATAATACTTTTTGATTTTCCCCCTTTATTTTTCCAAGGTTATATTTTATTAAATTACCAAAATTAGAGACAATATACTCTCTTAATTTTAATAATTATTTTCTTGCCTCCTAGGATTTTTCATAATTTCTTTAGGTCATTATATGCTCCACAAGGGCATTTTAGTCATTTTGACTCCTTATTCTTTTTTCCTAATTTCCAAGAGATTTTTCCTTCATAAATACGATATTTATGACACAAAAATTGAAACCACATATTCACCCATCAGAAATAACCACATCTCCTCCTCTCTCACTCATGGCTCTCGATCTCCTCAGAACTACTATAAGTTTGTAAGTCTTCTCGACCTAAAATGTTTGTTGGTGTCTGCTCATAGCTTATGATTCCTCAATCACCTATTTTGGCATTCTCAGGTCCACATACACACCGGTTGTTGACGTCGTTTTCCATTGAGTGAGCGTCTTACTCCTCCTTCTGAAACCCAAACCCACCAAGCCCTATCACTGCTGGTTCGTCTCCTAATCACTTCCATTGTTAGGTAATGCTTGTTCTTCTTATTCTTTGATTTCCTTTTCATACCTTGATTGCTGGATTTTACTTACTCTGTTTAGGATTAGAATTTCCATTTAGATAATGCTACAATTGAATTGATTCTCCTGTTTACATTTACATTAGAGTGCATTTGGTATATTAAGATTGTATTTTCTTTAATACTAGGCCTTGTGAGTTTCTTGTGCATTTTGAACCCTTGTAACATATATATATATAGATAGATAGATGTAACATGGCGGAGGGAAGTTTTGGAGCATTTTCTGAATAAAGGATACTTGATGTAATATTTCCATGCATTTCTTTGGTTTGGTGACTCTTTTATATTGTTTTAGAGTGTTTTACATGTCTCTTGAGGACCCGTTTGTTACAAAGAAAGCTTGGAGAGGGAAAGGGAAGATCCCAATCTTCCCATGGATTTTGGTTGTTTGTTACACAGAAAGTCCAGTCAGCATCTTCCAGTGAGGGTCCATCTTCCCTCATTTGAGGGAAAGTGCTTTCCATCCGAAAATGGAAGGAAAGCTGCCATCTTCCCAGGAAGATGGTTTTTTGACAGATTTACCCCTGAAATTCAAATTTGGCGGGAAGTTCGAACTTGGCGGGAAAGTTCAAACTTGGCGGGAAAGTTCAAATTTGGCGGGAAAGTTCAAATTTGGCGAAATTTTTTTCTTCAAAGAGTAAATACCATTTTTGGTCCCTGGAAAAACACATTTGACCCTTTTTCGTCCCTGAGTAAAAGAAATGTCATTTTGGTCCTTTTTAGGGACTAAAAAGGACCTTTTTAGGAATTTCTGAGGATTAAAATGTGCAAAAAAAAATGATCAAAATGACTAAAAGGGACCTTATTTTTCCATTTTAGGGACTAAAAGTGACTTATTTTTTTCCAGGGACCAAAAAGGGCATCCGTGTTTTTTCCAGGGACCAAAAAGGGTATTTACTCTTCTTCAAAAGTTCGAACTTAAAAATAATATATTTTTTAAAAATATATTTTAGAAAAAAAAATATTATTTTTTTTATTTTGAATTAATTTCTTTTGAGGGTAAAATAGACATTTCCTAATTTTTTTACCAACTTTCCCTCTTCATTTTCTTCCTACCAAACAAATCAAGTCATCTTCCCTCATCTTTCAAATCTTCCTTTCCTTTCCTTTCCCTCCTCCAAAGTTCCTTTCCCTCCCCAAACTTTCTTTATAACAAACGGGTCCTGAAAGTTATAGAAGTTTGGTAATGTTGGTAATGTTCTGACTAAAATTTTGGTAATGTTGTAAATGTATGAATTCAATATGTTGAGCAATAGAAGTGAGGCAACGGTTTGTTGAATTACTTGAAATGGTTTGTTGTTGAAATTTTGGGATGTCTTATTGTTGAGGGGAAATTCTACCAAAACATTTTTACAAGATTGAGAAAAAAACATGTCATTAGCAATAATGTTGTTGTCATAGATCCTAAATTTGGATTTGTCTCAGTTGACCTTCAACGAATTGGTCATAGAGATGAGTCATTCATTCTAGCAAGCCAGGCGAAGCAAGTGTTTTATGTTACAGACCCTACTGATAAAAAAATGTCTATTGTACTTTAAAGTAAAAAACAGAAGTATGGTGAAGAATCCCTGAACCTTGACGATACACTCCCTTTCTCAACAAATCCACCTATAACACGTGAAGTAGAATTGGTAGATGATGAAGAATATGCTGCAAGAAATGTTCATTGTGAAGGAATATAGGAAACCATATGAAGATTGCACACTTATGTATGTGATCGCTCCATGATTCTCAAATTATGTACGTGAAAAATATGTACGCGATCGCTCCATGATTCTCAAATTATGATATTTTTGTAGATTGCACACTTGAGTTTTTAATTATTTCATTCACTTCATTAGTTTATCTTATGGCTTGTTTTCCAATTTACAGTTTTTTGACAGTGTTGCTCTGTTTGCTCCGTTCTCGGATGAAGAAGTCGATATGGTTCGAGACGTTTTGGCTAGACATCTTCTGCAATACCTATAGGTTCTTATGTGAATTTGACATTGTTGTTGGCCG
This sequence comes from Acacia pycnantha, assembly GCA_025563575.1. NCBI lineage: Eukaryota > Viridiplantae > Streptophyta > Magnoliopsida > Fabales > Fabaceae > Acacia > Acacia pycnantha. The sequence goes on from JAMWYP010000514.1 coordinate 13,948, forward strand.
GTAGTGCACTAGTTCAAATGTATAGTGCGAATTTGACATTGTGTTCATCCTCATGTATTTCATTTTGACATTATGATATGTTAATGAAGGAAGGTTGTTTTTAAACTGTGGCTAGTGGATTGTAAATATTGTATTCCTGTTTTACAGACAATTTTTGAATTATATAAATATGTAGTAGCCATTTTAAAAAAAACGAAAATAAGGTGTCCTGAAATTAAATTCAGGACGCCAAAAAATAATTTAAGAAGTCCTTAAACAAAACTAAGGACGCCTCATGATAGTTTAAAAAAAAAACTAAAAACGGTGTCCTGAAATACAATTAAGGACGCCAAAAAATTCAATAAGATGTCCTCAAATAAGTTAAGGACGCCACATATGATGATTCATCAATTCAGGACTGCTCATATGAGGCGTCCTGAAATTAATTCAAGACGTCAAACATTAAAAAAAAAACAACTACCCTACCCGAGACGTCCCTCCGAAAAAGGAAGTTAATTGGGTCTTATTTAGTTCGTTTTCTCGTTTTTTTGTAGTAGTGATATTGTATGGTATGTAAATTAAAATATGTGATCGCATGTATCTAACCTCCACAAGGAGGAGCATAGGAGCTAAGCACCAACCCAAGGTAAGTGCCATGTGATCATCATGGCCAAAATGCATGAAAATTTACTAATAATTATTTAATATGTTTATTTGGTCCATAGTTTTGTGACTTCTTAGAGTCACAATAATTGTTTGAGTTGCACCATGAAATTTTGCAATGTATGGTACCAGTGGTGGAGCTAGAAATTTTAATGATGGGGGTTGAAAATAAAAAATACTACATCATAAATAAAAGTACTTGAAATACAATACTGACCTAATATGACATAATAGCCCCACTTGCACTTGGCTTGGGTGGCCCTAATCTACCAAGAATAGACTATGTATATTCCAACAAATTACTCCCTCCAATCCATAATATAAGACATATTTAGGGAGTTAATTTTTATCTTAAATATAAGACATAGTTTTCATATTCGTTAACAATAATCAAGGAATATAGTGAATAAAAAAAACAGGGAAGATGATGACTATAGTGTTTTAGAAAAAACATGTCAAATTAATTTACTTAACCAACTTTCTTAATGTATCTAAATTAGGTAAATATATCTTATATTTAGGATTGGAGGAGTATTAACAATATTTTTAAAATACAAATGATGAAATACAATAGAATTAAACAAGCTTAGCTTATTAAGCTTGTCTATATACATGTAGATATCTCCTTATATTTTGTTAACATATGACAATTTCAAACTCAAAAGTTAAGGACCAAAGGCAAGCCAAGATTATATGAAACTACTACATATTGAGATTAAAAAATAAGCAAGTTATACATAATAAGTTTCTCTTGTGCATGGGTTTATTTGTGTATAGTCAAAATATTAAAATAAACCGTAGACAAATATATATATACCTAGCCCCCCTCTAAATCCAACCCTTCTATGGTACACATCCATACCTTTAAAATGAGTCCCACACTAGTGCAAAAAAGGATTTTAAGACCGGACGAAACAGGTACATTAGGACCGGACCCGCGACCAGTCTTGTTCCAGGCGGTATTAAAAGTCGACCTTTAAGACCGGACTTTTACACGGTCTTAAAGAGTTTCTTTAAAAACGGACATTTTAAACATCCGGTCTTAAAAGTGTTTCAAAATAATAAAAAAACAAAAAACTCAAATGAAACAATCGGTCCCAAATCACCAGATCTGGCAACATTTTGAATGTCCCTCCGTCATCAACGACGGAGAACCAAGAGAAGATTGGAAGCAACAACAACAAGAAGAAAAACAAAAAAGATGATTACAAAGTCCAGAAATAAACAAAAATAACAAGAAACAGAAATCATTCACCATGAAAATCGAATTTGAAGTCCAGATCTACAAAAAAAAATCACAAGCTTAAAGCAACCAAATCTAAGCAAGAAGATATCTCGAGTTTGATTTCAAACCGGATCTATACGAAGGCGGCGTGGAAGGACCCATAGATCGAAGAGGAAGGAGCCGCGGGTCGTACGAGAATCCTCAAAGTAGTACGCTTTCGCTGTTCTTGAGGATTAGAGTCGACGCCATCGCAAAACCCTCGAAGCATCTCACCGCCAACGTTGCCAATGATTTGATTGTGCGACTCTTATGATGACTTACGAAGATTGCGAGTAGGTTAGAGGAAGAGGATGACATTCTTGCGAGGATTTGCCGTGAGGCTCTTGGGACACTCGTTGAATCTATAACTAAGAAAATGTTATATCACCAAGAAGACAAAGCAAACTCACGGACTTAACAAGTTTAGCGAATGTAGTTTTTTTTTAACACTTTTAAGACCGGTTTTTTGAAACAACCGGTCTTAAAAGTATATTTTTAGGACACGGTTGTTTGAAACAACCGGTCTTAAAAGTGTAAAAAAAAATAATATTGACCGGTACCGGTCTTAAAAGTGTTCTATATAATTTTTTTTTACACTTTTAAGACCGTCTATTTTGAAACAGCCGGTCTTAAAAGAGTTCTATATAATTTTTTTTTTACACTTCTAAGACCGTCTGTTTCAAACGAGACGGTCTTAAAAGTACTTTTAAGACCGTCTATTTGAAACAAATAGGCCTTAAAAGTGTTCTATTTATTTAATTAGTTAGCGTATACGATTATATTGTGCAATTATCTTAATTAAGTTGTTAGAGAGATTTTAGGAATTAAGTTAGCGAGATCAAGGTTTTTGAATTTCGTAATTAAATTCCCGATTGTAATCATCTTAATTAAGTTGTTAGAGAGATTTTAGGAATAAAGTTAGCGAGATCATGATTTTTTGAATTTCGTAATTAAATTCTTGATTGTAATCATCTTAATTAAGATGTTGGAGAGATTTTAGGAATTAAGTTAGCGAGATCATGGTTTTATGAATTTCGTAATATATTCTGATTGTAATCCCTAAATTATAGGAACTGCCTAGGTTTATTTACTTATTAGCATCTCGTATATAATTTCAATTAAGCGAAGGAATAAATCATCGCATTCTCGGACTTGATCGGCGTCTTCTCACAATATTTACGAAATTGCCACCGGTCATACTTTTAAGATAGGATATTTTTTAGCTTAGGTCTTAAAAGTGTTCTATATATTTACGAAATTGCCATTGGTCATACTTTTAAGACCGGATCTTTTATAGTCCGGTCTTAAAAGTGTTCTATATATTTACGAAAGTGTCACCGGTCATATTTTTAAGACCGGATCTTTTATAATCCGGTCCAAAAAGTTCTTTATATTTACGAAACTGCCACCGGTCATACTTTTAAGACCTGATTCTCTATAATCCGGTCTAAATGAGACGGTCTTAAAGCCCTTTTTTGCACTAGTGCCAATTAATAATTTGTAGACATGCAGATGATATGATTTTTCAAAGTTGACCCAAGAAAACTAAGAACTATTATTGTGAAAATTACATTTTAGAAATGAGAGTTTTTTAATAGAATAAAAAAATGTTAACCCAGGTCTTACGTTTCTATCAAAGAGTTTTCCAACAGATAAAAATAGAGTTTTGAATAAGTAACTTTAGAGTTATATTATTGAATTAGTTATGTATTTCTAAAATTTTAAGAAAATTTATTATTTCATGGTACCCGGTATTTAAGAAAGAGTTTTAATTTTTTAGTTTAACCAGTGATATTATTTGGGTCACAAGTGGTTTTAAAATGGCTAAACAACTTTGTTAAGTGACCTTAGAATAAGGTCTTATCCCTGTCTTAAAATAAGATTATACATAGGTAAGAATTTGGCGATGAAAAAAAAAATATTGTTAATATAGATTTCTTCAAATAAGTGGGTGTTAGATTTCTTCAAATGCCCTTTTTTCATGTGTAGTGAACTAGCCTTTGGCAAAAACTCCTTAATATGTGTAATCAATTAGAATATTTTGGGACAAAAATTATAAATTTAGAAGATAAAGTTGATTAAGATCTTATATTTATGATCAAAATAAATTTTTTCTCTGGTTCTTATATATTTGGAATGGGAAGGAGTCCCATATAACCAGGAGTTCAATTCTCATTCTAAAAACTAATATCATCATATGCCCAAGAGTTCAAATCACATGTTTGAAAACAAAACGTGCTCAACTGAACTATAAAAATGTCGTATTTATTCTTTGAAAATATCCAATACAGGCATGCCTTAATTTGATTTTTCCATATTGAAGAGTTCATTCCCTATAGCCAAGTATCAGCAGTTTATCGAAATTATTCCCTACGTTTCTTACCTCATATATTCAAGGTAAAATAAATTATTCCACTATATCAAAATATTCCCAACAAGTTCATTAATTGATTAACCGGTGGCAAGTTCGTATACATCCCTTGAACATGACGCATAATATGTATATTTCCAAATAGATTGAAAGGCAAAAAATTGTTAGTTCTCAGTGTTTTGATGATAACAAACATTAAGGTTTTGATCTAATGAATTATTTAAGCATTTCAGAAAGGCAACTCGAGCAAGAAACTTAATGTCCAAGCATAGTTTAATAGTTGGCTAGGGATGCTCGAGCAAAGTGACTAACGTGCCCGAGCATCATCTGGTTGATAGCAAAGTTCAAAGGAAACATGAGCCATCGAAGCATGCCCAAGCATAGTGTAAGTATTGCTTGAGCAGAGGTAAAATAATGCTCGAGCGGTATCGATATATCCTTCATCCTTTGTCTCTGAATGACTTGTGCCCGAGCATGATTATGGCATGCTCAAGCAGTATGCTTGAGCAAAGGAAAAGCAATGCTCAAGCAGTACCGCTGAAACTCTTAGTCGTCGCCTCTGTATGCCTTGTGCCCGATCAAGATATTATCATGCCCAAGCAACATGCTCGAGCAAGAACCTTGTGCTACTCGAGCCGACATGCTCCTAGCCTTTAATTGCTCTCGGCCTCAACTATGCTCGAGCATTGTCTCCAGGATGCTCGAGCATTGGCGAACTGGCTCTAAATGATGCTCGAGCATCAGCGATGGATAATGTTTTCAAATGTTTCACTCTAGGCATGCCCGAGCAAGCAAAATTGAGTGCTCGAGCAGGGTGCTCAAGCAGTAGCTCGATGTTGCCCGAGCATATTGACAATCATGCTCAAGCATGATCGTCCTCTGTTCAGTAAAATGAGAAGTTTTAAATTCAAATCTATTGGGTTATCTTCAATCCTTCTCCTATCTCACTCAAAGTTATTTAGACTAAATACTAATCATCATTTGAGTGTATTTCAGGTTGTTAACCGTTGTTTAGTTGAAAAACAAGGTTCTGACAGAAGAATTAAATGCTAAGCCGAAACAAAGCGTAAAAATGACATCTTTCGTCTGTGCCCAAAGTAAAGCATGTCAGCAACTCTCATTCCTCATTTAATGCTACTTCTCAACGAGCAAAAAGAACAAGGAATGTCAAACGACCTTTGTTGACCAAGCAACATTCAAAAAATAAGTTTCGCCTCGGTTCATGTCTAATGGGAAGAATTTATGTCTAAAAGGATTAATGAGCAAGGAATTAATCAATGTCTTCAACAACGGCCATCAATGCTCCACCTATGAATAACAAAAGCATTGAATTCTTCAACCACCGAAACGTTGTGCTTTCAATTCGAATTTATTGCAATCGACTGTTTCATTAACTTCGCTAATATCTTCGGATATTTCTGTGTACTTCAGTGTTTATCTTTTATCTACTCTTAAGGAGTTTCTAAACACTTATTTGATTATTGTTTTGTTAAATCTTAAGGTTGTGAAACCTTAAGTGTGGGTGTACACTTACAGCTTGTAAGGGGGAGTGAGTCCTAGTGAGAGGATCATCTGAGTACAGTGTGTAATCGTAATTGTTTTGAAAGATAATGGAAATCCCAGGTGTTCTGGGGACTGGACGTAGATCGAAGAGTTAGACCGAACCAGGATAATCTCTTGTGTCTTTCTGTTCTTTTATCTGCTTCTATCTTTGGTGTTCTTAACTACTTAGCGAAAGAACTTTTGTAATCACCTATTCACCCCCCCTCTAGGTGATATTTCATCTTCATTTGGTATCAAAGCGCTGGTTTCTCAGTTGGGCTTAACATCCTGAGAAAGATCATGGAAATTAAATAAATGACTCAAGGCAAATTGATTTTACCTTACAAGCCTTTTCTGAAAACGAAAGGAAATCACCAAGAGGGGGGGTGAATTGGGGATTTTAAAACTTTTATAATAACTTTGCACCCAAGCTGAAGCTATGAATGTATAAGAACTCTTGAGCTTGCTTTTCGTTTCTGCTTAATCTTTCGTTGTATTTCGAAGTTTGTAATCAGCTCCTTATATAGTGGTGAGTTGCTATGTGACCGTTACTTCTCAACTTAGCATGTTCTTCATTTGAAATTCAGTTTGATGAGGATTATAGCCGTTGGGTCCTGAATTTCAGCCGATGAAACATTCTCAATATAGAGTAGTTAAATACGTTTGAATATACTAAATGAATGCAATCAATTCGTATAAACATGGAAAGTTTTGCGGTTCAAAAGAATCGGGATGAAATCGATAACGATCATATTTGCTTCCGTCTTAAACTCGAGTTCTCTAAGTCGGGCTCGAGTTCGTAAGGCTTTTAGAGTATCCGGTTTATCTTCGAGAGAGCAAACTCGGAGTTTGATGTAAACTCGGAGTTTGTATTTTGTTTCACCATGTGAACTCGAGTTCACGAAGGTAGGCTCGAGTTCAAATACTCTCTAAGCTTTTGTCGAATGAACACACGGAGTAATATCTCACAAGATAAGCGAGGCTCGAGTCCATTAGTGATTAGGCTCGAGTTTAACACTATTCATGCCTAAGAGTTTTGGTTGCTCGATTAGAGTGGATTGGAGCACGAGTATAAACTCGGAGTTTGTACACTTGCTTTTCTTTCTTCAGATGAAGGGCTCGAGTTCATTATTCTTAGGCTCGAGTTCAGCTTAATTTATTCCATGACTTATTGAAGTGAACTGGAGGTTTGAGCTTAAACTCTGAAGTTTGAAAAGAAGGAAAAACTTGGGAGCTCTCTGTCAAGGGAAAACTCGAGCTTGTAATAACAGGCTCGAGTTTACTTATTTTGTAAACTCTTCTTCGTTTGTCAAACCATAGAGTAAACTCTACACAAAAGCATTAGGCTTGAGTCCATATACTTGGGCTCGAGTGTTCATTAAATTATAGCCATAGAAACAAGTGAACTCTACTCAAAAAGAATAAACTCGGAGTTTAAAGAGATACAATTTAATTAGAAAACTTCCGCCATGGGAAAACTCGAGCTTGTCTATACGGGCTCGAGTTTACTTGTTTGTAAACTCTTTATTATTATATCATGAGGGTTTAGGCTCGAGTCTATTTACTCGGGCTCGAGTTCGTTATCTTGAAAATATCTGATGAGCTCTCTGTTTTGCGGAAAACTCGAGTTTGCTTAGTTAGGCTCGAGTTTTGCGGTGACAGAGTGATTTTGACTCTTTGTCATTTTAAAAGCATTCGTACTTGTTTACAATTGTTATTAATCATCAATACACATAGAGAACTAACATTCTCCCCTTTTTGATGATGACAACACTTGTAAACAATTAACTCCTTTAAGAACACTTGTTTTGATCATTTGAAATCATTGAAGCATAAGTGTTCGGTGTAAATGCATCGAAATTAGATTTTAACATTTAAACTTTGATTCTATCGAGTTAGCGACTTAACATAAATCATAACACATATTGTCATTGCATAAGCTAAAACATTCAATGGTTTACAAAATGACATTTAGAGTTTCAAGCATACATATATCTAAAAAAAGAGACTGACTTGACAACTTGACTTCTCCTTCTTTACTTCAACTCTTCTCCCCCTTTGGCATCATCGAAAAGTGGAGGATGAGATGAGATAGAGGTTGATGAAGAATAGGATCATGGGTAGATGGTTCGGGGGCTATGGAGGTTGGGATTGGTTCGGAAGAAGGTGGAGGTGCCGAAGAGCTAGGTCCAGCGGAATTGATGGACTGATTTTCTAAAATTTTGTCCATTTTGTCATGGAGGCTGGACATAGACACCAAAAGAGTGGAGATGCTTACTGAGTGATCTCCAATTTGATCCCCGAGACCTTGCACTTTATCTTTGATAATCTCATGTTCAAGAATAAACCCTTGAAATTGCCTCCCTTTTGTACTAAGTTTCTAGTGTATATATACCAAGCAGCTCTTTGCTTAGGAGGCATCGATACTGGAGTGAAATCCAGAATCTCTACAGCATCAGGTATAGGCTCATCGGATCTGAGGAGTGAAAAAATTTGCCTATTCGTATAATTTGGAGAAGCAACGGGAGGAGGATTTTGGATTTGGAGGAGGGAATTAAGGTATGCAGCGGTGATGGTTATCTGTTTTCCTCTAATGGATGTGGTAATCCTTTCCTCAACCAAATTTCTATCCGCATCCAATAAATTATCACTTTGCATACAATAGTAAAAGGTTTTAACAAAGGATGGACTATATGAGGCTCTAATGGATATGAGAGGTTCAAATTGTCTAAGCCAGTGGGTAAGATCAAGGTTACATTCCTCTTTTAAAGCATCTAGATTGACATACAGAAGGGCAAAAACTCTTAGCCTCATAGTTTTCTTGGAATCGTATGGCATCCTCACCATATAGAGTGACATCCTCACTAGAGAATCCTTTAGGGATGGAGGAATGATTGTAAATTTCAAATAAGGCTGGGTTTTCTCTAGATACACGAGGAGCAGAGTGTTGTTGGTGATGGGAGGATGATTGAGCTTGAGAGCTAGTTTGACTAGTTGTGGTCTTTCGAGACTTGTGTATCTGTTCTTTGCCCCTTCGAAGTGGTGTGTCAGCGGTTGAAGCTTTCTTTGAGGTATTCATCTTGGTGTGGTTATTGGAGTGGCTTGGGTAATAGGAATACCAGGAATTTGCTTGTCAATTCCATGCTTGAATCGTTTGGGAAACGATTTTCTTCGGGAGGACGTTGAGAGATTTGTGTATGATCGGTTTGGGGTTCTTGAGGATCGGAGGATTTGGAATCTTGGGTTGCGGATCGTTTGGACGCCATGTTCTCTGGTTTTCGGTTGAGGAGATTGAGAGAAATTTTTGGGAGAATTTAGGTTTAGGCTCGAGGTGAGATAGAGTGAAGACGAAAAGACGGGTTTTTAAAGAAATTTTATCGACGCAAACTCGAGTTCTTAAGTGTAGGCTCGAGTTTGTGTAACGTTACTTACACGGAATTCAAGAGTGTATGTGTGAACCCTTGAAATTTCTTGCTAGGCTCGAGTCGATCACATCGTAGGCTCGAGTCATGCAGTTCTCTGAGGTGGATTGCTCTCTGTCTCCCTCGAACTCGAGTCCGTTCACTAATAGGCTCGAGTCTGTCAAGATCTCTGAGATGAGTTTCTCTCTGTCTCCGCGAACTCGAGTCCGTTCACTAATAGGCTCGAGTCTGTCAAAATCTACGAGATGAGTTGCTCTCTGTCTCTCGCGAACTCGAGTCCGTTCACTAATAGGCTCGAGTTTGGCGACTGATAGTTGCATTTCTCATTTGGTTCTTTCGAGCTCGAGTCTGTCTTTGGTAGGCTCGAGTTTGTGACAGCTTTACTTGCACTCGATTGTTTGGGATTTTGATTTCAATATACATCCTGCACAAAACATATCTACATACTCCGATGCTTAAGTTAGTGGACAATAATCATTAAAAACATAACTAACATTTGAATTACTTACAACTCATTGGGATTTACCATTCCCAATTCTCTTCTTATGAACACAAATTGTTCTTTTGCTAGTGGCTTGGTGAAGATATCGGCGAGTTGCAAGTGAGTTGGGATGAACATGACTTTGACATCCTTCTTTTGAACATGATCTCTTATGAAGTGATGTCTGACATCAATATGTTTGGTTCTAGTGTGTTGAACAGGATTCTTTGCCAAACTTATTGTGCTTGTGTTGTCACAAAGAATTGGGATTTCTTTGAGATGAACTCCCAAATCACACAATTGTTGTTTGAGCCAAAGAACTTGAGCACAGCAACTTGAGGCAGCAACATACTCAGCTTCGGTGGATGACACGGCCACGTGAGTGCCTTTTTCTTGAACCAAGACACTAATGATCCTCCAAAGAACTCACATTGACCACTTGTGCTTTTACGTCGGTCTTGTATCTGCATGATCTCGAATCGGTATAGGCTACTAAGTGTTCATGTTGATCTTTGGGAAACCATAATCCAAGAGTCTTTGTATCGGCAAGATATCTAAAAATTCTTTTAACATGTTCGGCATGTGACTCCATGGGGCGATTGGAATCTAGCACACATTCCAACACCGAATTGAATGTCCGGACGACTTGCCGTAAGATAGAGTAATGATCCAATCATTCCTCTATACTTAGTGATGTTGAAGTTAGTCCCCTTTTCATCGGCATCCGAGTTGCGGTTGAACTCATTGGAGTATCTGCTCCATTACAATCAGCTAGACCATATTTTTTAATAGATCTTTCGGATACTTGGTGCAGGAAATGAAGATTCCATCATGGCGTTGCTTGATTTGAAGTCCAAGGAAGTAATTAAGTTCTCCCATCATGGACATTTCAAATTCTCCCTGCATTGTCTTGGCAAATTCTTCACACATAGTATCATTAGTAGCACCAAAAATAATATCATCAACATAAATTTGAGCTATTAAAACATCACCAAGTTTATTCTTCTTTATAAAGAGAGTTGTATCCGCTTTTCCTCTAACAAATCCTTGATCAAGAAGGCTGGAGGTTGTTCAACATAAACTTCCTCCTGTATAAAACCATTTTAAAAGGCGGATTTTACATCCATTTGAAAAAGTTTGAATCCTTTAACACAAGCAAAGGCTAGAAGAACTCTTATAGCTTCCAATCTTGCTACTGGAGCATAAGTTTCTTCATAATCAATTCCTTCTTCTTGATTATAGCCTTTTGCAACTAGCCTTGCTTTATTTCGAATGATTATGGCGGATTCATCACATTTATTTTTGAATACCCATTTAGTACCAATGACCGGATGGTCTTTAGGTCTGGGCACCAAGTCCCAAACTTGGTTTCTTTCAAATTGATGTAATTCCTCTTGCATTGCTATAACCCAATCATTGTGCGAAAGGGCTTCATCAATCTTAGAGGGTTCAATTTTCGAAATGAAAGCTGAAAAAGTAACTTCATTCAAAGTGCTTTTTCTGGTTCTTACTCCTTGATTTGCATCACCTATCACTTGATCCAGAGGATGACTCCTACTGTATCTCCATGATTTTGGTTGAGTTTGAACACTGTTTTCATAAGCATTTTCACAATGTTTTTCAGTTTCAGAATCATCTTGCAAATATTTTTCAGTATTTGTTGAAAGAAGTTTGGTTTGTCACAGGAAAATCATCATCATCATCCAAGGACTTGTTAGATTTGGTTTCACGAAAACAATATGCATAGATTCTTCAAAGTGTGATTGCGAGTATTATAAACTCTATATGCTTTACTTCTACTTGAATAACCCAAGAATATACCTTCATCGACTTTGGAATCAAATTTTCCCAAGTTTGTCCTTACCATTATTGTGGATGAAGCACTTACATCCAAAGATATGCAAGTGAGCTAAGTTGGGTTTTCTTCCTTTGTAGAGTTCATAGGGAGTTTTGTCCAACTTCTTCCGGAGATATGCTCTGTTTGATATGTAACAAGCAGTGCTCATAGCATCAGCCCAAAACACTTGAGATGTTTGGTTCTCATTTAGCATTGATCTTGCCATTTCAGTAAGCACTCTATTCTTTCTTTCAACAACTCCATTTTGCTGTGGGGTTCTTGGAGCTGAGAAGTTATGATTAATTCCCATACTATCACAGAATTCTCCAAAGGCATGATTCTCAAATTCTCCACCATGATCCGTACGAATACCTGCAATAGAGAATCCTTTCTCGTTTTGGACCTTCTTGGCAAACACAATAAATTGATCAAATGTTTTATCTTTTGATGATAAAAGAATGACCCATGTGAATCTTGAGAAATCATCTACTATGACCAATGTATAAAGATTGCCGCCAAGGCTTTTTACTCTATTTGGTCCAACTAAGTCCATATGGAGTAATTGGAGAGGTCTATTAGTTGATAATTCCGTTTTCGACTTGAAAGATGATTTAGTTTGTTTACCTTTTTGACATGCATCACAAATTAGATCATTTTTAAAAGAAAGTTTTGGTAAACCAATAACCAATTCCTTTTACGTAGTTTATCAAGTTGAATCATATTGACATGCCCTAAGCGTTTATGCCATAACCAACTTTCATCTAAGTTACCAACAAAACATTTTTCAGAATCAGAATTGTTTTTAGACAGATTAAGAGTATAACAATTACCTTCTCTTGGAGCTCTGAATAATGCTTTGGATTTAATACTATCTAAAGAGAGAGCATCCTTACTTACAATCAAACATTCTTCAGAATCAAAGATGACTAGGTTTCCTTTGTCCGTGCTTTGACTCACACTGAGGAGGTTGTGACATAACCCATCCACAAGATAAACATCTTTGATTTGAGGTCCATTGCTATTTCCAATTTTGCCAATGCCAGCAATTCTTCCGGACTCATTTCCACCAAATGTTACCTTGCCACCTTCCTTATGTTTGATTGAAGCAAATTTGGATTGGTCTCCAGTCATATGTCTTGAGCATCCACTGTCTATGTACCACTTATTGGGATTTGATGCTCTAAGACAAATCTGCATAAGAAGAGATATTATCTTTTAGGTACCCAATATTCTTTGGGTCCTTTTGGGTTAGTTTGTGTCTTAGGAATCATATAGGATCCCTTAGGCACCCATTGATAATTTCCTATAGGTTTAACCGATCTATCTTTCTTATGAAAACATGAAGAAGTAGTATGACCTTTTCTATTACAATAGTTGCAATGTGCAAAAGGATTTGAGGTATGAACAGATTTTTGAAAATAATTCATGTAGGATCTTTGTCCATGTTTCTTTTTGCCTTTCTTTTTGTCATAATCGGGCTTGTAACCAATTCTGATTTGTCATTTGTAAATCTTTCTTTGTTTTAAAATTACCTCAAGCATTTCACTTCCTCTAGTGAATGTTTCAAGAGTCTTTGTAAGGTATTCATTTTTCTTTTTCGAATAGAACATTCATCACATATGATATTTTCAGAAGCGAAAGATTTTCTACTTGTTGTTCAAGTGTTGTATTCTTCCTTTTTAAAACAGAATATTTTTCAGCAAGTTCCTCAAATTCATTTTGAACAAGTTCGTATTCGTAAACAATTCATTATAAGTTGGTTTTGCATCCTTTTCACAAGCGAGAGATAGGCGTAGAAATCGTTTGAACTTGTTCTTCTAATAGTTTGATTTTTCTTTTTGAAAATAAGAGCTCTTTTGCGTTTTCTTAAATTCGGTATAAAGAGAATCATATGTTGAAGATAATTCATTATAAGGTAAATCGAATTACTTACCTCTTCGTTGTCGATTCCTCTTGAGCCACAAGGCGTAGATTGGCACTTTGTTCCTCTTACGCCTCATCTTCATCGATGAGCCGTTGCCCCATATAGCCGATACATAAGCTCTTTTCTTGAACTTATTGAATTTCTTTTCTTTGTTTTTCAGATGCGGACATTCTGATTTGATGTGGCCTGGTTTCTCACATTCATAGCATATAATTGGTTTCTTAGTTTCGTGCTAGAATTTCCTTTGTGAAACCTTTCGTGAGATTGGTCCTTTTTGTAGAATTTCTTGAATCTTCGGACCATCATTCCTAGCTCACCATCTTCATCTTCATCTTCTTCATCGTCATCCGATTTAACTTCTTTGATGGTTTTAAGAGCTATTCCCTTGTTCTTGACATTGATATCATTTAGTCCCTTTTTGAATTTGATCTTCCCTCATATTCGTAAAGGCCGCCAAATAGTGTCTGCCACGGAGGCCATTGATTCGCCTCGAGATTCTTCAATTGCGGTGACCTTGGCTTCCCATTCCTTGGTGAGAATATTTAGTATTTTCCTCACTTGGGCAGGTTGTTCATATTCTTTTCCCAAGGCAATGAGTTGATTGATCGGGTGAGTGAATCGAGTTGAAATTCACCAATAGATTCTCCGGTCTTCATCTCGCAATAGATCGTATTCATCATGAGAGTATTGATACGATTTTCTTTGATCGCAGCTTGTTCCTTCATGAGCTATTTCAAGAGCATCCCACATTTGCTTAGCAGATGGCAAAGTGCAGATTCTGAAATACTCTTTTTGGCCAAGAGCACTTTGGAGCATATGAATTGCCTTCATGTTGAGAGTGACTTGTTTCTTATCATTGTCATCGTACTCTTCTTCTTTCTTGGGAGTTCTGATGTCGGCTACAACCGAGGAAGGAACATAGTTTCCTTTTTCAAAGACCCTCCACAAACCAAACTCGAGGCCATTACATAGACCCCGAACTTAGCCTTCCGAATGAGTAGTGTTCTCCATTGAAACACGGGGGGTCGGTTGATTGAGGCTCCATCTGGTAGAATTCCTTCCATTGGATCTTTGTGTCTAGGATGTTAATCCTTCAAATTGACAACTAGGCTCTGATACCAAATGAAAACGAAAGGAAATCACCAAGAGGGGGGTGAATTGGGGATTTTAAAACTTTTATAATAACTTTGCACCCAAGCCGAAGCTAAACGTAAAGAGATAGGGAAGAAGAGCTTGACACGAGAAAGTTTATCCTGGTTCGGTCTAAACTCTTGACCTACGTCCAGTCCCAGACTCTCTGGGTTTTTCTACTATCACTTAACTCAGATACACACTCTGTACTCAAGGATTATCCTCTCTCTAGGATACACTCCCCCTTACAAGTTGTAATCTGAAATCCCAATCTCCAAGTCCCCTTGACTTGAGATCTTTTACAATGAATGAATAATTTGTATAAAATCTCTCTCACAGAGAAGATAATGATAAACACCGAGGCTCTTTGTATATCAAAATACAATACGTAAAGAAAACTGAATGTATAAGAACTCTTGAGCTTGCTTTTCGTTTCTCGCTAATCTTTCGTTGTGTTTCGAAGTTTGTAATCAGCTCCTTATATAGTGGTGAGTTGCTATGTGACCGTTACTTCTCAACTTAGCATGTTCTTCATTTGAAATTCAGTTTGATGAGGATTATAGCCGTTGGGTCCTGAATTTCAGCCGATTCAATTTCTGGACGCGTGAAATCATTCTGCCTTCTGATTCTTCGCGTTTATTCAATGATTCGTTTGATCCAATTTAATACCTGAAACATTCTCAATATAGAGTAGTTAAATACGTTTGAATATACTAAATGAATGCAATCAATTCGTATAAACATGGTAAGTTTTGCAGTTCAAAAGAATCGGGATGAAATCAAGAATCGATCATATTTGCTTCCGTCTTAAACTCGAGTTCTCTAAGTCGGGCTCGAGTTCGTAAGGCTTTTAGAGTATCGGTTTATCTTCGAGAGAGCAAACTCGGAGTTTGATGTAAACTCGGAGTTTGTATTTTGTTTCACCATGTGAACTCGAGTTCACGAAGGTAGGCTCGAGTTCGAATACTCTCTAAGCTTTTGTCGAATGAACACGGAGTAATATCTCACAAGATAAGCGTGCTCGAGTCCATTAGTGATTAGGCTCGAGTTTAACACTATTCATGCCTAAGAGTTTTGGTTGCTCGATTAGAGTGGACTGGAGCACGAGTATAAACTCGGAGTTTGTACACTTGCTTTTCTTTCTTCAGATGAAGGGCTCGAGTTCATTATTCTTAGGCTCGAGTTCAGCTTAATTTATTCCATGACTTATTGAAGTGAACTGGAGGTTTGAGCTTAAACTCTAGAGTTTGAAAAGAAGGAAAAACTTGGGAGCTCTCTGCCAAGGGAAAACTCGAGCTTGTAATAACAGGCTCGAGTTTACCTATTTTGTAAACTCTTCTTCGTTTGTCAAACCATAGAGTAAACTCTACACAAAAGCATTAGGCTTGAGTCCATATACTTGGGCTCGAGTGTTCATTAAATTATAGCCATAGAAACAAGTGAACTCTACTCAAAAAGAATAAACTCGGAGTTTAAAGAGATACAATTTAATTAGAAAACTTCCCGCCATGGGAAAACTCGAGCTTGTCTATACGGGCTCGAGTTTACTTGTTTGTAAACTCTTTATTATTATATCATGAGGGTTTAGGCTCGAGTCTATTTACTCGGGCTCGAGTTCGTTATGCTGAAAATATCCCGATGAGCTCTGTTTGCGTAAAACTCGAGTTTGCTTAGTTAGGCTCGAGTTTTGCGGTGACAGAGTGATTTTGACTCTTTTGTCATTTTAAAAGCATTCGTACTTGTTTACAATTTGTTATTAATCATCAAAACACATAGAGAACTAACATTCTTTTCAACACTTATTAACTTCAAGTCAAATTACTTTTACCTTGAGGTAGCAAAGTGGAAAACATTTAAACATTAAAGTATGTAACTCGAGGCACATTTATTTGACTAGAGGCAAAATGAAACTTCAAATTTTTATTGAAAATTAAGATTTAATTACATTATAATTGTTACCATCAAAACACCAAAAAGCTTGAGCAAAAAAAAAAATCAAAACACCAAAAACACAAGAACTAACATTCTCCCCATTTTTGATGATGACAACACTTATAATGTTATCAAAAATTTGAAAAAAAAAAAATTCTAAAGATTTGAGCACAAATAATATGAACCAAAAGACATCCAAAAAAATTTCAAGAGCAGACAGGATATATTCATATAGTCAAATTCAAAGATCCATTAAAACAGATAAAGCATATAACTGTCAAACTGAAAGTAAGACTGAAATTAACAAGAAGAGTAAATACCCTTTTTGGTCCCTGAAATAACACGCTACCCATTTTGGTCCCTGAGTAAAAAAAATGTCATTTTTCGTCCTTAAACAGTAAAAAAAAGGTCCCTTTCAGTCCTTTTAGTCATTTTTTGTGGGCATTTTAATCCCTCACAAATTCCCAAAAAATCGTTTTTAGTCCCTAAAAAGGACCAAAAATGACATTTTTTTTACTCAGGGACCAAAATGGGTAGAGCGTGTTTTTCCAGGGACCCAAAAGGGTATTTACTCTAACAACAAATAACAAAATGACAACAGAAAAATATCACAACTAGCTCTCTCCCCCTTTGTCATCAGCGAAAAGAGAGGAGGGTGGAACAGAGGGAAATGGATGGGCAAAGGTATGACTATCAGAGGAAGATGATGGAAGGGGAACAACGAAGCAATATATAAACTCTGGAAGCACACTAAATGACCCAAGGTAAAGACACAATACTTGCCTGGACGTCAAGTATGCATTGAAAATACTTGACTTGAGGTGATTTCCAACCAATGAAATCAACCATAACTCTAAGTGCGTGCTTTCCTTATCAGCCTCAGAACTCTCCTTTGTTCCCTCAGCTGGGTTGCTAGGATACTTGACCGAGTTGCCAGGGTCCTTAACCGGCACCATCACCAAGTAGGGAGTTTCAAATGCTTATCTCAGTTATGCCGGGATACTTAGCCATAATGCCAACATGCAAGTCTAACGAACCATCTCGGCATCTCTAAATTGGATAACTGATATGATTTTCTCACCAACATGGAATCTTGGCATAGGATAGCCGATGTAGTTTGCTTGTTGAGCGAGTTTATCATCACGGATTGTTAGACCTGGCTATCACCCAAGAGGGGGCTGAATTGGGTGTATGATAAAAACTTTGGAACTTTGAAAATCTTTTCGCAACTTACTGAAAGTAGTTTGTATGACAATAAGGATTTATAAAATAGTAAACAATCATTAAAACATATATGCTGGAAATATAAGAGTTTAAGGAAGAGAATATGCAAACTTTGATTTATCATGGTTCGGCCCAATCCTTGACCTACGTCTAGTCCCCAAGCTCCACTTGAGATTTTCAGTCCACTATCTCCTTGTTTAACCGGGCACAAGAGAAAAGCCTTTACAACATCACAAGTTTAGTCGGGCATTTGTGTAGCCTTTACAATCTCTTACCATGATACTCCCCCTTACACATTGTAAGGATACAATTACCCACTCTGTACTCAGGATGATCCTTTCAAACTAGGACTCACTCCCCCTTACAAGTTGTAACTGTACACTCACACTCAAAGGTTACACAACCTTGATATTTAATCACTAAATGAATAATCAAATAAGTGTTTAGACTCTCTCATAGAGAAGATGAATAATAATCACTGAAGTACATAATTGATCATCACACTCTCTATTGAAAACTATATAGACATTGTGAAACTGAGAGTATATGAATTGAGCGTTGGATTCATAACGTTGGCATTTCAACAGTGCAAGCTCTTGTCTCTGCGTCTATTTTGAATCCTTCGCCTTTTATAGTTGATCGTCACTAATGATCGTTGAGAAGCTTTGCAAACTAGCCGTTGAGTCTCTTTGTTTTTCCGTTAGGCACAGATATAATCCGTTGTGAGTAGTCGACCGTTGCTTCAGTAAGCGCGTTGCCACGTTGGATCGCTTTTTGCTAAAATTCAAATTAGAGTAAATACCCTTTTGGTCCCTGGAAAAAACACAGATGCCCTTTTTGGTCCCTGAAAAAAAATAAGTCACTTTTAGTCCCTAAAATGGAAAAATAAGGTCCCTTTTAGTCCTTTTGATCATTTTTTTTTGCACATTTTAATCCCTCAGAAATTCCCAAAAAGGTCCTTTTTAGTCCCTAAAAAGGACCAAAATGACTTTTTTTTTTACTCAGGGACCAAAAAGGGTCAAATGTGTTTTTCCAGGGACCAAAAAGGGTATTTACTCTTCAAATTAAACAAGTTTAATCAACAGAGAGCTTTTACCGTTGATTGTACTTGCAGAAGGTGAGTCAAAATAATAGCCGGATTAAGTATGTCTCGAATGAATGTCTTCGTTTGCCACGCGGTTTAGCAATAATAACTTGAAGTTATTTTCCTTTTACTTCGAGGCATCTTAACTTGAAGTACAACTTTGTAAATTCAAATTATGCAATATTGGTTAAATCAATTCGAGGCATCAGGATTAACGACTGGAGTCAATCTTTACTTTGTTAGCCTCTGTTTTTCATATTCTAAACAGAGTCCTACAAAAATACAAACTAGAAGCTCCGATGCTTAAGTTAGTATTTAATTATCATCAAAACAGAATTTAATAATAAAGAACTAACATTTTTACTTACAATTCATTGGGATTTACCATTCCCAATTCCCTTCGAATAAATGTGAATTGTTCTTTTGCTAAGGGTTTGGTGAATATATCTAATAGTTGTAAATGTGTGGGGATGAACATCACTTTGACATCTTTCTTTTTCACGTGATCTTTGATGAAATGATGTCTCACGTCAATATGCTTGGTTCTTTTGTGTTAGACAGGATTCTTTACCAAGATTATTGTACTTGTGTTGTCACAAAGGATTGACACTTCTTTCAGATAAATTCCCAAGTCAGAAAGTTTTTGTTTGAGCCAAAGAACTTGAGCGCAACAACTTGAGGCGATGATATATTCAACTTTGATGGATGAGATAGAAACAGTAGTCTGCTTCTTGCTGAACCAGGAAACAAGTGATCCACCCAGAAACTAGCATTGACCACTTGTACTCTTTCTGTTGGTCTTATAGCCAGCATGATCCGAGCTTGAATATGCTACCAAAAATTCTTGTTGTCCTTTCGGGAACCAAAGTTCAAGCTCCTTTGTGTCGGCAAGATATTGAAAGATTCTTTTCACATGCTCGGCATGTGATTCCTTTGGAGCAGCTTGAAATCTTACGCACATACCCACACTAAATTGAATGTCGGGTTTACTAGCAATCAAGTATAGCAATGATCCGATCATCCCTCTATACTTGGTTATATTGAAGTCCTTGCCTTTATCTTCATTCACATCCAGGGAGGCAGTTGAGCTCATTGGAGTGTTGGCTCCATTGCAATGTTCCATTCCAAACTTCTTGAACAAATCTCGGAGATACTTCGTTTGAGAGATGAAAATCCCATTCTTTCATTGTTTGATTTGCAGTTCAAGGAAGTAATTGAGCTCCCCATCATTGACATTTCAAATTCACCTTGCATTTTCTTGGAAAATTCTTCACACAAGATTCCATTAGTAGCACCGAATATTATATTATTGACATATATTTGCACAATTAAGATTTCATTAAGCTTGTTACTCTTAATGAAAAGCGTTGTATCAGCTTTTCCCCTGACAAAACCTTGATCCAAAAGAAATTTGCTTAACTACTCATACCAAGCTCTAGGAGCTTGTTTAAGACCATATAGGGCCTTCTTGAGATGATAAACGTGATCTGGATGATGATCATTTTCAAATCAGGAGGTTATTCAACGTAAACTTCCTCCTGAATAAAACCATTTAGAAAAAGCACTCTTAACATCCATTTGATAGAGTTTAAATCCCTTGATACACGCAAAGGTGTTTGTCGATTTCCTTGATGGCAAGTGCACTAGTCGAACAAGTAATAAAGAGTAAGTAGAGTATCGTTCCACAGAGACTAGGATACCGAATGTTGACGCCTAATCACGAATTTAGTTGTATTAGAAAAGAAAATAAATCTGGTTTGGGTTGAGGTTTTATAGCTATTCTAAAAACAAGAAAAGAAACAATTGGTCGTAGTTGAAAAAATATCAGTAAGAGTTAGGCTGAGCTCAGAAGACTCCCTAAGCATGTTAATCCCCCAATTTCCCCTTGCACAATGCTATAGCATTTATGCTGCACAGCTCTCACAATTGCTACAGCATAAACACCGTTGACACAACTATTCAGTTAACCCACCACTCTAATCTATCGAAGCTCTCACGTCTGATACGTACAAACCTAACTTACTTCTCCTATACATCTATGGCGATTTTCTAGTTAAGTTGTTCACTACAATTCAAGGTGTTATGGTTATGAGCGGTAGACCCATCTTTGAAGCCTACAATAATAGGTCAAGCCTTGCACCAGCCTGCTTAGCAATCACTATTTCTCAGAGGTCTAACCTCGACTCCCTCTTGGTAAACCGAAGCCACTGATCTAGTCTTTGCTCGCACTAATCGACAATAAATTAAATCACTGATAAGCAAACTGGATGTATTGAATTAAAACTAGCAACTGGGTTCATTCCACACTTAGGACATCATCCTCACTCAGCCAAAGAAAATTTAGTTCATGACTGATGAGGGAAACAATAAACAGAGTATAGCAGAATAGCCCATGATCAAAGGATTGACTAGAATAAATGAAAGCCGAACAGAAAGCTTGATGGAGGTTTGACGACGTAGAAGAAGCCCTGTCACGTCACAGCTCCACGTCTTCTTATCTCTGTCTCACTCGTAAGGAAGGATGTTGGGTTCTCCTAAATGTCCCGTGCTTTGTAACTTTTCTCACTCTCCTCTTGAATCTGGCCGTGAAAGGTGCTCTCTTTCTGTTCAGAAGTACTTCGACACCTTTAGGGTTGGCTTTCGTTTCCTTATATAATCGGGATTACTTGTTGTGCACGTCCAACGAGCTGGGCCTTTCCTAATTTGTCGAGGTTCAATCGTATCTTCCCTTCCCCATGTCGATAAATTGATTCTGCTGATATTGCGGGATTCTTCAAATCTTTAATTTTGATATTCCGCGTCTTCTATCCCAATATGACAGCAATTTAACCGTTTACCAATATGCTCTTTGTTTCCTAAAATAACCTTGACAAAAGATCAGAACACATGCCGCATAGCATTGCTTCACTTACTTTGCTATAGCTTCAGGGAATGCATTATAGTGCGCTTCAAGGAGGCTGTCCTGATACTATAGCATTGTATCAGCCATGCTGTGCGTCTTTCTCGTAAAACACGATCTCTTTCTCAACACATGTTTAGGATGCTTATGTGATTTATTCATGTTTATAAACTTCATCCTTAAGTTCCCCATATAATGAATTAATTCTTTTTTGCTCGGATTGAATGTAATTAAGCTTATGTTTTCCACACAATTTAGTCATAGGATACAAGGAAAACATGGCATAAATAGTTCTCATCAAAAGGCTAAGAGTACTCGTATAGCTTCCAATCTAGCCACTGGATCATATGTTTCCTCATAATCAATACCTTCTTCTTGATTATAACCTTTGGCAACCAGTTTAGCCTTGTTACGGACTATGATTGCGGATTCATCATGTTTGTTCTTGAATATCCACTTAGTGCCAATGACCGGATGGTCTTTAGGCCTAGGTACCAAGTCCCAAATTTGATTTCTATCAAATTGACATAATTCCTCTTACATTGCTATCACCCAATCATTGTCTGATAGGGCTTCATCAATCTTAGATGGCTCAATCTCAGATATGAAGGCAGCAAATGTAACCTCATTCAAGGTACTTTTTCTGGTTCTTTCACCTTGATTCACATCACCTATTACTTGGTCCAAATGATGATTCCTAATAAACTTCCAAGCTTTAGGTTGAGATTGATAAGGATTTTTGCAAGAATTTTGAGAATTGTTTTCAAAAACATTTTCAGAATTTTCGATAGAGGCCGGAGTAGTTTTTGGAAATAATTGATTTTTGTAAATAAGTTCTTCATCATCATCCAAGGAATCATCAAATTTAGATTCACAAAACACAACATGAATTGACTCTTCAACTAGACGAGTACACTTATTGAAAACTCTATATGCTTTACTTCTATTAGAGTATCCAATAAATATACTTTCGTCAGATTTGGGGTCAAACTTACCCAAATTGTCCTTACCATTGTTATAGACGAAGCATTTGCAACCAAAGATATGCAAATGTGCCAGGTTCAATTTCCTTCCTTTGTAAAGCTCATATGGAGGTTTGTTGAGTTTCTTTCAGAGATAGGCTCAGTTTGAGATATAGCTTGTTGTGCTCATTGCATCTGCCAGAAGACTTGTGAGGTCTTATTCTCATTCAGCATTGCACGGGCCATTTCAGTGAGCACACGATTCTTCCTTTCAACCACACCATTCTATTGTGGCGCCCTTGGAGCCGAGAAGCTGTGATCAATACCGCAAGCATCACAATATTCTCTAAAAGCTTGATTCTCAAACTCACCTCCATGATAAGTCCGAATTCTTGAAATGCAAACACCTTTCTTGTTTTGCACCTTCTTGGCAAACACAGCAAACAAATCAAATGTTTCATCTTTTTTAGGATAAAAAGATAGTCCATGTAAATCGAGAGAAATCGTCAACAATGACCAAAGTATACAAATTTCCACCAAGACTTTTAACTCTTCCAGATCCAACTAAATCCATATCAAGTAGTTGAAGAGGTCGATTGGTCAAGATTTTAAGCTTATTTTTGAAGGATGATTTAGTTTGTTTGCCTCTTTGACAAGAATCACAAATCATGTCATTTTTAAATTGAAGTTTAGGTATACCGAGAACTAAATATTTTCTTAACAACTTATCCAGTTGGAACATGTTCACATGAGCCATACGCTTATGCCACAACCAACTTTCATTGAAGTTGCTAATAAAAAAAATTTCAGAATCAACTTTAGGTAAATCTAGAGTATAACAGTTACCTTCCCTAGGTGCTTTAAATAACACCTTAAGTTTACCTTTATCGATTGGGAGATCATTTTTTGTTGACAATGAGGCATTCTTTTGAATCGAAGATGATCTAATTGTTCTTGTCAGCACTTTGACTTACGCTCAGGAGGTTGTGACAGAGACCTTCCACAAGATATACATCTTTGATCTGAGGTCCATCCTTTGAACCAATCTCTTCAATCCCAACGATCTTTCCAAATTGGTTTCCTCCAAAGGTGACTTTGCCACCATCTTTTGATCTCATTGCAACAAATTTGGTCTGATCCCCCGTCATGTGTCTGAAGCACCCACTTTCAATGTACCACTTGTTGGTTCTTGATGCTCTCAGACAAACCTACAAATCATAAGAGATTAAGTTTTAGGTACCCATCTTTTCTTGGGTCCTTTGGGGTTAGTTTGGGCCTTAGGAATATAGGTTCCCTTTGGTACCCACTAATAGTTGCCAACAGGTAACTCTTCTATCTTTCTTATGAAAACAAGATAAGGTACTGTGTCCCTTTCGGTTGTAGTAATTACAGTGAGCCAAAGGATTTGAAGTGTGAATTGTTTTATGAAAATAGTTCAAATAGGATTTTCCACTAGTTTTCTTCTTGCCTTTCTTTTTGTCAAAAACAGGATTGTATCCTATGCCTGATCGATCATTTGTAAACCTTTGGGCTTTCAAAATAACATTAAGTATTTCACTACCTTTAGTGAACTTCTCAAGTGTTTTCGTGAGGTAGGAGTTTTTCTTTACAAGATCAGGGCGCTTTTCGCAAATAGAATTTTTGTAGGATGAAGGATAATCTTTCTTCTCAAGTAATTTGATTTAGAGTAAATACCCTTTTTGGTCCCTGAAATAACACGCGCTACCCATTTTGGTCCCTGAGTAAAAAAAATGTCATTTTTAGTCCTTAAACAGTAAAAAAAAGGTCCCTTTTAGTCCTTTTAGTCATTTTTGTGGACATTTTAATCCCTCACAAATTCCCAAAATCATTTTTAGTCCCTAAAAAGGACCGAAATGACATTTTTTTTACTCAGGGACCAAAATGGGTAGAGCGTGTTTTTCCAGGGACCTAAAAGGGTATTTACTCTTTGATTTTCCTCTTGGAGGGAAGAAATTATTTTGCAAGCTTTGCAAATTCAAAATGTAGCTCATTATACTCAGAAAGTAATTCATAATAAGAGGGTTCAGAATCATATACCTCTTCATCGTTTTCTTATTGCTCTTCTTCTGCAACTAGGCAAACATTAGCAACTTCTCCTTCTTCCTCATTCTCTTCTTCGTCTGAGGAGCTGTCTCCCCATATGGCAGATACATAGGCTTTATTTTTGAAATGATTGAATTTCTTCTTCTTCTCCTTTTCTTTGTCTTTCAGCTGAGGACATTCTGATTTGTAATGTCCCGGCTTTTCACACCCGTAACAGATTACTTGATCTTTATCCTTGAATTTGTGTCTGTTACTTGAGCTTCCCTTTTGGAATCTATTTCTGAAGGCTTGGTTCTTCTTATAAAACTTCTTGAATCTTCGCATGAACAAGCCCATTTCGTCATCGTCATCGTCATCTTCTTCGTCTTTGGGTTCCTTCTCTTTCACAGCATTGAGAGCTACACCTTTGCTTTTACTGGTGTTGATTTCATCCAAACCCTTCTTGAATTTGAGTTTGCTTTCATATTTAGATAAGCTTTCGAATAGAGCAGCAACTAAAGTCATTGATTCACCATGATCTTCTTCTATTGCCGTGACCTTAGCTTCCCAATCTTTAGTCAAGATATTGAGAACTTTTCTAACTTGAGAACCTTGCTCATATATTTTACCCAGAGCAGCTAGTTGGTTGATCAGATGAGTATAACGAAGCTGAAATTCAGAAATGGACTCTCCAGTCTTCATTCGAAGAAGATCATATTCGGTCATTAGAGTGTTGATGTGATTCTCCTCTATGCCGGAGGTTCCTTCATAAGCTATCTCCAATGCTTTCCACATTTCTTTCGCAGTTGACAAATTGCATATTCTAAAGTACTCTTGCTGACTAAGACTACTTTGTAACATCAAAACAACTTTACTGTTAAGTGTTATATTTCTTCTGTCATTCTTATCAAATTCTTCTTCTGACTTAGGAACAACAATTCCACCTTCAATCCTTGTAGGAACGTAATCTCCATTCTCTATTACTTGCCAGAGACCATACTCAGTTGCTAGCACAAACACTTTGAATTTGGCTACCAACGCTCTGATACCAAATGAAGATGAAATATCACCTAGAAGGGGGGTGAATAGGTGATTGTAAAAAATATTTCATTAAGGCTCAAGAACTTAAAATAGAGACATAAAGAAGAGCAATGGACACAAGAGATTATATTTGTTCGGACCAACTCTTTGACTTACGTCCAGTCCCCAGAAACACTCTGGGATTTCCACTATCTTTCAAACACAGATACAATTACACACTCTGTACTCGAAGTAATCCTCTCACTCTAGGATTCACCCCCCTTACAAGTTGTAATTGTACACCCACACTTAAGGTTCCACAACCTTAAGATTTAACAACTAACAAATAATCAAATAAGTGTTTAAACTCCTCACTGAGTAGATAATTGATAAACAATGAAGTACAAAGAAATATCCGAAGATATTAAATGAAAGTAATGAAACAATAGATTGTAATAAGTTCGTATTGAATGTGCAGAGTTTTGGTAGTTGGCGAATTCAATGCTTCTGGAATTTATAGTTGTTGCCATTTATGATTGTTGGTGAAGCTTGAAGATTAACCGTTGTGACTCTTGAATATAGTCGTTAGACAGATGAAGCTTGGTTAATACTTTCGCCGATAATGATCCGGGTGGATTTGTGTCGTCACCACATTCTTTCATTCCTTCTATTTTGCTCATTATGAAATAACATTTATTGTGAGATAGGAATAGCAGGAATGTCTTTCGGATGATCAGATGAATGGTTGCTTTGATTACGTCTCGATATGGCAACTGTATTTAAAGCCTTCTGACACACAAATTGCTTTACAACAATTTGTTGTTAATCTGAGATTTAATCATCTGAAACTCATTTAGCAAACTGATTAAAAGCATTTAAGAATAGTAATGAGAGATGGTTAGAAGAAATAAAATCATAATCAGTTGATTTTGATTTTCGGAGACGATGATTTGAAAAACAGGGAAGATATGATTCTAGTTAAAAAGAATATGCCTAGAGGCATATTGACTGGAGGCATTTTAACTTGACTCAAGGTAAGAATAAATTAGTTGAAAATCATGTTGAAAAGATTTTACCTTGAGTCAAAATAAGATGCCTAGAGTCACAGTGCCTAGAGGCAACTATGACTTGACTAAAGGCAAAAATGAAACCATCATGTTAATGAGTAAAAGAATAATTTGCCTTGAGTCATGCGCTGGATGCCTTGAGTCATATTGCCTATAGGCAATTATGAGATGACTAGAGGCATAAATCGATTTTAGCATATTAACAAGATTGCCATTAGATGCCTTGAGTCAAATGAATTGATGCCTGGAGATAAGACAAATGTCTAGAGGCAAGTCACTTATTGCCTAGAGGCAAGAGTTTATCGCGAGAAGAGAAGAGTCTCTGGAGGAGTTGCCTAGAGTCATCATGACTTGCCTTGAGTCATGTGACTTGAGGCATTTATAAAATGCCTTGAGGTACATAATTCGTAGAGACCAATAATTTCAACGATAAACTAGATACCTTGAGGCAATTAAATAAATGACTCAAGGAAAATTGATTTTACCTTGAGGCAAGCCTTTTCAACACTTATTAACTTCAAGTCAAATTACTTTTACCTCAAGGTAGGAAAGTGGAAAACATTTAAACATTGAAGCATATAACTCAAGGCACATTTATTTGACTAGAGGCAAAATGAAACTTCAAATTTTTATTGAAAATTAAGATTTAATTACATTATAATCGTTATCATCAAAACACCAAAAATAAGAGAACTAACAAAAAGTTGTTCATATAGATATTCGATTTGTTAATATAGATATTAAAGTTGTAAATAAGGTTCACCATGTTGGGATCCATACACGCAGCGGAAGGAGTTCATCCATTAAAACTTATGAATCACATAGGAGGATCTATCAACGGCGTTTAAATCGGGTTAGAAAAGAACAGTAACTTTCAAGCTCGTAAGCGTCTCGTTCAATTTGAACTAGTGTCTGTCCTACTCGATCAACAGGAGTTGACTCTACGAATCCACTCCCTATACCGATATCCACACCGAACAACTCTCCAACACGAACGGCGGCGTGCTAGCGTCTTCAAGCTTTGCGTCTCACGTCACTCCTCTAGGGTTTATCGCGGCTCGTCAGTTTGTTATTTTCATACGACTAGATCAATATCTCTTATAGAGTTTCTAAAACCCTAATTGGGCCGTATTAAAATATTCAAAATTAATCTCAATTAATCTTGAATTCGAATTTTAGATTAAAATAACATTAATTAAATTTTTCCAATGTATCTAATCTAATTTATTTATTTTAATCCAAAATAAAAGCTTGCCGATTTAATTTATCTTTATAAATTAAATCTAAGATATGATATCTATTTATTTATTTAAATCTGAGATACTATATCTCAATTTAAATTAAATCTAAGATACTATATCTCTTTTGAAAATTAAATCGAAATACAATATCTCTATTTGTTCAGCTTATTTAATTTATCAAATAAATTAAATACAAAATAAATATTATATAATAATATTATAATCTATATTATTATAATATCATTATTATTTAATTATGAATATATATATATATATATATATATATATATATCCATTCTAGATTAAACGTTGTATTCATTAAATCTTAGACATAACCAAGATTCAATGAATCTGGACACTATTGCTCGTGTTGAGCTATTTTTGTGTGTGACCTTGCAGGCCCACATGAGATTGGCAGTGGGCCAATACTGTACCAGCCCACAAGTCGCAAGCGGCCTCTAGAAAGACATTGCGACTACCAAACTAATATGGGGATCAATGATACGATATTACCTTTCATATAACCATGTCACATCCCTTTTGTCACATGATAATTTGGTCAAGGATGAAGCATGGATAATGTCAACCTCCTGTTCTTGACCATTACTTTCTCAATTCTTGAGTAGTCTAACAATTGAAATGGAAACTCATTTCCATCGTTGTATGGCCATACATTTCTAAGACTCACTCATCGAGGGGCCTAGTATTATCTCTCTACAAATGTGAGGGACAAATTCCATCTTGACCATTCACATTCCTCTGCATGAAAACCACTGATCCCGATCCAAACCTTTATCATTACCCGGTCAAAGGTGACTTTTGACTAGGTCAAAGATCAACGACTATCATGTAGGAATCCATGATGATCTCAGGTCAAAGGGCATTGTGACGTGGTTATACATGAGAAAAGATTATGACTTAATGCATGCGCTTTTCTCATGGTGGGTCGGCCCAAAGACCTTGTACTCTTACAAGTGCCTATGACTTTGATTCACATTTCCATACTCATCAAAGTTATACAGGTCTTATTTCATCTTTGCGGGTCATCTTTGCTCCCGCATAGATGACCGACCAGGGACAATTAGGACAATCTATATGATATGTCCAAGGATACAGTTATCACTATAAACATACAAATGAAATGATAACTAAATGGAGAATACTTTAAATGACATTAACGTTTAAAGTACAATGACTTGCCCCTAGGGCATAATTTCCAACACACTGGAGCTCCAGCGGTCTCATATATTATTTTAAATTTCTCAAGCAAAAAACTTTTAGATATTGTAGTTGTTAATATAGATGATAAAGTTGTAAATAAGGATTGTTGAAGCTCCGGTGGTCTTATATATTTTTTAAAATTTCTTAAGCAAAAGTTGTTAATATAGATACTAGAGTTGTTAATATAGTTAATAAAGTTGTAACTAGTAAATATGATCGACCGGAACCGACAGTCTCATAAATTTGAATTTCTCAAGAGAAAGTCGTCAATATAGATACTTGAGTTGTTAATATTGATACTAAAGTCGTAAAAAGTATATGAGACTGCCAGAGCTCCGGTTGACCTTATTTGCAACTTGATTATCTCTATTAACAACTCTAGTATCTATATTAATGACTTTAGTTGGAAATTTTAGAAAAATGTGAAACCGTCGGGGCTCTGGTGAGCCTTATTTACAACTTTAGTATATATATTAACAACTTTTACTTGAAAAGTTCAAAAAAAATAAAATAAGAGAGAGTGACTGTTGGAGCTCCAGAGATCGATCACCAAAGCTCCATCAGTCGGCAAGGTCATTGGAGCCAAAGCTCCAGCGGCCTTCAGCCAGCAAAGGGTGTGTGATGATCTTTTATTTTGAGAAACGTAAGGGTAGTTAGGTAATTTCTCACATTTGTCCAAAATTCAAAATTTCAAGTAAGTACCTTTTGAATTATTGAAATTCAACATACTTATTTGTCTTTCTTTTTTTTTTAAATTTTAACAGTATTTTTCTGTCATTTTTCCTTTTTTTATACTCTACTAGGGGAACATACTTATTGATTTATTTGTATAATATGAAACTCGTGGCGCTAGCTTAATTATTGAATACTTATATTATTTAGGGTTTTCTCTTATTGTTGTGAGATTATACTCTTTAGTCAAAGTTGTTTAGAATCGATTGTCTTATTGAAATTATTTCCTAAATAGAAGTGGGGCCTATCACCTATGCATGAATAGGAAATTCTGGTTTCAATTCATACATATTTCTAAGATGATCGGTCCTAGCAATACGTATCTATTGACTTAGGAACTAATTATCTTGTTCATTATTTATTTTTTCTGGTCCTTCTCGGTTGCCAATACGAACTTGAGATCTGAAAGACCGTAGATGAGAGTGTAGCACACTGGTCATGTAATACCCAGATAATTATTTATCTTGAATATTATATTTTGATAAATAATACTTATTTTAAATAGGTGAATATGTGGTCTCAAATTTTGTAGTGTATTTACTTTGTTTTTAGGGCAATTTCTCTTGGAGTTAAAATGAACAAAGAGCCAAAATCTCTAAATACATTTATGGATCATAAAATACCCTAAGATCAAGTATGATCTTAATTATGTCTTAAGAGGCAATTAAATACCTATTAAAAATAGGAAAGTATGCTGTCTCTATTTTTAGGAATTTATTAGATTATTTTCCTCGGAATTGAAGAGGCAAAAACCAAATTTTATTTTGGGGAACATAAGTTGCTCTATGATTTTTAAAATAATGCATGGTGCATAAATGACCAATGTAAAACCAAAAGTTGTGAGAAAATAATTAAGGGTTAAGGTGCAAAAATAGACATGTACTTTTGTCAAAAGAGCGTCCAGTGGCAAATACTTTTTTCAGGCGCAAAAGTAACTATGTGGTTACAAAAGTGGAGCAAAATTAGCATTGACCGTTAGTTGACCGTTAGTTTGACCAAAAACATTGACATGGATGCTGACTCAGCAAATTTTTATCCTAGTTGGCAGTGAAAGAAAAATAAATAAATTAAAAAAAATCCACAAATTAATTTTTTTTTTTTTTATATTGGAAGGCCACGTCAGCCAATCTCCAACTTCCTCTCCAATTCAATCTCTGTTCTCTCCTTCTCTTTCCCAAGTTTCCGTGCAAAATCCCAATGATTCATCCTCTGAAATCACTCCCAAGATCCCTCACAAGAACCATGCCGTTGATCTGGATCGTTGTTCCCCTCTGGTAAATGACTGGCTTGAACCCACCATCTGGATCTAGATCGTTGTTCCCTTCTCCATCCTCGTTGTTTCCCTTTTCCCTTTTCCATCCTTCGATTCAGGCTATTCAGAGACAAATCCAAACGATAAGGCTCAGGCTATTCCTGTTGATCTTTTGCTTCTTCTCTTGGATCCTCATCCACATAGGGGCTCAGGCAGCTAGACGATAAGGCTTTGGGAAAAAAGACCTTCCTTTGAAGCATAGAAATCCAGCGGCATCTTCGTCTCTCCAGATCTGGGTTTGCGATTTCGATTTCCATCCAGCATTTGGGTTCAATTTTCTGGTTTAGGGTTTTCGATTTCATCTTCGTTTCTGTTTTTAAACCATGGCGCTAAACCGACACCGAGCCCCTGCGTCGTCTTTGTCGAGATACTTGCTTCGATTTGTCGAAGCACAGTACGATTTCATCTGATTCATGTTTTAAAAACAAGTTTTAAATTTGGGTTAACTTTAATCTGCGATGAAGGTAACGAGTTTAGTTCATACAACATCTGGGATTGCATTTTTGATTTCTCTCCAAATCTGGGTTTGCAATTTCGATTATAAATGAATGTATTTCGATTATAAATCAATCTGGGTTTGCAATTTCGATTATAAATAAATGAATGTATTTTGATTTTGATTTCTCTCCAAATCAATGGGTTTGCAATCCATTGAATGATTTCTTCTACTTCTTCTGGGTTTCGATCTGTCTGGGTTTCGATTTGTCTGCTATGTTCCAGGAAGGTGTATGATTCAACTTCTACTTCCACTTCTCAAGCCTGGGTTCCAATGTACCAAATGAGGCATTGATTATTCAAGACCGAATCTGGGTTGGGGGTTCGAAGATCACCGGAATCTGGGTTGGGGGGGTCGAAGATTCAACACCGGAATCTGAGTTGGGGGGGTTCGAAGATCACCACCGAAATCTGGGTTGGGGGGGACTTAGATGAAAATTTTAAAAGTTTATAGAGGGACTAAATTGAAATTTTTAAAATGTATCCGGGGCTGAACTATAATTTATAAAACATTAACATCCACGTCATCGTCCACGTCATCATTTTCAGTTCAGAAAAAGTCAACTAATGGTCAATGCTAATTTTGCTCTACTTTTGTAACCACATAGTCACTTTTGCACCAAAAAAAAGTATTTGCTACTGGACGCTCTTTTGACAAAAGTACATGTCTATTTTTGCACCTTAACCCAATAATTAATCCAAATTGAGAAAATTGTTAACAATTAGTAGATCGTTAAATAAATAATTAATTGCTAATTGTTTAGGCATGAATAAAGGAATGTCCAAATTTAACTATATAAACCCCTAATTAAAGATTATTGACCAATGAAGAGTCAAGATTAGCATAAAGATAATTGCTAATTAATTCGGCATGATTAAGTAATGTATAAAGATGAATTACATAAAATCCCTAAAGCCTAATTAACCCAACATAGGATATGTTAAAGATTATTAAACATGAGTTTAAGATACTAATCAACTTTGATAAGTCAAACACAAATCAATGGTTTGGATTAAAAGTAATAAAGTTAATCCTAAAGCCATAATCTAGAATCCTTGTGAATAAAGGATCAACCAATGGGATAATTACCTTTAATTAACTAGTAGATAAATTAAAGCAAAATAATAAAAAAAACAAAGTTGAAAAGTCAAAAAGGGGGGGGGGGCTAGCCGAATTGTGTGTGTGTGTGAGTGTGTCTGTGTGTGTAAGACAAGTTGGAGGAAAGAGGAAAAGGAGATATTTTGGTGAAAAAGCAAATAGGATAAATGAGAACCGATAGAAATTAAATTATATCTTGAAATATGTGAACTAACTATCAAACATCAGGACTTATTGTAAACAATTGTATTTTTAGCCCGAAGTAGGTTATCTCCGAAGTCATTTCCGTAACCGTCGGGGTTAATCCTAAAATGACTAAAAGGCTAGTAAAGACCCCTAATTGGACCATAATCCTTGTTATTCCAAATACTTCTCAAGAGGATACATAAACTTCAAAGTTTACCTCTAAAAGTATTTGAGAACTATAAGCATATGCGATTAGAACACTGAGCAGGGGAATTAATCGGTAAGAGGAAATCCTTAAGGGATAAGGTGACATCATCAATGGAAGAGCATAAGGGAGAGAGTAAAGAGAGAGAGAGGATGTTTTTTGAGGATGGAGGGTGAGGATTGAAGATGCAAATGAACCCTAGATCTAATGGCCATGAATGAAGGAGATAAAGTTTGAAAGAATTACCAAACTTGCCACAACTTTCTTCTATAAATAGCCCTCCATTCCTTTGTAAAATTCTCACACCAATTGCAAGAGGCAATTTGAAATTTGTAGAGAGAAGAGAGAAGGAGTAGCAAGGTTTTGGGTAAGTTCTTCGGTCCTTAGTTTTTAAGTTCTAGTCTTTTGTTCGGTAGTTTTAGTACAAATGCTAGTTAGATCTAGGAAGTAGAAAATGAAATTCCTATTTTTGTTTTTAAGCATCATTGCATTGAAAGATGCCTGACGAGGTAAAAACATGGTAGGAATTGAGTTTTTGAAAGTTGGGAGTCAGAGTAGCGAAGCTCTGGCGAAATTTTATCGGGTAGCCATTTTCTAAGGTCAGGGGTAAAATAGTCATTTGAGACTAAAATATCTGTTATGATGTTGATTATTAATAAATACGATATTATCCTTATAGGATATCTGTGATCACGTTCCAACCGACGGACGTACCGTATTTCGTCAACGAATTTACGGACGCATACTGTAACCTTAACTCTTATGCTTGTTGTATGTTTATATATGATAGTTGTATTCATAGACTAAGACTCTGTCTTAGATGTTTCATTATACATCCAGCTATATACGGGTTATGGTTATGTAATACCTTCAAAGTTTTCCTAGCGCTGAGGACACGAGTGTACATCGTGGCATTGGAGTAGCGTGCAGACAGTGAATGACATGCATTAGCTATGTGTGGTTGTTGTTTTACATATGTGATTATGTACTACTGTGATGTCATGAATTATTGTCATTCATATACTGTTACATAAGCATGAGGTTAACCGTTACCTGAGGTCCGGTGGGTATTGGACCTCAGCTCTTACCTTAGCTTCAGGATCCAAGGGTCTCAGGATCGAGGACAAGGGTAAGGAGCCAGCATGAGGAGCGGACGGAAACGCTTTTATTTTTTCGTATTTACTTTTGAATTAAACACTCAGATGAATGTATGACCTTATGAACAGCCAGATGCACTTTTATCTATGTTATTCAGTTACTCTTTATTATGAAAAAATTTTCCGACGCTCAAACTCTGATCAAAATGCTATGAAAACGTTTACGAAAACGGGGTGTTACAGGCCATCGTTCATCTCGTCTAGTATTCCACAGATTTTTTTTTTTTTTTGCTACAATTATTTCCAAAACTTGATTATAGGCTTGAATAGAAGTATGAGGTCTTCCTTCAATGAAAAGGAAAAACAAGAGATAAGGTTTGAAGGTGTCTTTTCTTCCACGACGTTTTGTTTTCTTGTCAAGGATCGTTAATGATTTTTGGATCTTTCTTTTTCAAAATGGGACATGTCGATGTTGAATGAGTAAACTACTGCGACGGAAAATTATTTACAAATCACACACGTTATTATCCAATTGGAAAATATGCATACACGTTTTCTAACGTTACCTGTAGCAATTAATTTTTGTTTTTTGTTTTTGAGACAATAATAAAAAGAACCAGGTACTCTTGAAAGAAGCAGACTTCACTATTCTGCTGTGGCAGCTTGAACGAGAACGTTGTCTTCAGTATGACTAACCCACCAACAAGGGCCATGTCTTTACTCTTACTCTTCCGGATCATTTTCACTATTCGGACCCAAGAACTTTAATGACGGGGACGAAAATAAGTGACAATGGATGAGCAGCAGCAGCGATTATGGAGGATGATTGATGGACTGCGCCGATTGAGGGAAGCTCACCTGAACGGAGAACTTCCAACAGTGAGATGTAGCTGGGTGACAGCAAGATGAGTTCCCCTGAGCACACAAACGGACGCTGCAAGATGGGTGAGAACTAAGAAGGAAAAGGCAAGGGTCAAAGAATGGATCTAAACTCTGGAGGACCAAATTGAAACAAGAAGCCTAATTACCAAAATGCCATTTTATTATGTATGTATGTATGTATGTATGTATGTATTAATTTATGTAAATTGAGACAAAATTCTTCTCACATATTTATCTTGTATATCATAAATTATAATTGAAAAGTTGTTTTTAAAGGCTCAAATTGTTATTTCAAACAAGCATTTATTCACATGCCAAATTATAAACTTTTGTGTTGCATTCATTCAATTATATTCAATGGACCCTTCACTAATTGCTCCACTCTCAACCCCAAACTCTTTTCTGTATTTCGGTGAAACCATTCAAGACGGTCAATGACGGTGAATACTGCCACTACTACTCCAAAATATAAATCACTTTATGTGTTGTTAATGATTTTTTTTTTTAAAAAAAAAAAAAATCTGCTTACTATATTTTATAAGGAGAAGCTTCGAAGTCTAATATAATACATTGCTATGTTTTTAGATTTCTAAAGTGATATTTAGACCAAAAAATTTTCAGGACAATATCATTCTTGAGCGTATATTTCTAGGGTGGATTTGCCTCTTAACTCTATTTTTAAATATAAGTAAAGTTGAAAAAGGTTTCATTTTCAAATAGAGTTAATGAGTTAAGTAGTTAATAACCTCGTTTCCTTGGTGTTAATGAGATTTTTTAGAGGTGACTATTGAAGAGAGCACACTCCTCATAATCTGAATTTAAGAATATCTGGACCAAGGGCAGAGACAAGGGGTGCTAGGGGTGGCCCCCGTTCCCCCTAAAATTATAGATAACAACCTAAATTTTTAGAAAATTATATTTCAGACTCATATAAATTCCAATGTTTTCAGTTTAGTCTCTACTATTTGTTTCGTGAAGGGACTAAAATAAAAATATTAAAATGTTTTTGGGGCTTGAATATAATTTCATGAACACTTGGATTTTATTCTATAATATTCCCCCTAAGTGGAATTTCTGGCTTTGCCCCTGATCTGGACAGTTTCACACTGAATATAATTTAGGATAGTACGATTTTAATTTTTGAAGAGAAAAAATGGAATCTAAAAAGACTAAGGCTCATATTCAGATGGAGCGAATGTGACCAAGGTAGTGAAATTGGGCTTCCTTTTTGTGGTGCAGATGTACATAATAAAAGCACATAGAGTCTTGTACCCAAAAAAAGGAAAAAAAAAAAACACACACACACAGCCCCCGGGGTTTGCCTTTGACTGCAATACAATATATATATATATATATATATATATATATATATATATATATATATATATATATATATATATATATATATATATATATATATATATATATATATATATATATAATTTTATAAAATATTAAATATAAGCAATCTATTTTATGATTTAGAGCCCGTTTGGATTGACTTAAAAAAAAAGTGCTTTTTTTTTTAGCCCCATGTTGTGCTTTTTTTTTAAGCTCAAAATTTGAGCTTTTGAAAAAAGCAGCATTTTAGCTTTTTTTTGTGACTTTTACTTTTTTAAAAAAATATCATCTAAACACATAAATTAATTTTTTTGAATTAAAAAGTGCTTTTTTTATAAATCAAATTACGATAAGATAGAGATAGAAATAAGGGTCGGCCTTATAGGGCTGGGGGTAAGAAAAATATTTGTTTTTCATAGCCTGGCCCAAGAGCACCAAGGCCAAGGCCAAGGCCAGCCCTACAGGGTCCGAAAATTATTATTACAAATTTTAACTATTTTTCCTCCATTTTTTTTTTCAAAGAAACATAATTAGTAAATTACAACAATTAAAGTTCTAATTTATCAAATAAATGTTGTCAACATTAATATCCAAACAACACGAATCATCCAACAAATAAACACATTCACTAATTCGTAATTAAAAGCAAACTATTGTTCACAAATAACTCATATAAAACCTAAAAAACATATCTAGGTTTTAAATTTAAACTATTATACAATATTTCTATGACAAAATTAACCCTATGACTTGTGATGAGAAAGTTGCCAATATAAGGAGTAAGCTGACTTTTATTTTTATAAAATATTTAAATGGGGGACATCTCTTCCAACTCCTTATCAAATTAAATAAAAAATAAAAAAATAGCAGGGCCTAACGAGCTGGCCCTACAAGGCCAATATCATTAAATTTCTTTAATTTTCAAGTTCAACCCTTGAAGAGCCAGGGTCTAAACCCCCGGATCGACCATAAGATAATGAAAAAGAGGAAAACGGGAGTATCTACTTTCTGTAAAGAACGGAATGATTTTCAGCAGGCTCATTAATATAAAGTAGCTTGTATCTAAACAGCCTGAACGGGAGTATCTACTTTCTGTAAAGA
The DNA here is from genome assembly GCA_025563575.1 of Acacia pycnantha. Classification (NCBI taxonomy): domain Eukaryota; kingdom Viridiplantae; phylum Streptophyta; class Magnoliopsida; order Fabales; family Fabaceae; genus Acacia; species Acacia pycnantha. The sequence continues at coordinate 51,705 of JAMWYP010000514.1, forward strand.
ACGGAATGATTTTCAGCAGGCTCATTAATATAAAGTAGCTTGTATCTAAACAGCCTGAACCTGAAGGAGTGATTGATTCTTCAGCAAGAGCAGTAAGGGTGTTTTGCAAGACAAGAGGATGGGGAGTTGAGAAGAGAAGGTAGGAGGAAATTGAGGAGAAGAGGAAGAGATGGGTGGCACCGAATATTGCCTCTGTCAAAACCAACCGTGAAGGCGTTTTTTTGCATTCGTAACCGCGGTTTTGGCTGTCAAGAACGCCACTTGAACTGCAGAAAATGTTTTTTTAACCTGGGTTAAAAATGGATTCTTCACGTTGGTTGTAATATCCATTTAAAATACAAAATTAAAAAAATAATTAATTAACTTTTTTAAAAAATAAAATACAATAAAACAATATATATATTAATTGGTGGCTGCGTGGAGCAACATGCAGCCACCATACAATTGACTTGGGGAAGGGGAAACATTTGATACGGGGAACATTTAAGGAGAGAAAGGAAGAAAGGAAAGGAATGAAAGGGAAGGTTGAGAGAGAACTTAAAAAAGTTGAGTTGTTTGGTAGACATGAGAATATAAGTAAGTTGAGGGAAGATAAATTGTTTAGTAAAGAAGAATTGAGTGTTGAGAATGAGAGGTAAAATACCCATAATGTCCCTGACATAAAAAAGGGAGAAAAAGACTTGACTGATTTTTTGTTTTTGTTTTTTGATATCAGGCAGAAACAGACCCACCCACATCATGACTGTGTTGATCGAGAAGGAAAATCAAAGAAGCTGTGGATCTGTGAGGGGGCGATGAGAATGGCGGTTGGAAATTTATATAACATTGAAGACGTTCTATTTAAAAGGGTGAGAAGGCACAAATATAACATTGAAGATGAATATTACCACACTACTACAAAACAGGAATACAACGTCCTATTTTTTGTACATTTAACGTCCTTTTTCTGTGGGACCCGTATTTGTGGGGCGTCGTAGGTTTAACTTACGGCGTCCTATTTTTTAATGAGACGCGTAAAATTATTACTTAAGAAGTCTAACAATTTAAATAGGACGCCTTAAATGTGGCCCAAACGCTGCTAGAGTACACTTAAGGAGTCTAAGTCTAGGAATTAGACTCCTTAAGTCATGACTCTTGCCTCTAATTCCCAGACTTAGACTCCTTAAGTCAAACTTAAGGAGTCTAATTCCCAGACTTAGACTCCTTAAGTCTGACTTAAGGAGTCTGAGTTTGGGAATTAGACTCCTTAAGTGATGTTTTTTTTAAATAGTTCATTCGTATTCACTACTCCACAATCCATTACAAAAAACATTCTTACATATCAGCAGGCAACAATGACAAAATAAAACAACACCTAGCTATGTGGTAAACCTTATACAGAAACAAAATACTTGCATATATATAACAAATACCCCAATACACATATAGTTCATGATAAGTTGGACATAGAGGTAGCAAAGTAGTAACAAAAAACTATAAGGGGCTAACCTCAAACCATCTTAACTAATTATATTAGCTATAACTAATTCAAGTGTGGTAACTATTACTACTTCTATGTACAACAATTACCACAAAGTGTCAAAAAGTTGTCTAGTTACCTGCTACTAAGCAAGCAATATATAAGGACTAACTTCATTCATCTATGTGTTGAAGAAGATGTCCGGCCAACAGGTTTCGAACCAAATCGATTTCTTCCTCTGAGTAGGCAACCTCAGTACCAAAAATCAGTAAAACACAAAAACAAGGTATAAGATAAATCAATCAAGTGAATGAATTAATTACACAACTAAAGTACAACTTCAAAAAATATTATTTGAGAATGAAGGAGCAAGTACCTCGTCAAAATCTAAAGTAAGTCCACTCTGAATGATAGAATACATGTAAAGCATGACATAATATCCGCACTCGGTGTCTCCTGGTTGTTGAGGGCACTATAAATCAAAAGCAAATGGTTACTTGAATTCCTTTAATTGAACTACTTACTTTCAGATAAACCCACGTTGGTTCTCTATTTGGACCCCCTTTAATCGTAGCAATCAATCTATATGCCTTTAGTGCACTATCATTAAAATGAAAATGAACAGACATTATAACAATTCATTTAATTCAAGAATATCAATGATTTAGAAAAAAAGTTTACTTACTTACTGAACATGGTTTTTATATCTTTGTGTGGCCTCTTACCCAAGGAAGCGAACCAATAGATGGTGTTAATGGGTGGACAAACAACACACAAAGTCCAATGATAACTAAAACAACACATATAGAATAAGATTAAGTTAAGATGAGAAAGTAATTTATTCTTAACTATTTTAAAGGGTTAAGGTGCAAAAATACACATGTGCTTTTCTCTGAGTAGCACCCAGTAGCAAGTGCTTTTTTTAGGTGCAAAAGTACACACATGGTTACAAATTAGGTGCAAAAATACGGTTTGACCGTTAACTTTGACTTTGACCCTTAAGTTTGACTATTTTTTTGCTGACTGGACGATGACGTGGCATTTCAAAGGTGCAAAAATACACATGTGGTTTGTCAATAAGAGCGCCCAACACCAATTTTTTTTAATTTAATAATTTTACTTTTAGTATCCTGAAAGTACTTTTTACCAGTCAGTATCATGAAACATTTTTTTTTTTCAGTATCAGTCAGTATCCTTTTAGTACCGGTCAAAACCTGAAATATTTTTTGAAGATCCTAAAATAACTTTTCAAGATTATGAAGTATTTTTTTATACCAGTCAGTATCCTAAAAGTACTTTTTAGCAGCAGTAAGTACCTGAAATATTTTTTCAAGATCGATCCAATATTCTTTTAGTACCGGTCAATACCTGAAATATTATTTTCATTATATTTCACTTATTGACCGGTACTAAAAGGATACTGATTGATACTGGAAAAAATATTTCAGGGTAATGACTGGTACTAAAAATTACTTTCAGGATACTGACTGGTACATAAAAAATACTTCATAATCTTGAAAAGTTATTTTAGGATCTTCAAAAAATATTTCAGGTATTGACCGGTACTAAAAGGATATTGACTGATACTGAAAAAAATATTTCAGGGTACTGACTAGTACTAAAAAGTACTTTTAGGATAATGACTGGTACAAAAAATATACTTCGTAATCTTGAAAAGTTATTTTAGGATCTTCAAAAAATATTTCAGGTATTGATTGGTACTAAAATGATACTGATTGATATTGAAAAAAATATTTCAAGGTACTGAATGTTACTAAAAAGTACTTTCAGGATACTATATGGTACAGAAAAAATACTTCATAATCTTGAAAATTTATTTTAGGATCTTGAAAAAATATTTCAGGTATTGACCGGTACTAAAAAGATACTGATATTGAAAAAAATATTTCAGGGTATTGACTGATACTAAAAAGTACTTTTAGGATAATGACTGGTACAGAAAAAATACTTCATAATCTTGAAAAGTTATTTTAGGATCTTGAAAAAATATTTCAGGTATTAACCGGTACTAAAAGGATACTGACAAAAATATTTCAGAGTACTGACTAGTAAAAAGTACTTTCAGGATACAAAAAATAAAATTATTAAATTAAAAAAAAAAAAGAATTTGGTGTTTGACGCTCTTGTTGACAAATCACATGTGTATTTTTGCACCTTTGAAATGCCACGTCATCGTCTAGACAACAAAAAAAGTCAAACTTAACAGTCAAAGTTAAACTTAACAGTCAAACGGTATTTTTGCACCTGATTTGTAACCACATAGTCACTTTTGCACCTAAAAAACACTTGCTACTGGTTGCTCCTCAGAGAAAAGCACATGTGTATTATTGCACCTTAACCCTATCTTAAATAGACAAAACTAAAATACCTACCCTTCATGAATTGGTGCTAGATAACAAGGCAATTTCATCTCTGCCATTGTATAACCCACATATGATGTCCTCAATTCCAAGGTACTGTGGCTCCTTGCTGTGTTTGATGGACATAACAATCCATATAACTCATTTCTTCCGATTTGTACGCACATGTTGTGGAAGAAACTATGATGGAATTAAAAAGATGAATGAATTGTTGAATATATAAAACGGAAAAATCACATGATTAATTGAAGGGTAAAACATTGACTTACAGGACTCCAAGTTTAAGCCAACATATATCTAGCTCCTTTAAATGAATAAACTGCGTAAGATATTCATTGTCAATTGTAAAAGGATACGATGACACTCTTGAGCCAAGAATTCCTTCAGGCATCTGCATGGAGATTTCTTTAACGTCATTGTACACCTGTTGCAGTCGTGCCAAGAAAGGAAATTGTGTCGCATGGTGTTCATCCTAGTAAAACATAGAATACATAAATAAGATGATGTCAAGATACAACATATTTAAGCAAGTGTAAATCAGATTAGGATACAACAATTTAAGCAATTTCATGTTTGAAAATAAAATTCACCAAGTCACAGTAAAAGGATGTCATACACAAAAGAATTGCTCTAAAACACATAAACACAACAATAATGATAGCTATAGTCTAAAATTCAAGTAATAGTATTTCCTACCATTGGAGGTGCCGACGCGCAATCAATAAGTCTCTTCGGCCAAAGGATGAACAATCCTATTGCCTTGCCTAGTTTGGGAACCTCATCATCAGGGATCGGGATGGCTATTTCTCCTTCCCCCTCTTGAACACTCGTCACACTCACCCTACGTTGATTTGTTGGAATTTGTTTATTATGGTGGGTGGTGAATTGTGAGTGAACGAGGGAATCGAAAACTTGAAGAAGTTGTGGGACATCCACATATAGCTTGCAAGGTTTGCCACCCTGTGTGTAACATCCCAAATTCCATACTACAAATTGTGTCGGATGACACTTGATTTTAGAAAAATTCAACAGAATTTGAGGTGCTACATCAGAGTACTGCGGAAACGGAGAGCAATGTACTAACAAATGGACAATGATGAGTAGCTGATATAAAAATACCCCGACATATGATGATGCCAAGCGTATGCTGGTATATTAAAAATTTCCCAAAGGAATATTCATGTGATACAATATACAGAGCTTTGTACAATTACATTTCTCAAAAAGTAACTATACAACCTAGACCAAGCCTTGACTAGACTTGGGGCAATGAACCTAACTCCGTTAACCGAACAGAATGGCTAGGTAAGTGTCTATCATGGGGGCCTCACAGAGTTCACGGCGACTTAATGGCTGACCCACATAGACTAGCATTGCCTTCGGCACCAAACTATTCGAAATAACTTTATTAGATCCATGCCTGACAATAGGCTCTGATAACTTCTTTTGGCTCTTGTCTCGACCCTCGGTGCATTATTACGACCTTGCCCCTTGGTTCCTCTTTATGGCTCCATCTATCGGTGCCTTCTTTGTTCCTGGTCTTTACCTGTACTATCATTTAAGATTGAGGTCCAATGCACATTGGACCTCAGGTAATGGTTAACCTCATGCTTATATTAACAACATATGCATAACATATATCTCTAACATTACAGCAATGATCAAGCCAGTACGTCGTATGATCATTTGATAACAACTACAATATCATGCAAAGTTATCCCTGGTCAGCACATACCCAGTGCCACGATGTACGGTCGTGTCCTCAGCGCTAGGAAAACATAGCGGCATTATTATGACTATAACCCGTGTAAAGCTGTATTTAGTGATCTAGATACGGTTCCCTAGTCACAGTGCATGTCCAGGACAGAGTCTTGTTCATGGTATCCACAACATATACAAGCATAACATAAGCATTAGAGTTAGTATTACAGTACGTGAATGTACCTTTCACCGTATAATGGCCAAACGTCCGGCCTTTTGAACCCGACTCCGAACCTCCCGGATATCCTAAAGGGTAATACCGTATCTATTAACTCAAGAACAATATCCTAACAGATATTTTAGTCACAAATGACTATTTTACCCCTGGTAAATTTGTTATTCCAATTATATCCCTTTATTTTCTCAAAAACGTGGTTTTCAGCATTGCTGGCAGATTTTCACCTAAATTTGATAATTCATAATTAATTATAAAAAAATCGAAACGAGGATCCGTAAAATTCCCCGGAATCCTTAGGATGTATATTTTTGAATAAAAATACTTTTTTTCACCCAGAATTCGTGAATCACTCCCAGTTTAGTATTCTTCAACCTCTGCCCAGAATTTCTCCAGAAAACATAGCCTAACTTTGAGAATTTCTATCTCCATACACAAAACTGGAAATAATATGTTCTTGGCATATTTGAAAATCTCTATATGTCTATTTTAACCATGAATATTTTCAGAATTTTAGCATCTCATCTTCAATTTAAAAGTATGACGTTTTTGCTACTGTTTTCAAAAATTCCTAACCGATGAATTTTCGCTAGAGCTTCGTTACTTTGCTTTTCAACTCCCAAAAATTTTGCTATACACCATGGCTCATCTAATTTTAGAAATATCGAAATTTTTAACTATAAAACATGATATTAAAATTACTCTAGCATATTTAAGATCAAAGCAAAATCTATCTATGAAACTAAGAACTCAAACTTAAAGAACTTACTTACCAATGCTCTAACTCCTTCAAGATGCTCCTTCACACACTCACTACTCTCTCTACTCAGCTTACTCTTGCTTGTGTTGGTGTGAATAATTTTGAAGAGGGAAGCCCTCTATTTATAGGGAAAATCCAAGGATACAAAGGGAAATTAATTTTGTCCAAAACTCACCCTATCCCTTGGATTAATTTAGCTTTATGAAACAAAATCTCCTCCATTGAAATGCATGCCGACATGCCACTTTGTTCAGCCATTAATGTCTATTTCATTAATGAATTGATCATTTCATTTTAGAAAAAGAAAATCCTATCACTAAAGCTTGCCGACATCCCTTTCCCTTTAATCATTTAATATGTCTTAAAATAGCTAAATGCATTTGCTTATTCAATTAAAACCTCATCTGCTTTATTCATGTACCATGCGCTCCTTTTTGTTGACTCTTGGATGTAGATTATTCAATCTTTAATTAGCATTGAAATCACATGTTTTTATTTCCTTTAATTAAATTCTTTAATATAATTGTATGATTGGCCAATTCAATTTCATGAGGATTAAGGTTAATTAGGAAATTTAATTAGAACCATTGGATTTAACTTTATCAAATTGAATCTCATCCACTTGCTCCCTTGGTTGACATGCTCTCCTCATTTAACCATTAGATATGTCATTTTCATTTAGCAAAAAAATCTCTTGGTCCATTGCATTCATTGGCTAGTTGAAAATGTTGACTTTTCAACTATATCTAACAAAGCTATTCTCTCTTTTCTTCACTCTTATAAGCTGGACGTTTTTTACTAATTTTTTGGGAGATTTGTTAAGCTTTAATTAATTCTCTAATCAAGTGCTTAATTTCCCCTTAATTACATGTTTCCTTGTATAATTGGTTTGTTGGCTAATCATAGCAATTAAGGATTATTTAGACAAGTATTATTTCATTTTCTTTGGCCTAATTATTTTCAATTATAATTAGCCCTCTTTGATGATTTTAACTTGTCTCTAATTAATTAGAAGAATTATGTCATTCATCTTAATTATTTGCAAGCTAATTTGCCCATTACTTGCTAATTAACACTTAATTTAATTGAGTGTTTTTATAGCTTTTCCATGGCTCATTTGAACTTAAAATAGCCATTAATTTATGTGATTTTATGTCACATATATTAGCCAATTTAATATGGTAACATATTCCTAAAATTAGAGACAATATGTTTCCCTATTTTAAATAGGTACTAATTGCCAAAATATAAATTTTGGGGTATTATACTGTGGAGGGAGAGAAGGTTCACATTGAAGGGTGGAATATCACCTAGAGGGGGTGAATAGGTGATTGTCAAATTCTTCCTCTGATTGCTCAAGAACCTTTTGCTGAATGCTCAAGTACACAGTCACCCACACAACAGATGTAAGTTTAAGGCAAGGTGGAGATAGAGAGGACAAGATTCACACAGAGATGTATACTGGTTCGGTCCAACTCTTGACCTACGTCCAGTCCCTGGAAACACTCTGAGATTTCACTAACTCACCTAGAAACTCTAGGATTTTACAATTGCCCAGAAACACTCTAGGACTTTTCACTGCCTAGACACACTCTAGGACTCTTCACTCTTGACTACACACTCTGTAACTCTTGAGTAATCCTCCCACTAGGACTTACTCCTCTTTACAAGCTGTAATCAAAGATACAAACAATTACACACTCTGTACTAGAGATGATCCTTTGAAAACTAAAGAATAATGAACTACTGAAGTATATTTCGTTTCTGTGTGTTGTCTCTCTTGTTGAAGACTTGATTGCAGCTCTATATATAGCTGGAGATCAATAAATGACCGTTGGAGACATTAGAGGATGATTAGTGAAGCTTTTGGTCTTCTTCTCTCTCTTCTTTTTGGTTAATCCAGCTATACAGATGTTCAGAGTTGACTCTCTGATTATTAATCCGTTGGAAGAGCAGTTTGCTGAATATAGAAGGCAAGCTTTAACTTCTCCAAAACGTGTGGAGAATGTTTTCCCAAAAGCATGTAAGGTTTCTGTACTTTTGCATTTAATGTACTGACATGCTTTATGCTTTTTGCTTAATCTCCATTTAATCCTGTCTAATACCATCTCAAAATCACCAATAAATTGATTAAACATAGTTAAGAATAGTTATGAGTAATGGTAAAGAGTATTGAGATCAAACAGAAACATTTCATGAATTCGTTCAAATCGAAATTCAAACTTTGCGATGGAAACTCGAGTTGGTTCTTCGAAACTCGAGTTTTCATGTTTCAAAGAACTTTTAACAAAAGACCGAAACTCGAGTTTTCAATCCAAACTCGAGTTTTCTCTTTACAGAGACAAACATCGCGATTTGGCATTTTGGATAAAGCTTGTGAATAGTGCAAAACTCGAGTCAATTAATGACCTGAAAACGAAAGGAAATCACCAAGAGGGGGGTGAATTGGGGATTTTAAAACTTTTATAATAACTTTGCACCCAAGCTGGAGCTAAACGTAAAGAGATAGGGAAGAAGAGCTTGACACAGAAAGTTTATCCTGGTTCGGTCTAAATTCTTGACCTACGTCCAGTCCCCTGACTCTCTGGGTTTTTCTACTATCACTTAACTCGGATACACTCTGTACTCAAGGATTATCCTCTCTCTAGGATACACTCCCCCTTACAAGTTGTAATCTAAATCCCAATCTCCAAGTCCCCCGACTTGAGATCTTTTACAATGAATGAATAATTTGTATAAAAGCTCTCTCACGAGAAGATAATGATAAACACCGAGGCTCTTTGTATATCAAAATACAATACGAAAAGAAAACTGAATGTATAAGAACTCTTGAGCTTGCTTTTGTTTCGCTTAATCTTTTGTATCTTTCAAGTTTGTAATCAGCTCCTTATATAGTGGTGAGTTGCTATGTGACCGTTACTTCTCAACTTAGCATGTTCTTCATTTGAAATTCAGTTTGATGAGGATTATAGCCGTTGGGTCCTGAATTTCGGTGATTAAATTCCCCGGACGCGTGAAATCATTCTCGCCTTCGATTCTTCGCGCTAATTCAATGATTCGTTTGATCCAATTTAATACCTGAAACATTCTCAATATAGAGTGGTTAAATATATTTGGATATACTAAATGAATGCAATCAATTCGTATAAACATGGTAAGTTTTGTAGTTTTTAAAAGAATCAGGATGAAACCAGTAACGATCATATTTGCTTTCGTCTTAAACTCGAGTTCTCCAAGTCAGGCTCGAGTTCGTAAGGCTTTTAGAGTATCTGGTTTATCTTCTGTGAGAACAAACTCTGGAGTTTGATGTAAACTCTGGAGTTTGTATTTTGTTTCACCATGTTAACTCGAGTTCACGAAGGTAGGCTCGAGTTCGAATGCTCTCTAAGCTTTTTGTCGTATGAACACCTGGAGTAATATCTCACAAGATAAGCAGGCTCGAGTCCATTAGTGATTAGGCTCGAGTTTAACACTATTCATGCCTAAGAGTTTTGGTTGCTCGATTAGAGTGGACTGGAGCACGAGTACAAACTCTGGAGTTTGTACACTTGCTTTTCTTTCTTCAGATGAAGGGCTCGAGTTCATATTCTTAGGCTCGAGTTCAGCTTAATTTATTCCATCACTTATTGAAGTGAACTGGAGGTTTGAACTTAAACTCTGGAGTTTGAAAAGAAGGAAAAACTTGGGAGTCTTCACAAGGGAAAACTCGAGCTTGCAATAACAGCTCGAGTTTACCTATTTTGTAAACTCTTCTTCGTTTGTCAAACCATAGAGTAAACTCTACACAAAAGTATTAGGCTTGAGTCCATATACTTGGGCTCGAGTGTTCATTAAATTATAGCCATAGAAACAAGTGAACTCTACTCAAAAAGAATAAACTCTGGAGTTTAAAGAGATACATTTTAATTAGAAAATCTGTTGGGATCCGTACACGCAGCGGAGTAAAAAAAATTTACGGATCCCTTATGCGGATCGCTCAACGGCGTTTAAATCAAGGTTTAGGGTTTCCGAATCGTACCTTTTCAGAACAATTTGAACTGTGGGCTACCTTCTCGATCGCGCGGCCGACTCTTTAGAATCGCCTTCCTCTACCAGTATCCACACGAATGCCTTCAGAAACATGAACGGAGGCGTGCTAGCGCCTCTGAACTGTGCGTCTCTCTATTTTCTACCTAGGTTTCTCGCGGCTTTCTAATACGCTCGACCAAATGTCCCGTAGGTTTTTCTAAACCTAGTAGACGTATTAAATTCAAAACCAATTTTGAATATGGATTAAAAATTATATTAATTAAATCTATCTGATAGATCTAATCAAATTTATTTATTTAATCCGAATTAAAAGCCCACTGATTTAATTTATATTTATAAATTAAATCAAGATATGATATCGTTATATTTAATTTAAAATGAGATCCGATATCTCAGTTCAAATTAAATCTGATATCCAATATCTTTATTCGAAAATTTAATCGAGATACAATATCTCAATTTATTATAGTTATTTAATTTATCAAATAAATTAAATACTATATATAATAATATTATTGTCAATTAATAATATCATTATTATTTTCAAATTTAATATATTTATATATGCATATATATATATATACACACACACATCCTAGATTAAATAAATATTCATTAAATCTTAAACACATTTAAGATTCAATGAATCTGGACACTCTTGCTCGTGTTGGGCCATTCTTGTGTGCGACCCTGTAGGCCCACATGAGATTGGCAGCGGGCCAATACTGTACCAGCCCACAAGTCGCAAGCGGCCTCTAGCAAGACATTGCGACTACCCAATTCATATGAGGATCGTTGATAAGTACAATGACTTGCCCCTAGGGCATAATTTCCAACAGTACTCCCACTTGCACTAGGTGCAATCATTAATTACCTTAATTCTCATTGCCCTAACATGACGCTCATGTTCCACTTGTGCAAGCGGCTTAGTAAGAGGATCAACGTCATTGTTTATGCGATATAACCTATCGTACAACCATGTCACGTCCCTTTTGTCACGCGATAATTTGGTCAAGGATGAGGCATGGAAAATGTCAACTTCCTGTTCTTGACCATTACTTTCTCGATTCTTGAGTAGTCTAACAATTGAAATGGAAACTCCTTTCCATCGTAGTATGGCCATACATTTCTTAGACTTTCTCATCGAGGGGCCCAGTATTATCTCTCTACAAATGTGAGGGACAAATCCCATCTTGACCATTCACATTCCTCCGCATGAAAATCACTGATCCCAATCATAGCCTTTATCATCACCCGGTCAAAGGTGACTTTTGACTAGGTCAAAGACCAGCGACTCATCATGTAGGAATCCATGATGATCTCAGGTCAAAGGGCGTTGTGACGCGGTTATACATGAGATAAGCTTATGACTAAATCCATGCAGCTTTCTCATAGTGGGTCGGTCCAGCACCTTGTACTCTTACAAGTGCCTATGACGTTGATTCGTATCTCCATACCTCATCAAAGTCGCACTAGTCTTATCTCATCTCGCCTCGCGTAGATGACCGACAGTGGACATTTAGGATAATCTTTTAGATATATCCAGGGATACAGTTATCAATGTAAACATGCAAACAAAAAGATAACTAAAAGGAGAATACTTTATTAAATAGTGAAATCGTCTAAAGTATAATGACTTGCTTTCTCCTGGTACTTTGCATAATAATTTTTTTTTGTATCACCTCTATCATTGATTTCTCTGATAAGATGAAATCGCTTGAGTATATGGTTGGTCCTTTGATGTGACCTAGGCTCCTTGGTCTGCGCAATAGTGCCGCTATTGTCACAGAGCAAGTCTATTGGATTTGAGATGGTAGGAACTACCCCTAGTTCATTAATGAACTGACTAATCCAAAAGGCCTCCTCACCGCATCCGATGCCGCTATATACTCGCCTTCTATTGCGTAATCAACTACTGCTGCTCGCTTAGAGCTCTTCCACTCACCGCACCACCATTCAACAGAATACATACCCCGATTGCGATCTTGAATCATCTTGGTCAGTTTGGAAACTCGCATCTCGTGTAACTAGTCACACGAGCTCATCTTCCAAGCCACCATACACCAAGAATAAGTCCTTAGTCCTTCTTAAGTACTTAAGGATATTCTTGACAGAGCTCAATGACCCTCACCGGGATCTTGTTGATATCTCGGTCTTACTTAAGGCAAATGAAACATCCGGTCGAGTACATACATACATGATAGATCCAATGGTGGAGGCATATGGAATCTTACTCATGCGGTCTCTTTTATCTTGTGTACTAGGACACAGATCCTTAATGAGATGGATGCCATGAGACATGGACATGTAACCCCTTTTGAATCCTGCATACCGAATCTATGCGAGTATCTTGTCTATGTATGTGCTCGACTTAGGCCTATCGCCTCTTAGATCTATCTCTATAGATCCTAATCCCAAGGATGTAAGTGGCTTCGCCTAAATCTTTCATTGAGAAAGACTTTCCTAACCAAGACTTGACACTCTGCAAGGTAGGAATGTCATTCCCAATGAGTAGGATGTCATCAACATAAAGCACTAGAAATACAACTGTGCTCCCACTAACCTTCTTGTAAACACAAGGTTCATCTATGTTTTGAATGAATCCAAACTCTTTGACTACTTCATCAAAACGATGATTCCAGATCCGAGATGCTTGCTTCAAACCATAAATGGATCTTTGAAGCTTGCAAACTTTACTTTAGAGTCCTCTGGACGCACAAAACCCTCGAGTTGTGTCATGTACACATCCTCAAGGAGCTTTCGTTAAGGAAGGCTGTTTTGACGTCCATCTGCCATATTTCATAGTCATAATATGATGCAATGGCAAGAAGAATTCGATTGATTTGGCCATTGCAACCGGGAAAAGGTTTCATCATAGTCCACACCATGAGTTTGAGTAAATCCTTTTGCAACCAGTCGTGACTTGAAGATATTTACTTTGCCATCCATGTCAGTTTTCTCTTTGAAAACCCACTTGCACCCAATGGTTTTTACACCTTCAGGTGGAGCGACTAAGGCCTATACCTCAATGTCGTACATGGATTGCATTTTAGACTTCATAGCACTAAGCCATCTTTCGGAGTTGGGTCCCACCATGGCCTCGCGATAGGTAGTTGGCTCATTGTGCTCAATGAGCAAAACATCACGGCTTCCAAGAATCGAAATCCATATCTCGAGGCTGAGCCGTGTTCTATCGGACCTTTGTGGGTCTTGTGTTACGTGAGTAGGCTCAACAACTTGTTGTGAGTCTTCTCCGGTTTCCATCGTGGGTCTACATTGTCCTGTGACTCTCGAACTTCTTCGAGGCTCACCTTACTCCCACTAGTTCTTTTAGAGATTAACTCTTTTTCCAAAACGATACCATTCTGAATAACAAACACTTTGTGATCAGTGGGATTGTAGACATAGTATCCTTTAGTTTCCTTAGGATACCCCACAAAAAGGCATTTTGAGGATCTCGGATGATAATTTATCGAGGCTTGATGTTTGACATAAACCTCACATCCCCAAATTTTAAGAAATGACAACCGGGTTTCTTCCCAGTCCATATCTCATATGGTGTCTTTTCAACCGCCTTTGACGAACACGATTGCCAGTGTGACGCAGCTTGTTGCTTTCTAGGGCATTGCCCCAAAAGGAAGGTGGAAGATCTGTTTGACTCATCATAGATCGAACCATATCTAATAGAGTTCGATTCTCCGCTCGTAAACACCATTCCATTGAGGTGTCCCTGGAGGAGTAAGTTGCGAGACGATCCCACAACTCCTAAGATGGTCAATGAACTCTTGGCTCAAATATTCACCACCCCGATCAGATCGAAGTGTCTTAATTGTTTTGCCAAGTTGATTTTGCACTTCATTTTGGAATATTTTGAACATTTCAAAAGATTCCGACTTATGTTTCATACTTATGTTTCATTAAATAGATATATCCATATCTACTAAAATCATCTATGAATGTAATGAAGTACAAATGACCCCCTCTGGCAGATGTATTCATTGGTCCACACACATCAGTATGTATGAGGCCCAATAAATTGGTGGCTCTCTCACCGTGTCCAGTAAAAAAAAAAGACTCGCATGTATCAAATGATTCAAAATCAAATGAGTTAAGAAATCCATCTTTATGGAGTTTCGAAATGCGTTTCTCATTTATATGGCCTAGACGACAATGCCATAGATAGGTCGGATTCAAATCATTTGACTTGATCCTCTTAGTAGTTATGTCATAGATTCGTCCATTCAATTTTCTATTGTCCTTGAGATCCAACATTTAGTCAAATGTGAGATCCACATGTAGTATCCAATACCCATGTTGAGGAAGTAGAAAAGCGAATATCTATGACATAGATACTTGAAGCGATAGCCCCGCTATCCTTCTTGTTCTTCTCTAGATCTTCGAAGTAGAGTTTGCAATTTCTTTTCAAATGACCAAGTTCATTGTAAAAGAAGCAGACTCATCCTTCGGAGGTTTTGCCTTCTTGGCTTTCCGTTTCATATACCCCTTCCTTTCGAATGGACAAAATAGAACTAGGCTCTCTAAGGCTCGCCTTAGCAATTTTGAGCATCCCATGCGCTCGTTCGAAATTGATTCCTCCATGTTGTAATCCATGACAAAGTTATCATAACTTCCCGGGAGTGAGTTCAAGATCACATCGTAGCTAACTCCTAGGACATGGGGAATCCAAGCCTCTCAAGCCTTGCCTGTTACTGGAACATTTCCGTACGATGAACAATCATCTCAGAAGCCTTCACATGTTCTAGATCTCTATTGAGGTCTAGAAGCATAGTGGCAAGCATCAGGCATCCTGCATCCACAGAGTCATCTTTATGCTTCGTATAAGCATGGTCCGAGCTCTTGGATCAGCAGGCCCAAGGCTCGTCAAGAATGGGTTGATTGATGAGATACTCTTTTCTTTCGTGTTTAGGATCAACGCTTAAGTTCCCAAACATGTCAAGAGAGTTTGTCTCATCGAGTTCGTCCTTCTCAAGGACTGATCGCATTGATGGTGTTGAAGTGTTACTAGACTACATGATTCTACAACTAGGACGCTTAAATTAAGTTATTTAGGTAGGCAAACCCCTTGCCAATTACATCATAGGTAACTCTTAGATCTTTATGGGATTCAATCATCATATGACATGGCATGTTTAATCTCATCTAATGCCTTGAGATCCAAAACCGTTTTGATAATCTCAATTAAGTCAGGACAATAATGAATATTGAGTATCACCATTACTCACTCTTGTCTCACCAAGATAACTCAGATGCATCCACTTTGGTGGAACATACAAATGGGCGATCTAGGTTTTGACAAGTATTCATTTATTGGTGGCATTATGACTTAAGATTTTATTTAGAGGGTATAATTAGATTAATCCTATTAATTATACTTATATGAATGCAATCACTATTGTATCTCATATAATATCTAAATTAATTATGAGTGATCTAGTCAAAACATAATTAAAAATTCTAAATTAATTATGAGTGATCTAATCAAACATAATTAAAATTCTAAATTAATTATGAGTGATCTAATCAAAACATAATTAAAATTCTAAATTAATTATGAGTGATCTAATCAAACCATAATTAAAAATTCTAAATTAATCATGCAATCATTAAATCAAGACATAATTAAAATTGTGACACAACATGGCTCAGCCTTAACCTAAAATCCTCTCAAGCCAATGAGAGGACTTCTAAAACAAAAAGAAGTACATCAGGAGTATTTTAAGAAAGAGGCATGGCTCGCGAGGCCATATTTAAAATTTACAACAATTGTAAAACTCTAGAGCCATGTTGTTCACCATACCCAAACAACTTTTGAAAGGTAAATCACAACATATATTAAGTCATACAATTATGAAATAAAATATTATGATTAATCTTATCATGATTTAAATTTTCTAATTTATATTATATTATAAATATAATATAATATCATGATTTAAATTCTCTAATTTAAATTATATTATATACTATATATAATATAATATCATGATTTAAATTCTGTAATTTACATTATATTATATACAATATATAATATAATATCATGATTTAAATTCTCGCTACTGACAATCATTAGGGATCCCTACTACGGTCTCGTTAGAAATTTCAAAATAAAATATTATTTTCGAAAATAATTTCTCAAAAAAAGTTTTTTTTTTTCCGAAAAATTCAAACCCTAACGAATCGATCGACATCGGATTGAACGTTTCGAGATCCACGCGAATCGGCCACATTGGGTCGACTTGGAACCGGTAGAAACCCTAACGCGAGTTTTTGAATTTAAACACATTATTGTATTCGGTTTTAACCATACATGTATCTCATACATAAACACACGTATAAAACCTAATTTAAACGCACGTTGAGTTGGCTCTGATACCACTGTTGGGATCCGTACACGCAGCGGAGTAAAAAAAATTACGGATCCCCTGTGTGTCTTTCTATTTTCTATCTAGGTTTCTCGCGGCTTTCTAATACGCTCGACAAAATGTCCCGTAGGTTTTTCTAAACCTAGTAGACGTATTAAATTCAAAACCAATTTTGAATATGGATTAAAAATTATATTAATTAAATCTATCTGATAGATCTAATCAAATTTATTTATTTAATCCGAATTAAAAGCCCTATGATTTAATTTATATTTATAAATTAAATCAAGATATGATATCGTTATATTTAATTTAAAATGAGATCCGATATCTCAGTTCAAATTAAATCTGATATCCAATATCTTTATTCGAAAATTTAATCTGAGATACAATATCTCAATTTATTATAGTTATTTAATTTATCAAATAAATTAAATACTATATATAATAATATTATTGTCAATTAATAATATCATTATTATTTTCAAATTTAATATATTTATATATGCATATATATATATATACACACACACATCCTAGATTAAATAAATATTCATTAAATCTTAAACACATTTAAGATTCAATGAATCTGGACACTCTTTTGCTCGTGTTGGGCCATTCTTGTGTGCGACCATAGCAGGCCCACATGAGATTGGCAGCGGCCAGAATACGTACTTGGCCCACAAGTCGCAAGCGGCCTCTAGCAAGACATTGCGACTACCCAATTCATATGGGGATCGTTGATAAGTACAATGACTTGCCCCTAGGGCATAATTTCCAACAAAATCTTCCCGCCATGGGAAAACTCGAGCTTGTCTATACAGGCTCGAGTTTACTCTTTTGTAAACTCTTTATTATATCATGAGGGTTTAGGCTCGAGTCTATTTACTCAGGCTCGAGTTCGTTATGCTGAAAATATCCTGATGAGCTCTCTGTTTGCAGAAAACTCGAGTTTTGAGGTGACAGTGTGATTTTGACTCTTTTGTCATTTTAAAAGCATTCGTACTTGTTTACAATTGTTATTAATCATCAAAACACATAGAGAACTAACATTCTCCCCCTTTTTGATGATGACAACACTGTAAACAATTAACTCCTTTAAAAACATCTGTTTTGATCATTTGAAATCATTGAAGCATAAGTGTTCAAGTGTAAATGCATCGAAATTAGATTTTAACATTTAAACATTGATTCTATCGAGTTAGCGACTTGACATAAATCATAACACATATTGTTATTGCATAAGCTAAAACATTCAATGGTTTACAAAATGACATTTAGAGTTTCAAGCATACATATATCTCAAAAAAATTGAAACTTGACAACTTGACTCCTCCTTCTTCACTTCAACTCTTCTCCCCTTTGTCATCATCGAAAAGTGGAGGATTAGATGAGATAGAGGTTGGGTGAAGAATAGGATCATGGGTAGATGGTTCGGGGCTATGGAGGTTGGGATTGGTTCGGAGAAGGTGGAGGTGCCGAGAAGAGCTAGGTCCGGCGAGAATTGATGGTGATTTTCTAAAATTTTGTCCATTTTGTCATGGAGGATGGACATAGACACCAAAAGAGTGGAGATGCTTACTGAGTGATCTCAAATTTGATCCCTGAGACCTTGCACTTTCTCTTTGATAATCTCATGTTCAAGAATGAGATCTTCTTGTGCATCAGAGAACTCCTCATATCCTTTCTTGACTTGATTCCTTGATCAAAGCTTATCCTCATTAAATTTAGGATATCTTTGGCCAAATTTTGCTGGTTTTCGGGTTTCTCATTGTTGGTAAATACCATACCCTTTCATGAAACATAATCACTGAGATGAGACGGCAAGGGTCTGGGATGTTTTTCTTCCATGGAAACGAAATTTGAACATCTCTTTAAAGATCCAATCTCCTATGTTATGAGGGACTTGATCTATGATAGAGGCAAAAATAGGGAAGTCCTTTTGGCAAAGTGAGTGAAATTGCCTCCCTTTTGTACTAAGTTTCTAGTGTATATATACCAAGCAGCTCTTTGCTTAGGAGGCATTGATCTTGGAGTGAAATCGAGTCTCTAAAGCATCCAGTCACAGGGCTCATCGGGTCCGAGGAGTGTAAAAATTTGCCTATTTGTATAATTTGGAGAAGCAACTGGGAGGAGGATTTTGGATTTGGAGGAGGGAATTAAGGTATGCAGCGATGATGGTTATCATTTTCCTCTAATAGATGTGGTAATCCTTTCCTCAACCAAATTTCTATCCTCATCCAATAAATTATCACTTTGCATACAATAGTAAAAGGTTTTAACAAAGGATGGACTATATGAGGCTCTAATGGATATGAGAGGTTCAAATTGTCTAAGCCAGTGGGTAAGATCAAGGTTACATTCCTCTTTTAAAGCATCTAGATTGACATACACAGAAGGGAAAAAACTCTTAGCCTCATAATTTCCTTGGAATCGTATGGCATCCTCACCATATAGAGTGACATCCTCACTAGAGAATCCTTTAGGGATGGAGGAATGATTGTAAATTTCAAATAAGGTTTGGGTTTTCTCTAGATACGAGGAACAGTGTTGTTGGTGATGGGAGGATGATTGAGCTTGAGAGCTAGTTTGACTAGTTGTGGTCTTTCGAGACTTGTGTATCTTCTTTCTTTGCCCCCGAGGTGGTGTGTCAGCAGTTGAAGCTTTCTTTGAGGTATTCATCTTGACTGTGGTTATTGGGAGGACGTTGAGAGATTTTTGTTTGATCAGTTTGGGGTTCTTGAGGATCAGAGGATTTGGAATCTTGAGTTGCAGATCGTTTGGACGCCATGTTCTCTGTTTTTTCGTTTGAGGAGATTGAGAGAAATTTTTGAGAGAAATTAGGTTTAGGCTCGAGGGTGAGATAGAGTGAAGACGAAAAGTCAGGTTTTTAAAGAAATTTTATCGACGCAAACTCGAGTTCTCAAGTGTAGGCTCGAGTTTGTGTAACGATTACTTACACGGAATTCAAGAGTGTATGTGTGAACCCTTGAAATTTCTCGCTAGGCTCGAGTCGATCACATTGTAGGCTCGAGTCGGTGCAGTTCTCGAGGTGGATTGCTCTCTGTCTCCCTCGAACTCGAGTCTTGTTCACTAATAGGCTCGAGTCTGTCAAGATGCACAAAACATATCTACATACTCCGATGCTTAAGTTAGTGGATAATAATCATTAAAAAAAACATAACTAACATTTGAATTACTTACAACTCATTGGGATTTACCATTCCCAATTCTCTTCTTATGAACACAAATTGTTCTTTTGCTAGTGGCTTGGTGAAGATATCAGCGAGTTGCAAGTGAGTTGGGATGAACATGACTTTGACATCCTTCTTTTGAACATGATCTCTTATGAAGTGATGTCTGAGATCAATATGTTTGGTTCTAGTGTGTTGAACAGGATTCTTTGCCAAACTTATTGTGCTTGTGTTGTCACAAAGAATTGGGATTTCTTTGAGATGAACTCCCAACTCACACAATTGTTGTTTGAGCCAAAGAACTTGAGCACAGCAACTTGAGGCAACAACATACTCGGCCGGTGGATGACGGCCAACGTGGTGCCTTTTTCTTGAACCAAGACACTAATGATCCTCCAAAGAACTCACATTGACCACTTGTGCTTTTACGTCAGTCTTGTATCCTGCATGATCTGAATCGGTATAGGCTACTAAGTGTTCATGTTGATCTTTGGGAAACCATAATCCAAGAGTCTTTGTATCGGCAAGATATCTAAAAATTCTTTTAACATGTTCGACATGGGACTCCATGGGGGCGATTGGAATCTAGCACACATTCCAACACCGAATTGAATATACGGACGACTTGTTTGTAAGATAGAGTAATGATCCAATCATTCCTCTATACTTAGTGATGTTGAAGTTAGTCCCCTTTTCATCGGCATCCGAGTTGCGGTTGAACTCATTGGAGTATCTCGCTCCATTACAATCAGGCTAGACCATATTTTTTAATAGATCTTTCGGATACTTGGTCCAGGAAATGAAGATTCCATCATGGCGTTGCTTGATTTGAAGTCCAAGGAAGTAATTAAGTTCTCCCATCATGGACATTTCAAATTCTCCTGCATTGTCTTGGCAAATTCTTCACACATAGTATCATTAGTAGCACCAAAAATAATGTCATCAACATAAATTTGAGCTATTAAAACATCACCAAGTTTATTCTTCTTTATAAAGAGAGTTGTATCTGCTTTTCCTCTAACAAATCCTTGATCAAGAAGGAAAGTGCTTAACCTCTCATACCAAGCTCTAGGAGCTTGTTTAAGACCATATAAGGCTTTCTTGAGGTGATAAACATGATCTCGGATGATGTTCATTTTGAAAACACTGGAGGTTGTTCAACATAAACTTCCTCCCTGTATAAAACCATTTAAAAAGGCGGATTTTACATCCATTTGAAAAAGTTTGAATCCTTTAACACAAGCAAAGGCTAGAAGAACTCTTATAGCTTCCAATCTTGCTCTTTGGAGCATAAGTTTCTTCATAATCAATTCCTTCTTCTTGATTATAGCCTTTTGCAACTAGCCTTGCCTTATTACGAATGATTATGGCGGATTCATCACATTTATTTTTGAATACCCATTTAGTACCAATGACCGGATGGTCTTTAGGTCTGGGTACCAAGTCCCAAACTTGGTTTCTTTCAAATTGATGTAACTCCTCTTGCATTGCTATAACCCAATCATTGTCTGAAAGGGCTTCATCAATTTTAGAGGGTTCAATTTTCGAAATGAAAGCTGAAAAAGTAACTTCATTCAAAGTGCTTTTTCGGTTCTTACTCCTTGATTTGCATCACCTATCACTTGATCCAGAGGATGACTCTACTGTATCTCCATGATTTTGGTTGAGTTTGAACACTTGTTTTCATAAGCATTTTCACAATGTTTTCGGTTTGAGAATCATCTTGCAAATCTTTTCGGTATTTGTTGAAACAAGTTTGGTTTGTCACGGGAAAATCATCATCATCATCCAAGGACTTGTTAGATTTGGTTTCACGAGAAAACAACATGCATAGATTCTTCAACGGTGTGATTACGAGTATTATAAACTCTATATGCTTTACTTCTACTTGAATAACCCAAGAATATACCTTCATGACTTTGGAATCAAATTTTCCCAAGTGTCCTTACCATTATTGTGGATGAAGCACTTACATCCAAAGATATGCAAGTGAGCTAAGTTGGGTTTTCTTCCTTTGTAGAGTTCATAGGGAGTTTTGTCCAATTTCTTCGGAGATATGCCTGTTTGATATGTAACAAGCGGTGCTCATAGCATCGACCCAAAACACTTGAGATGTTTGGTTCTCATTTAGCATTGATCTTGCCATTTCAAGTAAGCACTCTATTCTTTCTTTCAACAACTCCATTTCTTTGTGGGGTTCTTGGAGTGAGAAGTTATGATTAATTCCCATACTATCACGAGAATTCTCCAAAGGCATGATTCTCAAATTCTCCACCATGATCTGTACGAATACTGCAATAGAGAATCCTTTCTCGTTTTGGACCTTCTTGGCAAACACAATAAATTGATCAAATGTTTTATCTTTTGATGATAAAAGAATGACCCATGTAAATCTTGAGAAATCATCTACTATAACCAATGTATAAAGATTGCCGCCTAGGCTTTTACTCTAATTTGGTCCAACTAAATCCATATGGAGTAATTGGAGAGGTCTATTAGTTGATATTTCCGTTTCGACTTGAAAGAAGATTTGGTTTGTTTACCTTTTGACATGCATCACAAATCAAATCATTTTTAAAAGAAAGTTTTGGTAAACCAATAACCAATTCCTTTTACGTAGTTTATCAAGTTGAATCATATTGACATGTCCTAAACGTTTATGCCATAACCAACTTTCATCTAAGTTACCAACAAAACATTTTTCGAATCGAATTGTTTTTAGACAGATTAAGAGTATAACAATTACATTCTCTTGGAGCTCTGAATAATGCTTTGGATTTAATACTATCTAAAGAGAGAGCATCCTTACTTACAATCAAACATTCTTGAATCAAAGATGACTAGGTTTCCTTTGTCCGTGCTTTGACTCACACCGAGGAGGTTGTGACATAATCCATCCACAAGATAAACATCTTTGATTTGAGGTCCATTGCTATTTCCAATTTTGCCAATGCCGCAATTCTTCGGACTCATTTCCACCAAATGTTACCTTGCCACCTTCCTTATGTTTGATTGAAGCAAATTTGGATTGGTCTCCGAGTCATATGTCTTGAGCATCCATCGTCAATGTACCACTTATTGGGATTTGATGCTCTAAGACAAATCTGCATAAGAAGAGATATCATCTTTTAGGTACCCAATATTCTTTGGGTCCTTTTGGGTTAGTTTGTGTCTTAGGAATCATATAGGATCCCTTAGGCACCCATTGATAGTTTCCTATAGGTTTAATTGATCTATCTTTCTTATGAAAACATGAAGAAGTAGTATGACCTTTTCTATTACAATAGTTGCAATGTGCAAAAGGATTTGAGGTATGAACAGATTTTTGAAAATAATTCATGTAGGATCTTTGTCCATGTTTCTTTTTGCCTTTCTTTTGTCATAATCGGGCTTGTAACCAATTCTGATTTGTCATTTGTAAATCTTTCTTTGTTTCAAAATTACCTCAAGCATTTCACTTCCTCTAGTGAATTTTTCAAGAGTCTTTGTAAGGTATTCATTTTTCTTTTCGAATAGAACATTCATCACATATGATATTTTCGGGAGGCCGAAAGATTTTCTACTTGTTGTTCAAGTGTTGTATTCTTCCTTTTTAAAACAAAATATTTTTCAGCAAGTTCATCAAATTCATTTTGAACAAGTTTGTATTCATGTAGACAATTCATTATAAGTTGGTTTTGCATCCTTTTCACAAGCGAGAGATAGGTGTAGAAATAGTTTGAACTTGTTCTTCTAATAGTTTGATTTTTCTTTTTGAAAATAAGAGCTCTTTTGCAGTTTTCTTAAATTCGGTATAAAGAGAATCATATGTTGAAGATAATTCATTATAAGGTAAATCGGAATTACTTACCTCTTCGTTGTCGATTCCTCTTGAGCCACAAGGCGAGAGATTGGCACTTTGTTCCTCTTACGCCTCATCTTCATCAGATGATTTGTTGCCCCATATAGGCGATACATAAGCTCTTTTCTTGAACTTATTGAATTTCTTCTATTTGTTTTTCAGTGAGGACATTCGATTTGATGTGGCTGGTTTCTCACATTCATAGCATATAATTGGTTTCTTAGTTTCGTGCTAGAATTTCCTTTGTGAAACCTTCGTGAGATTGGTCCTTTTGTAGAATTTCTTGAATCTTCGGACCATCATTCCTAGCTCACCATCTTCATCTTCATCTTCTTCATCGTCATCTGATGGCAAAGTGCAGATTCGAAATACTCTTTTTGGCCAAGAGCACTTTGCGGCATGTGAATTGCCTTCATGTTGAGAGTGACTTGTTTCTTATCATTGTCATCGTACTCTTCTTCTTTCTTGGGAGTTCGATGTCGGCTACAACGAGGAAGGAACATAGTTTCCTTTCTCAAAGACCCTCCACAAACCAAACTCGAGAGGCCATTACATAGACCCTGAACTTAGCCTTCCAGAATGAGTAGTGTTCTCCATTGAAACCTGGGGGTCGGTTGATTGAGGCTCCATCTGGTAGAATTCCTTCCATTGGATCTTTGTGTCTAGGATGTTAATCCTTCAAATTGACAACCTTGCTCTGATACCAAATGAAAACGAAAGGAAATCACCAAGAGGGGGGTGAATTGGGGATTTTAAAACTTTTATAATAACTTTGCACACAGAGAAGATAATGATAAACACTGAGGCTCTTTGTATATCAAAATACAATACAGAAAGAAAACTGAATGTATAAGAACTCTTGAGCTTGCTTTTCGTTTCTGCTTAATCTTTTGTATCTTTCGAAGTTTGTAATCAGCTCCTTATATAGTGGTGAGTTGCTATGTGACCGTTACTTCTCAACTTAGCATGTTCTTCATTTGAAATTCAGTTTGATGAGGATTATAGCCGTTGGGTCTGAATTTCTTCAATGATTCGTTTGATCCAATTTAATACGAAACATTCTCAATATAGAGTGGTTAAATATATTTGAATATACTAAATGAATGCAATCAATTCGTATAAACATGGTAAGTTTTGTAGTTTAAAAGAATCGGGATGAAACCGAACGATCATATTTGCTTTCGTCTTAAACTCGAGTTCTCCAAGTCGGGCTCGAGTTCGTAAGGCTTTTAGAGTATCTGGTTTATCTTACGTGAGAACAAACTCCGGAGTTTGATGTAAACTCTGAGTTTGTATTTTGTTTCACCATGTGAACTCGAGTTCACGAAGGTAGGCTCGAGTTCGAATGCTCTCTAAGCTTTTGTCGTATGAACACTGGAGTAATATCTCACAAGATAAGCGAGGCTCGAGTCCATTAGTGATTAGGCTCGAGTTTAACACTATTCATGCCTAAGAGTTTTGGTTGCTCGATTAGAGTGGTAGAGCACGAGTACAAACTCGGAGTTTGTACACTTGCTTTTCTTTCTTCGGATGAAGGGCTCGAGTTCATATTCTTAGGCTCGAGTTCAGCTTAATTTATTCCATGACTTATTGAAGTGAACTGGAGGTTTGAACTTAAACTCGGAGTTTGAAAAGAAGGAAAAACTTGGGAGCTCTACGCAAGGGAAAACTCGAGCTTGCAATAACGGGCTCGAGTTTACCTATTTTGTAAACTCTTCTTCGTTTGTCAAACCATAGAGTAAACTCTACACAAAAGTATTAGGCTTGAGTCCATATACTTGGGCTCGAGTGTTCATTAAATTATAGCCATAGAAACAAGTGAACTCTACTCAAAAAGAATAAACTACGGAGTTTAAAGAGATACATTTTAATTAGAAAATCTTCCTGCCATGGGAAAACTCGAGCTTGTCTATACGGGCTCGAGTTTACTCGTTTGTAAACTCTTTATTATTATATCATGAGGGTTTAGGCTCGAGTCTATTTACTCGGAGCTCGAGTTCGTTATGCTGAAAATATCACGATGAGCTCTGTTTGCTTGAAAACTCGAGTTTGCTTAGTTAGGCTCGAGTTTTGAGGTGACAGAGTGATTTTGACTCTTTTGTCATTTTAAAAGCATTCGTACTTGTTTACAATTGTTATTAATCATCAAAACACATAGAGAACTAACATGACCAACTCGAGTTTTGGACTCTTGAATGAAAAAAATCATGTTTTAGTCCAAAAGCTTAAAACTGGAGTTTTCAAAACATAACTCGAGTTTTCAAAGGTTCAAAATAGGCAGAGCTCTCTGCCTGGCCAAAACTCGAGTTTTCAAAACTTAACTCGAGTTTTCACATTCGTTGAAAACTTTGAAAAACTTCTCTGTAAAGCCGAAACTCGAGTTTCAAAACAGAAACTCGAGTTTTCTCTTTTATGAGAAAACTTTGAAATACTTTGTTTGAATGATAAAGAAGTTCTCACAAGGTCAGAGGCGAGCATTGTTATCAGGAGATGTAAACTCGAGTTTAAAATCTTTAACTCGAGTTTCCATAAAAACGTTGGAAACTTGGAGAACTCTCTGGATGACCTAAACTCGAGTTTCCAAATGGAAACTAGAGTTTTGGTATCTTTGAAAAACTTGGTTGCTCTCTGCCAATGGAAAACTCGAGTTTGCAACTGCAAACTCGAGTTTACATGATTTGTAAACTCTTGTAGATTTTCAACAAATAGCAAACTCTACTCAAAAATAAATATTGTAGAGTTTAAAGAAATGGTTTTCAAATGAAAAACTTTCCCGCCAGAGACAAACTCGAGTTTGTAAATACAAACTCGAGTTTACACATTTGTAAAATCTTTGAAATCATACTCTGGAGGTTTCAGGCTTGAGTTTAAATATACAGGCTCGAGTTTAAAAGCTAAAATGGCCTGTCTTGCTCTCTTTAGCAGCAAACTTGAGTTCACACATCTAGCTCGAGTTTGGCGCTGACAGAATGTTTTTGGCTTGAAATCAATTAATTTAACTTATCAAAAACATTCATACTTGTTTACAATTGTCAGTTATCATCAAAACACATTGAGAACTAACATTCTCCCCCTTTTTGATGATGACAACACTTGTAAACAATTAACTCATTTCAAAAGCAATGTTTGATCATTTGGTGTTTTGAAATCAAAATCATTTGGAAAAACACTGAGTTTCTTTGAAAAGGATTTGATTCATCTCAATTTATTTCTGTTTAAGCATTTAAATGAATAGAGGCTTCATGACTTCATCTTAATCATCAATTAGAACCAGTCATGATAAATAGATAACATAAATCAGAATTGAGTAGAAGAAGCAGAATCAACATAAGATTTGAAACACAATCAGAGTTAGCAGCAGAAATATAATGAAGCAATAAGCACACTGCATAACTTAGATATTACAAGTAGAGTTTCAAAAACAAATATGAAGAAAATGATCAAAACATGAAGAAAATGACTGCTTTTTCACTTCAATTCTTCTCCCCCTTTGTCATCAGCAAACGAGGGTGGATTAGTTGGGGTAGAAGAAGCTGAATGACTGGATCGAAGTGGTAGTTTCGAGAACGAGATGGTTCGGGGCTATGGAAGTGGGTGGAATGGTGGAAGGCTGGTTCAGGTATATTTGTGGGAATTGATGATCTAGGACCAGCAGAGGTGGAAGTTCCCAAACCAAGACCAGAAGCAGACATGAACTGATTTTGCAAGATTTTGTCCATCTTGTCATTGAGACTAGCCATAGATACCAAGAGAGTGGAGATGCTGATTGACTGATCTCCCATCTGACCACTGAGACCTTGAACTTTTTCCTTCAGTGCTTCATGTTCAAGAGTCAAGTCTTCTTGTGAATCAACCATCTCATCATATCCCTTATTCACATCTTCTTTGAATTGCTTCACTTCTGATTCTATTTTGACAGAGAGATCAGAAACAGCTTGGTCGATTAGGGCCTTGATTCTGGTATCCAAATCAGAATGTGGAGGAGGTTCACTTTGAGCTTCTTGTACTCTAGATTGAGTGGCTCTTGATCTGGTTGGCATTGACTGAGGTGGAGCTCTGGATTGATCACTGCCTTCATCAAAGTTTATCCTCATAAGATTCAGAATGTGCTTGCCAAACTTCTGGGGTTTCTCTGGATGTTCATTGGCAGGTAGATACCAAATCTTCTCATGGAATAGGATTACAGAGATGAGGCTAGCAAAAGGTATTTGGGAAGATTTTCTACCAGTGAAGCAAAATCTAGCCATTTCTTTGAAAATCCAATCTCCAACATTGTGAGGACCTTGGTCAATGATAGATGCAAAGAGAGGGTAATCCTTCTTTGCGAAATGGGTGAAGTTTCCTCCTTTTTACATGAGATCCCTAGTATAGATGTACCAGGCAGCTCTTTGCTTAAGGGGCATTGAAACAGGAGCAAAGTTCAGGATTTCTAAGGCATCAGGAACAGGCTCATTGGGTTTGAGTAGTTGGAAAATTTGTCTATCAGAGTAGTTCAATGACGCAACAGGTGAGGATTTGGAATTTGAATAAGGGAATTCAAATAGGCAGCATTTATAGTGATCTTTTTCCCTCTAATTGTTGTGGTTATCCTTTCCTCAACCAAATCCATATCACTATCCAACAGATTGTCACTTTTCATACAGTGATAGAAGGCTTTGACAAGTGTGGGACTGTATGAAGCTTTAATGGATATAAGTGGTTCAAATTGCTTCAGCCAGGGGGTAAGGTCGAGATTACATTCCTCTTTTAATTTAGCTTTGTCAACATAAACGGCAGGGCAGAAGCTTTTAGAATCATAATTTTCATGAAATCGACTAGCATCCTCACCAGACAGTCTAATAGGTTCACTAGAGAATCCCCTAGGTATTGAAGTATGGTTATAAATCTCAAATAGAGCTGGGGTTTCTTCAGATACCTGAGGCACAGATTGCTCTTGATGATGAGAGGCAGAATTAGCTTGAGAGTCAGCTTGTTCTGGTGCAGGAACACTTTTCTTAGTCCTCTTGGACTTATAGGTCGCTGAAACTTCTGGGGCTTTTTCTTTCCCTCTGCTAGAAGCTGTCTCTGTGTCTGTTCGAGTCTGAGGAGTTGCTTCTTTGGTTATGGGTGAAGGAGAAGAGTGAGTGGTAGTAACACCAGGGATTCTTTTATCAACTCCATGCTTGAATCGTTTTGGAAAGGATTTTCTTCTGGGTGGTCGATTGGACAAGCTTTGAGGAGTAGATTGGGGTTCCTCACGATCTAAACTTGGAGTATCATCGGTTGCAGATCGTTTGGAGGCCATTTCTCAGATTTTCGTTGAGGGAGATGAGAGGATTTAAGAGAAATTTAGGTTTAGGCTCGAGGTGAAGTGAAGTGAAGATCAACGGTCGGGTTTTAAAACAATTTTATCGCGACAAACTCGATTTTACAAGTGTAGGCTCGAGTTTTCGTCTACTTGTACTAACCTGGACTTCAAGAGTGTATGTGTGAACTCTTGAATTTTACCCTTAGGCTCGAGTCTAGCCACTTACAGGCTCGAGTCTGTGAAGTCCTCTGAATTGAGTTGCTCTCTGTCTCCCGCGAACTCGAGTTCGCCAACTAATAGGCTCGAGTTCGTCTTTCTGCAACAACTCCATTTCCTTTCTGACTCCCGTGAACTCGAGGTTATCAACTAATAAGCTCGAGTCTGGCTCTTTCCAAAAATTTCATTTTCTCTGATTCTCTCGAGCTCGAGTCTGGCTTTGGTAGGCTCGAGTTTGGCTCTTTGTCAGCAAACTTTCAATAGATGGTTAGAGATTTTGTCCTGCATAAAACACATCTATATACTCCAATCTTTTTGTAAGCAATTAGTGATCATCAAAACAAATAACTAACATTAGGTGGAGGTTGTTTTTCAAATCATTGGGATTCACCATTCCCATTTAAGTTTTTCTTTCAAATTGGTAATGCATTACAATTTTCATGGTTGATATCAAAATTCATTTTGATGTATTTTTGAAAAGTAGTGCACATACCAAAAAAAATGAAAGGTAATAGATTGAATATATCAATATGCTTCAGAGTAGAAAGATGATGAATATTCCCTTATTATGTTGAACAGATTGAACAGATTTCACACAAGCATGAGTCATGAAGATAGAATACTAAGGAATCATTCTTAGCATTACAGAAGTGTATAATGACTCTGCTATTGACCAAGAGATAATCTTTCAATTTCGAATTGGAAGCTTATGAATGTTCAAGGCAAGATTATGAATACAGTTACTCAGATTAAGGATGAATGACAGATGCTGATGTATTTGAGCAACTAAGAGAATACTAGGATTCCTGAATGATGAAACACATTAATCCAAAGGATTAGTGTTTAGAATATCATCCTAGTAAGTTATTCCATTAATGGTTAATGCATTCTTTATCAATGCACTAATGAACATTTATAAAGACTTGGAATAACTTGGCCAATGGAAATTTATACAGTAGGCATAACAATTTACAGATTGAATTCTTTTAAAGATAGGCTTGAAACTCATATATGGATATTAGCAATGAAGAGCAACTAGTTCAAGAGTGAAACTAGACAGTTCAAGCAATACATTGAATTCTAGAGATCAACCTGAGAGGGATGGAAAACATTCAACACACACAGATTTGAAGCATATCTGTTATTCAAAATATTAGTTTCCAATTTTGAAACACCATTAGAATGCAATCAAAGCATGAATAATTTTCAAATCATTTATATGCATTTTCATAAAACTAGGTGAATCAAACCATTTTTAGAATTGTGCATTTCAAAACATGAAATCAGAAGGTGATGCACAATTTCATTCTTTAGTTCATTTAGCAATCTGAAATTCATTTTGAAACAGCATAGAAATATTGATTGCTAATAGAAATATAATAGTGGACAAATATTCTTTACCCTAATATGAATCTCATTTAAGCACAGTATAGGGTAAGAGATAGATATCACCATAAATGCTTTTGTCCTTGTAAAAGCTTTGCTTGATTCAGGTTGATTGATGTTGATAATTCTTTTTACAGCATTCACCATCAAGCATTGCTTCTTTAGCTTCCTCAAGAGTTGAATTAATTTGACTATGTAGATGTTCTCTTGAGAAGCTTTCATTGATCCTTAGGCTCTTGGAGGATCAACTTTGCTTACCCACTGCTTCTTATGTCTTTCTCTGGGTTTCTGCAAAGTTCTCTCAAAGGGTATAGACTTCAAAAGTCTTCTGCTTGGCACTTGAGAGGATCTCCTTTTTGGTTCATAAGAAGCTCTTTGATTCTTCATCTTCTCTGCACCTTTGTGTCTATTCTTATTGAGGTCTGTCTGCGCACACAAGGGAAAAAATGGACATTTTGGTACCCTTTTATACTTGGGTCCTTCACTGTTAGTTTGAACCTTAGGGAAAACATAAGTTCCCTTTGGTACCCATTGATAATTACCAACAAGTTTATCCCTTCTATCTTTCCTATGAAAGCAAGATGAAGTATTGTGTCCCTTTCGGTTACAGTAATTACAGTGAGCAAAAGGATTTGAGCTATGAACTGATTTCTGAAAATAATTCAAATAATATTTTCCACCAGTTTTCTTTTTACCTTTCTTTTTGTCAATGATAGGATTGTATCCTATGCCTGATCGGTCGTTTGTAAATCTTTGAGCTTTCAAAATGACATTGAGCATTTCACTACCTTTAGTGAACTTCTCAAGTGTTTTCGTGAGATAAGAATTTCTCTTTTCAAGATCAAGGCATTTTTCACAAACAGAATTTTTACAAACTGAAACTAGAGGTAAATCTTTAACTTGTTGTTCCAGCAATTTGATTTTCTTTCTGGAAGCAATAAGTTCTTTCGCAATCTTTTTAAATTCAAAATTATATTTAGAAAACAATTCATCATACGAAGATTCAGAATCACATACCTCTTCTTCATTTTCTGATAGCTTTTCTTCTGCAATCAAACAGACATTTGCTGTTTCTTCTTCTTCTTCACTTTCATCATCCGAAGAACTATCTCCCCATATGGCAGATACATATGCTTCCTTTCTGAGATGATTGAATCTCTTCTTCTTGTAGAACTTCTTGAATTTTCGCACGAGCATAGCCATTTCATCTTTATTCTCATCTTCCTCTTCCTCCACAGCATTAAGAGCGAAACTATTGCTCTTACTATTAATTTCCTCCAAGCCCTTCTTGAATTTCAGTTTACCCTCATATTCATATAGACTTCCAAATAGAGCAGCAACTGAAGTCATTGATTCTCCACGGGCTTCTTCTATAGCTGTGACTTTGGCTTCCCAGTCTTTTGTCAAGACATTGACAATTTTTCTGACTTGAGGACCTTGCTCATATGTTTTGCCCAGTGCTGATAATTGATTAACAATATGAGTATAACGAAGTTAAAATTCAGCAATGGACTCACCGGTCTACATTCTAAGGAGATCATATTCGGTTGTTAACGTGTTGATGTGATTCTCCTTTATACCGGAAGTTCCTTCGTATGCTATTTCCAAGGCTTTCAACATCTCCTTCGCAGTAGATAAGTTGCAGATATGAAAATACTCCTTTTGACTGAGAGCACCATGAAGCATCAGGATGGCTTTGCTGTTGAGAGTCACTTTCCTTCGGTCATCCTCGTTGAATTCATCTTCAGTCTTTGGAATGTTATTTCCTCCTACAATTTTCGTAGGAACATAATCTTCATTCTCTATTACTTGCCATAGACCATACTCCGAGGCTAGCACAAATACTCTGAATTTTGCTTTCCAAAACGAATAGTGTTCGCCGTTGAAGCTAGGTGGTCTGTTGATTGACGCACCTTCAGGTAATATTCCTTCCATGATCTTTGTCTCGGGATGTTAAGCCCAATCTGAGAAACTAGGCTCTGATACCAAATGAAGGGTGGAATATCACCTAGAGGGGGGTGAATAGGTGATTATCAAATTCTTCCTCTGATTGCTCAAGAACCTTTTGCTGAATGCTCAAGTACACAGTCACCCACACAACAGATGTAAGTTTAAGGCCAGGTGGAGATAGAGAGGAGAAGATTCACACAGAGATGTATACTGGTTCGGTCCAACTCTTGACCTACGTCCAGTCCCCGGAAACACTCCGAGATTTCACTAACTCACCTAGAAATTCTAGGATTTTACAATTGCCCAGAAACACTCTAGGACTTTTCGCTGCCTAGACACACTCTAGGACTCTTCACTCTTGACTACACACTCTATAACTCTTGAGTAATCCTCTCACTAGGACTTACTCCTCTTTACAAGCTGTAATCAAAGATACAAACAATTACACAGTTTGTACTAGAGATTATCCTTTCCCTAGGACTCACTCCCCCTTACAAGTTGTAATTCTATACCCTTACTTAAGGTTCCACAATCTTAAGATTTACAGATAATCAAATAGTGTTTAGACTCCTCACTGAGTAGATATATGATAAACACTGAAGCTCTAAGTATCAAAGATACTGTACAGACAGAAAACTAAAGAATAATGAACTACTGAAGTGTATTTCATTTCTGTGTGTTGTCTCTCTTGTTGAAGACTTGATTGCAACTCTATATATAGCTGGAGATCAATAAATGACCGTTGTAAATCCTAATGTGACCGTTGGAGACATTAGAGGATGATTAGTGAAGCTTTTGGTCTTCTTCTCTCTCTTCTCTTTGGTTAATCCAGCTGTGCAGATGTTCAGAGTTGACTCTCTGATTATTAATCCGTTGGAAGAAGCGGTTCTTTGAATGTAGAAGGCAAGCATTAACTTCTCCAAAATGTGTGGAGAATGTTTTCCCAAAAGCATGTAAGGTTTCTGTACTTTTGCATTTAATGTGCTGACATACTTTTTGCTTTTTGCTTAATCTCCATTTAATCCTGTCTAATACCATCTGAAACTCACCAATAAATTGATTAAACATAGTTAAGAATAGTTATGAGTAATGGTAAAGAGTATTGAGATCAAACATAAACATTTCATGAATTCGTTCAAATCGAAATTCAAATTTTGCGATGGAAACTTGAGTTGGTTCTTCGAAACTCGAGTTTTCATGTTTCAAAGAACTTTTAACAAAAGACCGAAACTCGAGTTTTCAATCCAAACTCGAGTTTTCTCTTCACAGAGACAAACATCGCGATTTGGCATTTTGGACAAAGCTTGTGAATAGTGCAAAACTCAAGTCAATTAATGACCAACTCGAGTTTTAGACTCTTGAATGAAAAAATCATGTTTTAGTCCAAAAGCTTAAAACTGGAGTTTTCAAAACATAACTCGAGTTTTCAAAGGTTCAAAATAGGCAGAGCTCTCTGTCTGGCCAAAACTCGAGTTTTCAAAACTTAACTCGAGTTTTCACATTCGTTGAAAACTTTGAAAAACTTCTCTGTAAAGCCGAAACTCGAGTTTCAAAACGGAAACTCGAGTTTCAAAACGGAAACTCGAGTTTTCTCTTTTATGAGAAAACTTTGAAATAGTTTGTTTGAATGATAAAGAAGTTCTCACAAGGTCAGAGGCGAGCATTGTTCTCAGAAGATGTAAACTCGAGTTTTCAATCTTTAACTCGAGTTTCCATAAAAACGTTGGAAACTTGGAGAACTCTCTGGATGACCTAAACTCGAGTTTCCATATGGAAACTCGAGTTTTGGTATCTTTGAAAAACTTGGTTGCTCTCTGCGAATGGCAAACTCGAGTTTGCAACTGGAAACTCGAGTTTACAAGATTTGTAAACTCTTGTAGATTTTCAACAAATAGCAAACTCTACTAAAAAATAAACACTGTAGAGTTTAAAGAAATGGTTTTCAAATGAAAACCTTTCCCGCCAGAGGAAAACTCGAGTTTGTAAGTACAAACTCGAGTTTACACATTTGTAAACTCTTTGAAATCATACTGGAGGTTTCGGGCTTGAGTTTAAATATACGAGCTCGAGTTTAAAAGCTAAAATGGCTGTCTTGCTCTCTGTTAGCAGCAAACTCGAGTTCACACATCTAGGCTCGAGTTTGGCGCTGACAGAATGTTTTTGGCTTGAAATCAATTAATTTAACTTATAAAAAACATTCATACTTGTTTACAATTGTCAGTTATCATCAAAACACATTGAGAACTAACACACATTGTGGTACCTCCGAAGGGTTATAACTATCTTTCGTGCTTGGGACGGCCGGGGAATCCTTGGTCGTGCGTTCCATCGACAATTGCACCATATATGCTACTTCACCACGCACCTGTTTCAGGATATCTCCAATGAGTTCCGCTCAAACTTTGGCTACAAGCTCCGGACTAGGGCGATCATGTGAACAACAATGTGATTTGTGTCCAAAATATTTTCTGACGCCAACTCCTCTTGGCTCTCCTCGAAGACAACCAGGGTTATCTGGTTTCCCAATCGTTGTTGATAGGATGTCCATCCGATGACTCGGCGTGAATGAACCTTGGCTGCTCTGCTCTTCAAGTGAATCTTGTATCATACAATTTTAATACAATGAAAATTAAATACATGTAGTATGAACACAAAACGAGGAAAATTACATACTACAATGCAGCAACCTCATCAACAACTGGATTGATGTATTTGTCACCCTTGATCCTTGCAGCTTTCCATTTTTGGTAACGTGGAGGGGGATTTGGGGCTTGAACAATTATGCTAGGATCTGATTTGGCAGCTTCCTTCCTTTTCTCCAACTCTTCTGCCATCATCCTTCGTTCAAGCTTTTTATAACCAGCTCGAGACAAGTAATGCTGGTACTTATTTGCTGCTTGCTTCGCTTTATTTGCTTCACTTAGTTATTGTGATATAAAAACAAAGAAAAATAAGTCAACGATGTTAAGTATATTGAAATAAAATAAAAGATAAGATTTGAAAGAAATTTTACAATAAAATGAGGATCTTACTGTGACGCCACAAATGATCTCCAGCCCTCTGGAGAAATGTATGTATACTTAGCACATGGATCCTCGTTCCTACGTGGCCCTCGAATATACTTTCGGGAGAGCTTGTTCTTGAAATCTTTCCATCGAAGACAAACCTCCCCCATCAAGTGTTTGTTCATCGCCTTATTGTCCTGGACATCGTACCTTTGCTACAAGATACA
Organism: Acacia pycnantha; assembly: GCA_025563575.1. Lineage (NCBI taxonomy): Eukaryota > Viridiplantae > Streptophyta > Magnoliopsida > Fabales > Fabaceae > Acacia > Acacia pycnantha. The sequence goes on from JAMWYP010000514.1 coordinate 87,759, forward strand.
GGATAAGGTAATTACATTTCAAACAATATGACTAAAGATACAAACACATATATATTGAAAGTTATATACCAAAAGGTGTAGCCAAATCAAGTCCTTTGTTTTCTGTGGAACCGACCTCCAGTCCGAGTACACAATGCGAACTTTGCTTCCAGCTAAATAACCAATATAGCTAATGAATTTGTCCTCCTCATCACCAATTGGATTCTTATTAGCATCGAAGTCCACATGCAGCCTCTCACGTTGTTGTTCATGACGTGCAACCAAAGCTCCCATCTTCATGCTGCCTCTAACCCTTTTCACAACGGGTTCGGGTTCATCGCTGTGTGACCCATAAGAGTTGTCCATATCCCTGTTAAGACAAATAAGTGTAAAATAGGTTATTAAGTTGTAATTAAATGAATAAAATAAACCATTAGGTAAAATGAAAACATAAATCAAATCATACAATTTCATATTTTAAGGTCTTACTTTATATGGTTTCCCATATTCCTTCACAATTATCATGTCTTACAGCATATTCTTCATCATCTACCAATTCTACTTCAATTTTTGTAAGTGGATTTGTTGTGAAAGGTGGTGTATCATCAAGGTTTAAGGATTCTTCACCATACTTCTATTTTGTACTTTGGATTACAATGGAAATCTTTTTATTTGCAGGATCTGTAACATAAAACACTTGTTTCGCCTAGCTTGCCAGAATGAATGGCTCATCTCTATGACCAATTTTATGAAGATCAACTGAGGCAAATCCAAATTGTGGATATATTACAACAGCATTATTGCTAACCCACTTACATTTCAATAAAACAACTTTGAACTTATTGTAAGACATCTCCCATATTTCATCAATAACTCCATAATAGGCCATTGATGCTAATACGGGGTTTTTGTCTTTCAAACTCGGAAAGTGCATAGATTCAGCTTCAACCATCACCCCACTATTTTGCATAGAACTTTTGTCATCTTGGTCTTTTGTGTAGAAAGAATACCCGTTTATTTCATAACCGCTCCAATTGATGACCTGATGAGAAGGCCCCCAAGCTAACCACTCGATTGTATCAAACACCCTGGTCTCGTGCGACACCTTCTCCTCGAACCACTTTATGAATGTCTTGTTTTGCTCATTCGCTATCTGCATGTCATTCTTCCTTGGATTCATATTCTTCAAACTTTGCCTATGTTCATCTATGCATGGTCGAACTTCTTCCATATTATTCAAGATATATAAGTGTGCCTGCAACAACTCTTCACGAGGCATATTCTTAAATTTGAGTCCTCTAGTTCCCTTGTTTATCCCCTTGTCGTGCTCAGATTGTATTGTGACCCCTGATAGATAATCTTTGCAAAAATCCATAGCCTCTTCAACTATGTATCTTTCAACAATTGAGGCTTCCGGTCGATAAGGATTTTTAGAATATGCTTTTAAGATCTTCATGTATCGCTCGAAAGGGTACATCTACCTTAGGTAAACTGGACCACAAAGCCTTACCTCCCTTACCAAATGCACTATCAAATGCACCATTATATCAAAAAAAGCGGGAGGAAAATGCATCTCAAGTTCGGACAAAATAATATAACCCTCATTTTCTACTTCATCCAACTTTTCAATGTCAATGACTTTGTTACAGATAGTATTAAAAAAAATACACAATTTTGTTATAGTGGTTTGCACTTCTTTTGTCATAATGCCTCTAATAGCTACTGGTAATAGTTGTTGCATCAACACATGATAATCATGGGACTTCATTCCCACTAACTTCAAATCGTTCATTGACATACACCTACTCACATTAGAAGAATACCCTTGTGGAACATTAATGTCATATAAACACCCACACAAACTTTGTTTCTCCGCTTTTGATAGTGTATGCGCTGCTGGCCCCATGTATGCCCTCTTACCATTTTCTCTTATTTGTGGATGTAACTGTTCTCTTATTCCCATATCAACCATGTTCATTCTCAAACTAATTCCATCCTTAGTCTTCCCTGGTATGTGCAAAAACGTACTGACAAGGCTATCATAAACGTTGTTCTCCACATGCATCACATCAAGACTGTATCTCACATCAAGGCTATGCCAATATGGCAGATCAAAGAAAATTGATCTCTTCTTCCATATGTTCTTCTCACCTGCAATCCTTTGCTGCTTACCCAAGATGACATTGATATGTTCCACCCGACTATAAGCTTCTTCTCTGGTTAATGCCTTTGGAGCCGTTCTATGCTCCGGTAAGCCGTTAAAACGCTTTCTTAACCTCCGATATGGGTGAAACCGATGAACAAACCTCTTGTGACCGAGGTAGATCATTTTTTCTCGTGCTTTAGATGATGGAAGTTTGTGTCTCCTTCACATATCGGACATGCTTTATGCCCCTTCACGCTGTACCTTGACAAATTTTTGTATGCAGGAAAGTCGTTTATCGTGGTAAAAAACATTGCAGACAGCTTGAAGGACTCCTTCTTGTATGCATCAAACACATCTACACCTTCATCCCACAACTTCTTCAAATTCTCAACCAAAGGCGCCAAGTACACATCGATATTGTTTCCTGGCTGTTTTGGTCCAGAAATCATCAAAGAAAGCATCACATACTTGCGTTTCATACATAGCCAGGGAGGTAAGTTGTATATGACAAGGAGAACCGGCCATGCACTATGGGTGATACTAAGAGTTCGATACGGATTGAAACCATCTGTACAAAGCCCCAGCCAAAGGTTTCTTGGCTCGGCACCAAATTGAGGGAACATTTCATCTATTTTCTTCCACTGTGGAGAGTCTGTCGGGTGCCGCATATATTTTCCATCTGATATTCTCTCATCAGAATGCCATCTCAACCTTTTCATCGTTGATGCACTAGTAAACAGACGCTTAAACCGTGGTATTATTGGAAGATACTACAACGCCTTTAAAAGTTGCCTTTTTGTTTTCCTATCTCCAGAACCACCATCTTTCTTCACTTTGTACTGTGAAGTTTGACACTTCAGACACTTACTAAGGCCTTCATACTCATTTTTGTACAATATGCAGTCATTAGGACAAGAGTGTATCTTTTTATACTCCATACCCATCGCAAACGATATTTTCTTTGCCTCATACATACGATTTGGAAGTACATTATTGTCTGGAAACATATCACACAACAATCCAAGCAGCATTGTGAAACGACTATCAGTCCACCCACAAGTTGCCTTTAAGTTGGCCAAATGTAAGGTCCTAATCAACCGCGTATACTTAGTACACCCAGGGAACAAAGGTGTCTCTGCATCACTCTGCACGTTATCATATTCACGCGACTGTGCAAAAGATTCTACCTCAACATCATGAATCATTCTCTCCATTTCATCATCATCTACCTCAACTTCATTTGCGTGGGACGCAATAGTTGTTACTTCCTCACCATGCCATGTCCACGTTGCGTATCGAAGGTTTATTCCGTCACAAAGTAGGTGATCCCTTATATCAGAAATATCCCGTCGACTCTCATTTAAACAATTCACACAAGGACAAAAATACATCCCATTTTTTGAAGCCACGTTCCTTATAGCAAATTCAATAAACTCTTCCACCCCAATCTCATATTCTTCACTAGTTCTCAAAGAATTCATCCAACTATGATCCATTTTATTACCACCTACGACATTTCCAACAACACTCTAGTTTATAACAATTTCAAGAACGACATGTTTTTTTCTCAATATTTTTAAAAAATTCGGCAGCATTCCCCCTTAAAAGTAAGACATCCCAAAATTTTAATAACAAAGAAGTTCAACTTAATTCAAACAACACTTACTAACTAAGGCAATTCAGAACAATATCAGCTATTAAATCCAGCACTTTCATCGACAAAGAGAACACTAGAACTATTAGTAATTTCATGTAGTTCAGATGGCTAATGATAAAGGAAAGTCAGTACCAAAAATTTAAAGACTAGATTACAAACACTTAAATCCATAATGGTAAACCATGAACCCATAAGACAAGTGTTGTCTCACTCAGTAAGAAGGTATTGATATGAGGAAAATATATGTGTGTGAATAAAATGAAAGCAACCGACCTAATTTGAGAGTGCAACAATTTGCTTCAAATCTTTCACCAAGAAGGTAGAACTTACAAGATTAAATTTTCTCAAGCAAGAGGACTCACAGAGAACAAGATTAGTTGTAGAAGAAAATTTAAAAACTGAAAATGATCAAAGTCGTCATCAGCAGTACATGTATGAATGGAAGTAACAAAATAATTAATCTCAAACCTATCACCACTTAAAAGCATGAATCTTTAAATTCATTTCATCATTGAAAAAATAGAAAACCATTAACTAAATGACACTTCAAGTAAATCCTTATCCACATTAAGCCAAGGTAATTGAGACTTGAGAACAAAATGGTATATTTGAATCAGTGAAAGAAGCATGTGAAGGAATTGGAGCAAGTATTACAGGCTGTGACAGACCCACAACAACCTCTTCAAGATTATAGTGTAAAATTACTATGTTTTCTCAATAGATTCTTTACCAAGAATCAATTTAAACTCATTGCTTTGGCCACAACTAACCATTCATTCGATTTGTAACTTACCTCAACCCTTTTAACAAACACATTGTATGCATTCAAAAGAAATAAGCCATAAAACAATTACAATTATTTCATATTACTTGTCAAACAACTTCACACAACCACATGTGGTCACAAGATCCTCTAAATTATATTTCTTAACAACATTTAACTTATACAATGACCTCCTTCAAGGTTTGTTCATTCTATGCCTATGCTCCCAATGATAGCATTTTTCTATTGGTGAAATTACAATTACAAGAATCATCTAAGTATAATTTGAAACTAAAAGGTACTTGGAGGATGACTAAAAGTATTCCCAAACTTAGACTCCTTAAGTCAGACTTAAGGAGTCTAATTTATTACTTAGGCGCCAAAAGTGCTCCCTTTGCCACCAAGTTCTAACTTTGGGTCCACTTTTGGCTTTCTTTTGGCGCCAGAGCTACACTTTTGGCGTCTAAGGACAAAAGTTAGACACCAAAAGTCAACTGATAATTATAAAAATGCCACTGCCTTCTTTTTTATTTCTGTTTTAAAATAGGACGCCAATTAGGGAAGTAAAAGCCATTTTCTGTAGTAGTGCCAGAATCAGAAACAAGGCTGGTTTCGAGAATGTCTTTGTAGCTATAGGTATCTAGCCTGAACCTTGAATCCAGGAATGTGATGTGTGTGATTTAAGCTTAGTGTCGTCTCTTATATAAAGAAGAAGGTGGTATGATAATTTTACAAAGCAACACCGATGAGAAGATGGGATTGTAGAGTGTAATAATGTATTACTCAATTAGGAGTTTCATCTTTTTCATTGACCTATCTTCAAATTCCTGAGCATAAAGCTTGTACATCAAGAGCTAGGTAACAAAAAAAACACAAATGTAGAATAACTGCAGTTGATTGATACATGAACAATAACTTCATTATCAGATTCACTATTCACACTACTCTGTTCAACTTTGTTTTGCATTTTACATGGACAATATTCAGTAATTTGATCATATCGATTAAACCACAAGTCTAATTGAAGTGAAATAGATCCCAGTTGAAATAGGTCTGCCATCATGGCGCAGGAAAAGAATTCTTTTGCAAGGAGAGGAAGCCAATAATGAGGCACTGGCAGCCGAGTTAGATCTGATTGATGAAGTCCGAGTTACGGCGCACTGCCGGGACATCGCTACAAAACAGCTTATCGCTGCTTGGTATAATAAAAAGGTTCAACCCCAGTCCTTCCAACTGTGTGACCTGGTTCTCAGAAGAGCCGACATCGGAAACAAAAATGCCAAAGTCGGCAAGCTCGCAACTAACTGGGAGGGTCCCTACCGCATTCGGGAAGCATTGGAGAGCGTTTATTAGCTTCCAAACAATGTTTTCTTCTAAGGTCGTTATTAATACCCGGATTTTCAGTCGGAGGAATGTGTTTCCAGAGAGCTATCGTAGCCCGGACACTTCATAAATTACTCCGGGATATCAAGCGGAATTTCCATGCCGACCCTGATCAGGTCAAAATGCTCGGACGTTTCGGTGAAAAACCGAACTCGGGCAGGTGACAATTTTCTTTTATCCTAGGATGACCCGGTCCACGAACCCGGATTTATACGAGGCAGTTTTAACACTAACCCCTCACCACTTTACGGTTCCAATACCCAACGCTCTTTCGCAGACTCTGCACACTTCCTCTGCGACCTTGGCCCGGTCGCTCGCAGGGACAAATGCAAGTTCAAGTTATTATATTCGGTTTTGTATGACTTATTATACTAAAGAAGTTAATGAATGAGTAATTATTGTATTTAAAGGCCAGATTGGCCAATCGGTCCACAAAAAGAAAAGACCGATCACAAACCCGGTTCGTACAAACAAAACAAAAATATATATATATATATATATCAGATCAGCTCGCAGGATCTGGAGCGGTCGAGGCTTCCTCCCCCTTCTCAGTCTCCCCCTCGCCTAGGTCACCGTCGAGCCGGGTTTCAGAAGCAGCGACGGGCTCTACGTACGGGAAGAACTGACCATCCTCAACATAGGAGCGAAAATGGTAACCGACGATGTTCAGCTCGATTCCGGGGTTCAGATGCCGGATTTGCGCTAACGTGTTCTAAAAGGTATCCCCCACTGCTTCTTTCAACAGTGCTCGAACACGGGCCGTCTACTCCTGAGATTCCACTAGGGAAGCCGTGGTTGAGTCTGCCTCAGCCTTCAGCTTATCCCTCTCGGTCGTCAGGGCATCAATCTCTTGTTTATTGTCTGCCCGTGCCGCTTTCAGGGTCGAGATCAGCTTATTCGTGTCTTCTAGGATATCCTTAGTCCTTTGCAGTTCATCTTCCACCTTTTCACGTTTAAGCTGACTAACTTGAAAATCATTCGAAGCCGCTTTACATTGCTTCAGAATTTCATCCCGTTCCGCCCGAGCATGCTTCAAATCAGTCGTCACTTCCACAAAGTTGTGGTGCAACGTAAGGAAGGTCTGAGTCAATCCGGCCGACCTCAGGTTATTGGTACTGATAGCCTAGATATCCCATACGTCGGCTTCTAATAGCGGCATCGGTTCATTATACCGACGTGGGGGGAGGAGCGAGACGCTCAACTCTTCAGTAATTCCCTTACTCCAGGAATGGGAGTGTGGAATGACGAAGGGCGGAGGCGGTAGGGCACAACCAGTTTGTGTAGAAGACGGACCAGCAATCATCGAGCTGGACGGCTGCGTTGTCACTGGGGGAGATGTTGGCTTGCTGAGACCGGACCCGTCTGAATTGGTACCACGGACCTGGTTTTACTCTTCTTCGGTGCAGCCACCTTTAAGGACTGGCCGACTTTCAAATTGCCCACGTCTGTAGCCGACCTCTTCTTGCCTTTGACAGGCTCCTCATCCCCTAGCCCAGCTAAGAACTTCGGTCCTTTCATCTTGAGATCTGCACAAAACACAAACATCAAAACATCAGTGGATAGAACTAAAATGCTTGCGGACTTAAAAGCAATATAATATCAGCGTCTTTGCAAAAAGGAGACCCATACTCGCCCCCGATCTGATCTCATCCCGGTCTTGGTTATTAGCTCGGTATTGGGCTACTAAGGAAGCCGCTCCAACAGTACCATGCGCCTTCACATGGGATATAATGTTGTCGATAGCATCTTTCTCTTCGCCTAACAAAGTGGCCCGTTCAACCTTATAGGCGCTAATTGACACCTCGTGGTGATTCTTGGACCAGTATAAAGGAAATCATCATTCGACATCCTTAGAGTCAGGGCCGACAAGAAACCATGGCTCAACGCCAGAATTGGCCACTACTTTAAAAAAGCCGGTCTTGAAGTTCTTAAAGGAATCCAAGACCGGGGTGAACAACCGTCTGTTCACGATGCCCCGAATGGAGGTCCAACCCTTCAACTCGGCTCCTTCCCTTCCAGAACGAGATGTATGGGGTGTAAAGAAGTAGAAAAACATGGACGTTGTCCAAGGCGGACTCAGGCTTTGATAGAACCATTCAAACGCTATTATATATCCCCACCCATTAGGATGCAATTGGGAGGGAGCTAAGCCAAGGAATTGTAGAATATCTATCTGGAACGTGGTGAATGGGAAGCGAACACCAAGCCGGGTCATATAGTCGCGATAAAAGAAGAAAAAGGAGTTAGGCTTCCCTCCCTAACAGAGCAAACCGGCTCTTTGTCTTCCGGGAGATTAAGGGTATAGCTTTCATTCTCTTCTACAGGAAGATTGGCAAGATCAGCCGTACTCATCTTCGAGCGGTATGACAGCACCACATGGGTAATCCATGGGTGTTTTTCCACCAGAGCTTGTGAGGGGTTAGCTGGATTTGAATTACCAGACGCTGACTCCGCTGTATGGGAAGAAGAGGACGAGGCCATTATACCTACCACAAAAATAAAAATAAAAACAAAATCAGAACTTGCTTAGCATACCTGATGTCAAAAAGCTAAGGCGTGTTTGCATTGCCGTAGACAAAGTAAGGCTAGACTCCAAGTCGACAGGATTAAGATTCGGGGGAGCCAATTGGGACGTCGGGATAAGGTTATGACGGCATGAGGCCAGAATCGACTCGGCCATTATGGACTGCCGCTGGAGATAAGCCGGGAACTCTCATATATGCAGTTGTAGCATGGGCCGATGTAATTAGCCACCTCGGCTCTAGGCTCTAGCGATATGATTGCGGTTGAATCCTCAAGCCTTTTGTTCCCGGACCTCCAGAACCCTTTTTCTTGCTTCCGCTATAATGCCCATCGAGCAGGGCTGCCTGCTTCTCTTCCTTAGAGGGTTCATCACCCCAGGGCCACCAACGGGTCTTCGGTCTGACGGTTCGACGCAACTTCTCTATCTCTTCGAGAGTCATATCTTTCAAGTCCATGGCTAACGAAAATGACGCTCCCAGAACGCACGATAGTCAAACCCAGAAAGGGATAAAGGCTTGGTAGAAGCGGGGTCTTTAATAGGAAGGTGAGAATTACTCAGAATCCTACGAAAAGGAGAAAACTACCCAGAGAAGTAGACGAAGAAAGAACATACCCAGGGAAAAGCAAAAACAGCGAACGCAGGACCTAATGGGGGTAGAAATTCCAACCAGAAGCACAAAGCAAACACTATAGGCAAGAATAAAACTGAAGAAACAACAGGAGAAGTGACAATACCTGGTTAGAAGTTGGATAATAACACTAGAAAATGCGAATGGGGTAGACACGAAGATAAATTGCCTCACAGAGCAACAGAGCGTTCGTCGGGGAAAAAGGAAGAAGCAAATATTTGAAACGTCAGGAAATGAATGGGAAATGTGAATATAAGCGTTCAAAAAAATCAATCCGCCAGGGGTAAAAACGCAAATTCACTCATAAAGTAAGGATGACGTGACACGCGCATTTAATGCGCATTGAGCAGTCATTACGCCCAAAGGCCGTAGAGGCTAGCACGCCTCCGTTTCGGCTTCACGACAGTCGAGGGACGCCAGTTGTCGAAAAATCATAATAACTGGAGGAGAAGAAACGACACAATCCAAGAGAACACCCGGACATACAGAATAGCTGGTGTCATACAGCCGGGGCTGCAGGTAGAATAACCCGGCTATTTGTTATCTCGTTTCTTCAACGTACCAAATCCCGCTTGATTATTTTCGGGCCGTGCAGCGTCGTAGCCGAATCTATCAACTCGGATTCAGCTCACGATGAGTACCATAACCAGGCATCGTTCACCCTGGATATCCAAAGCATGGACATCCGGGCTGGTAGGGCAATTGCAGCTCGGATCACAATAACCTCCTAGATCAGGTGGACCATAAAACGGCTATCCAACGTCAGTCACACTCAGGACATAGTGAGAGGCAATCTCACTATTTCTCGTAGGCAATATGTTCACCTCGGCTGCCCAAAAGCTTGAGCACCCGAGTTGGGGGCCAACTGTTATGGACCTAAGTCTAGGCCCATTAGCTAACCAGCCCAAGGAGGGGGCAGTCCGCACAAGGATCTCAACCGACCCATAGGAACCCAAACCAAAGGACCTATTCAAAGGGGTGGTTACTTAGATTCTCGGACACACCTGATGCGGGATCGGGAGATCTAACCATAAGGTACACTCTATATATACATAGGAGTTACACGATCAAGGTACACAAGTTCTAATCTCTAAACTAATCTACATACAGTTACACTGTGCACACACCGTACCCCCCCTTAGGCGAAACGCCTGGTTGTGTATAGTGATCCACTCTTCTCCTGGACGCTTGCCCCTAGACATACAGGAGGAGTCTATCGATCCTATATCAAACCCCCAGCCAACCGGGTTGGACATCTGTGTTCTACACCAGAACACATGGCAATATACAATTATCCAATATATATCAAAAAGACAGAAGCACTACTTTTGGTAGAAGTAACCTAAACTTTCGAAGTCTTCCCTGACGGGCTCGTACGGGAACTATCACCTTGAAAATGTTGGTAACCATCAATCCAACTCATTACACATACTAATATGTGCTCGTTTCTTACCATGGTATTAAAAGTATAATTCACTAATATACATATTACAAAATTTCATATCATGAATTCTGTATCATAAATTATGTATCACATTTTTCATTAACACAATTCCCAATATACCTCCTATCAATCCAACCGAACTGCCTTATGTCCACCGACTAGACCCAGGGCTAAGTTACCAACCAGTTTACTAGCTACTCAAAAGCTCACTGGTCACGTGATGAGGACCGACCAAAATCCCTAGAGTACATGTCTCAAACTGTGGGTCTTTTCCCCTCATTGAGTAGGTGGGGTGTCGCAAGCCCTCATTGAACTAGTGGCCAGTCCCTCATTGAACATGTGGGACAATAGAAAGCTGACCATCATGCACCAATGAAGGCTACACCACGTGGTGAAATAAATTACTCTATTTCTTCCCAATTCAACTCTTTCCATAATTATCATTATAAATAACTCAACAGGAATTTTTTTCAAGATTTACACATTTCTATCATGTTATTTAAATTACTCTCATATACATGTCATAATATCACAATTCTCAATCTTATACATATATAAAAATATGTAAATATTTCACAATTCAAATCCTAAGGTTCCATAAAGATATCTCTATTTAAAATATTCATAATTATTTCACAACATACTCACAACAACATATCAATACACATAACAAGTGGAAAGTGGTTACCTCTCACCGAAGCTAACTATTATCACACTGCTCCTAATCCAAGAGCTCAAACACATGCCAAAATCAATCTACCACAACCAATTACTAACCATTAATAACTGTTCTAAAACTCTACATGATCAAAATTATAACTTATAATATATAAATTTTAGTAATAATTAGTTTGTAATGCTTGAAGTTGACATATTATGACGGGACTGAAAAACCAGTGAGAACATTGTAACTATTATTTATTATTTATTAATAATACCCCCTTTCTATTAATTAATAATTTCCCTTTATTATTTATTAATAATTTCCTTTATTATTTATTCTCCTTTCCTAATAATAATAATAACATTTATTATTATTTATTTATTTATTCTATTATTATTATTATTACTATTACTATTATTATTATTTTACTCATTATTATTTTAAACTCTTAGAGACTATCCTAATAATTTAAATTAGGAGCTTATAACCATTAATACCATGAAAAATATGCTTCATGTATATATACCTACATACAAGAATACATAGTTTTGGTTTCAAGTATACACATATATATAAAAACAGTTTTTGGTTCATATATATATATGTATATTTATACATTCAATCAGTAAAGACAAATTTTCCTTCTCTATTATATTTAAGTATAGCGTCACATACATACACATATATAATACCAACTTTTCCCATTATTTCTATGTCCAGCGACTTGCATATATTCATATACATATGGCCACCTTTTCCTATTACTTCCAAATGCAATAATATTTATATAGATATATACTTTGACAGCAACATTTCTCTATTGTTTCCATGTCCAACTATATATATACACCAAAGTAACTAACTCAGTTTTCCTCCTCTCCTTCTAAATGTAACGAAACTATGACAGCAAAAGTTTTCAGTATATATACACACACTAGAACTGTGTGGGTTTTCAAACAAAACAGTAAGCCTTTATTTTTCCCTTCACATGTAGCATTATATATTTATATGTATAGGTAACAGCACACATGGATAGCAGCAAGTATATGGACAATAGCTAACCTCGGTTGCTGCTGATTTCCGCTGTGTTTTCACTGGTTCCTATCGCCTTTGTTTAGCTGATTTGAAACAGAGTAGAAAACTGGTTGGATCCTCTCACTCTTGCTCTCTCTCTCACCCTTCTCGTTCTCTCTCTTTCTTCGTCTCTCACTCTTTCTTTCTTAGTCTCAGCTTTGGTTGAAGCAAAGTGAGTGGTGATTAAAAAGGAGAATTAGGGGTCCAGTCCGAGAGAAGAAACGCTGGTCCATTTAATTACACCGAGGAGAGCACGTTATCATTTTGTTTGGCTCAAAAGGCATGGAGCTCAACTGCGTGTGGGCAGATGGTGTGTGGCCCGAGGTTGCTCCAACAGATAAGATCTCTCACTGACACTGCTCTTTCGGCATTAACGTGATGACGCTGGGCTTTATGTAATTATGTGGCTTTTACGTGTTTCAGTTCAATAGCTATTGGAGGCAGAGGCGGACCAAGGTACAAGGTTGGGAGGGCAAGTGCCCCCAACTAAATGACGTCGTTTGATTTTTTTTTTTTTTTTTAATTTAGGGTAAAACTCTTCTTCAGGTATTTTGCTTCCCCTGGTGCCATCCTTGTTTGATGTAAGTTTTTTCAGCCTAACTTCTCATCACCTCTGTTTTTACTCAGACACAATCGATTTTCTTGGCACTCTTCCGCTCAGCTTGTCTTTGGTGACCATTTCCCGTTTCTTTCTTCCCAGATCTGACCGACAAGGTGAATCCCTTTCCTGTTCAATTATCATTCTTCAGACTTGCATTTCTTTCTTCTTCACTCATGCTTGAAATGCTTCAGACTTGCATTTCGTCCATCGATCTGGTTGCTACTTTGTCCTTCTTGGTTACTTGTTACTGTGCTTTTTAAAAGACATTTTTTACTCTTTTTGCTTGCTTGCTCTGTATCGTTCCAATTCCAGTAATACTGATTTAGGAGTTGGAAAGTTTAGATTTGTGGCCATATTTTAAATTTTGTTGTAAATATGGCACTTCCTATTGTAAATCTAACCATTTTCTGTTGTAAATGACTTCTGTATGTTCAAAATCTAGGTGTTTAAATGTTGTTGTAAATATGACTTTTTCTGTTGTAAATGACCAAATTTTAAATTTTGTTGTAAATATGACACTTCCTATTGTAAATATAGCATTTTTCTGTTGTAAATTACCTTTGTACATTCAAATATGACACTTTCTGTTGTAAATATGGCTTTTTCGGTTAGAAATGGTCAGGTGTTTAAAAGTTGTTGTAAATATGACATTTTCTGTTGTAAATATGACATTTTCTGTTGTTAGTATAAATAACATCAAAAAAGTCCCTAGGGAATTCTGTGTAATTTGGTGACTTGGGACCTGCATGTAATTTTCCCTATAATTTTCTTAGAATCCTTTTTCCCTTGCAGATACAAAGATGATAGACCACATTATTTTAAGCTGAATCTTTCATATCATATGGTTGAGATGGAGCTAGAAAATTTTAATTTTTTTTTTGTTCAAAAGAAAATTTTAATTAATTGATACTATCTCTGTTCCTAATTATAGGAACACTTTTGTAGTGCAAATTGCACTACGAAGTGTTCTTAAAATTAGGATCGGAGGGAGTAGTTGTTAACTAAAATAGTATAATAATAAAAATCTAAAATAAAATTTTAAAATAAAGCAAGTAATAAATAATTATAACATAATAATATTAAAATAAGTTAACATTGTTACTTTAATTCTGAAGATGGCATATGTATAATTATGAAAAATTTATCTCCGATGAAGAAATTAAATTGGTTTTTAGACACACTTTATACTTTATTGTTTTGAAATAATAATATTAAGATTAAAATCACACACATACATACAAACATATTGTTAAAGATATATATATTTAAAATATTGTTAAACGTACACATATGATCTTTTTAAGAACTAAAAGAAAATTCTATAGAGTTACATTTTTTGGGGGGATGTTATACTTTTATCCACATATACATGTTTGTATCATTTTTAGCCAAAAGACATTTGCAGTTTTTATTTTATTCTTCATAATGTGTTATTGATGGAATGAACTCTTCCTCTTTAGATTTAGGTGATTCCTTCGCATATTCCTTCATAATGTCTGAAAACATTTACTGCTGATCAAACAATTTGCATTATTGATGTTGCAGGTCCAAACTCCAAATGATTTGCTTTAGGAATCCTGTGAAGGTACAATTAAAACTCCCGGTGTAGTATATATTGCAAGCGGCAGGGTATGAGCTTATAATATCTTTAGTTGCCAGCAAAGTTGTTAAACTCACGAATTTAAGCAAATTCTTGATAGTAATGTAATTTTGTATTGTAAATTCGAATTGTAAACTCATAAAAGTTTACTTTTGTCAATAAATATAAATAATTTTTAATAATGTATAATCAAGTAATCAAAATATAAAAATGACAACAATTTGGTTTAAATATATTTTAAATCTAAAAATTAAAATTAAATATAGCAACATTTATAATTTTCCTACTCAACAAAAAACTCCCCTCATCCTCTACATTATGTTTCCTCAGCCCTTCAGATTTTGCTAAAATTATTGTTTTGACCTAATTCAGATTGAAGCAGAATCTACATATTCTACCGTTGACACTTTGAAGTTACAGTATCGCTTTAAGCCTGCAGAGCAAAAGGTTTGCTGTTCTTTCATGTCTGATTTTTTTTTTTTTTTGCTCATTGATTGAATTTTTTATTTTCTCTTGCTGTAATAAACTCTATTTAATGTGATTGTATTTCGTGATTAGAAAAAGAAACTACATCTCCGTTTGGTGATCAAACATAAATTTTATTTGAGTATAATTTTCTTTTAAATAAGGGAAAATTAATCCACAAGTGGATGTAGTATGTTTACCTCAAGTCCTTATAAAGTGAAAACTCCAACAAATATGATCTTCTTCATCATTAATGCTTCCTAAATTGTGGGTGTAATGTGAGTGTAGAGGATCAAGGTGATGTGGCATATATGGAAAGCCTCTGGAGAAGAATGTGACCATACAAAGGTTATTCGAATTTCCAATTCTAGAACCATTTTTTGCATTTTAAAAGGCTAGGGGCTAAGAGTGAGCTTTGGAGTAACGATAGAGGTTTTTAACATGTGACTAAGGTTAACAGTTCAAATCCTGGATATAGTCTCTCTACTTGTAAGGTTAAGACTGCATACATCTGACCCTCTCTAGCCCAGACCCCATCTGGTGGGAGCCTTGTGTGCTAAACCGACCTTATAAAAGGCCAGGGGCATATGTAACTTAAAGAAATAAGTTTCCTGAGTCTTTAGTGAGTTGGGGAGACCGCGTTATGTAAATATAAATGGTAGGAGTTAGTTAATTAGTTGTGATAGTTATAATTTAAATATGTGCCTTGACCGTTAGGCTTTAGACTTGGTATAAATGGGCCTAGGACTGATTATATTATGTTGTTACGTTGTTTGTCATCAGATTAATCCAGTTCTGAATTCTCTGTTTCTCTCTCCGCCTTCTATATCTCCCCCTATCTCCCCTTCTCTCTTCTTACCCTTCTACCTACACCAAGCTGCTGAGTCGGCTTTCCTTGTGTTCTTGTTTTGGCTATCCTTGCTCTTTAATTTTAGACTTGATGCCATGTGGAATATTCAGTCTTTCATGGGAAGCACATCGCCAATGTTTTCACTAGATCAATATATATGGACTCAAATGGAACTTTTGCTATATTATGCTTGCTTTTTGTGAAATTGGTTTCACGACTAATGTCGGGTGTAATTTCGACGAACATGTTCATGACTTTTTTTGTGTGTGACTTGCAGGATTGCTACCTGGTCTATATTCTGACTGACATGGCTGGAAGTACGTCCATCGTGTTTAGTCGCAAATGTAATTCAACCCAGCTCCTGGCTTTAACTCTTAGAAATTTGGGCCTGAAAGCCATCCCCATTAACGGGCATATGAGCCAGGTAATTCTTTTGATTTGGATATTGCAAAAATACACATAAGTTTTTATCAAAAGTGCATCCAACAAAAATATCTGTGAACATTTAAAGTAGGAGCAAAAATGTCAGAAATGTCAAATATAACCTAACATCGTTACATATGAATATAGAAAAATAACATATATCCCACCACAAAAAGTAACAGTGTTGTTATGAATTTAATGGCTGTGGTACTTTTCCTCCTATTTTAAATGTTCATGGGTATTTTTACACATAGCTTTAACTCTTAGAAATTTGGGCCTCAAAGCCATTCCAACCTAATATGTTTGTTTCTTCTTATCCTCTCGGAGAGGGATGTTAGGGGTGGAGAAAGTGCAGGACTCTGGGTGTGCTAATGATGTGTTGTCTCTAACCTTTAGTATGGGCATCTTGTGACAGTCAAAGAGACTTGAAGCCTTGAATGAGTTCAAATCTGGAGATTGCAATATCCTTATTTGTACTGATGGGGCAAGTAGAGGTCTGGACATTCCTAAAGTAGATATGGTCATTAGCTATGATATCCCCACAAACTCAAAGGTAATAATACTATCTATTTTCAAACCTCTATACGGTGCATGACTCGTGCAGATCCGGATTTAATTAGAATTTGAAATTGTGAAATGAGAAGAATTTTTATGTTTGGAAATTTGTCACGTTTCTGTGCAATGGATATCTGATCTTATGAGCTATATGGGATGTTATGAAGCTGAAGCTGAATCTAGAGAATGTAACTTCGGCCGGAGAGGGAATCCAATCCCATTGAATTATTTATAGCACTGAAAAATGGAATAAGTCAAGAAGCAAGATTTTGCAAGCCTGGTTAAATAACATGGAATGTGGTTGTGTGTGAGTACAAGAATGCCATTGCAAAGTATCAGAATTTTGTGAAGATCCTTGATTCTATCATCGAGAAACTACTGTAACCTCCATGACCATGCGAGAACATCGAGCCACCTCTAAAACCCGTTGCCGCACTCAATGAATCGGACATGTGGCAACTGCTTGGGAAATAGTAGTGTTTATTTTATTTATCCGTGGCAGACAAAAAATGCATATTCGTTTTTTACAATGACTGTTATACTGATTTGAGTCTATTGTAATGCAATGTGGATATTAAATTTATGCACCGATTGTAACAATATGTTATACCTCATTCGTTTGAGAGTCGATCCAAATTTTTTCAATGGATCAGATATTGCATATCTAATTATACGAAGATATTGATTCACTCCGGTATGTAATAAGAAGAATAAAATTGAAGTCGGCAAAAGTCAACAAAACACCTTCATTTGATTTGTTGCCGATACAAAATGATGGAATGACTACATTTTAATACGTTGCTTCATTGTAAACATGACACGCTGTGGCCTCGCAAAATAAGACTAAATAAGACTAATGAGCGTGAAGTTCAGAGATATCACAAAATAGGACTAATTTTGATATTTAAATTTGCTTGAAAATAATCATTAGATTCTGAACCGCCTTAAATGCTCAAAACTAACATGATGATTATAAATGGTCATAGGCCATTAAACGAGTATATCCTAGATCTTGTTTTACTCTATAACAACGATTTGCAGAATTGAAGATATAAACATGATGGTTGATTACAACAACAATTGGCTTGTGGTTAGATTAAGTAAAAAGGAACTCAACCCCCTTCAACAAATATTGAAACTTTGAACATTATGAATGAGAAAAAACCATTAATTAGATCAAAAAGTACTCAAACACAATCCTGTATCAATATGATGCCAAATAATATATATCAGATAAATGTATTATAAAGAAACAAAAAATGAATGAAGATACCATGCCGGGGATGTCATAAACAACAATAATAGAAGCACCAGCACAAAAATATATAGGAGCCAAACTGTGGTATAGTTCTTGGCCGGCTGAGTCCTATATATAAAACTTCCCTTTGCTTTTGATCAATGTCAACACTTGTGTGAAGAATGCTGCTCCTATTATTGATTCCTGTCCCCAAACCTATATATAACACATTCTCACATGTCTATCAATCTTACAATTTTATATTCAAACCTCTTCAATCACATATATTTAACATTATTAATTAACCCAGTACTCAGAAAATTGCCCCCTCAAAACCAAACTTGTCTTCCCTGTTCCCATGCATGTGCCCAAGAAGTACCTATTGTTGTAATTATGAGCAATCTGAAAGAACGAAGAAGCAGATGATCTGAATCGTGTCCAAGAACTCTGTCGTATAGAGTTATTCCGTAACTGCCGGTAAAGAAGAAGCGATACTCCCTAGGATTAAACAAACTCATCTTGATTAAATCAATTGACAGTTAGACTGGCAGACAATACAGTTACTCAGCAAGAGATTACCGATGCTTCTAGTTCTCTACTTCAAATGGTGCCACAATTGGGGTATTTATAGATAATGAATCAATTCCTTGAAGTGGTGACTCTTAAACATTGCACCTCTTCATTTAGAAAGTCATAACTATCTATTAAATTGATAAACCATATTGATTCATGAACCAATACAAATCCCTTAATTTATTAGAACATGATTTCTCAAAACATATCTCTTCATTTAAACATATTCCATAATATTGGAAAGACTCTTTCTTTGACACAACCTTATGCAATATTTACAACAATCCCCCACATATGTCAAAGAAAACACCATTAACTGAATTATACCCATGGATATAACCATTGTATATGGTGGTCCTTAGAACTATGAAACTAGACCTAGACCAATAACACTTAATACACAAAGATGTCAATGAAGCATGCTTCTATGAACTAACAAATCTTGATGTGTAATAGAGGCATTAAGGGTCATATTATATCCTAACATTTCCGCTGTTAATGACGGTTTTGCACATTATGATGACTTTGTGTGTGCTTGGTGCATAACAAATGCTCTAGAGATTTCACCATGATCTCATAGGAGTGGCCACACTCCACATTCGTAGAGGTGATCTCATGTAAATGTACTTGCACTAAGCTCACCATCTTGTAAGACTATGAAATCGTTAAGAGCTTTGCTCAACCTAAAAAAACGCATTCTAGCACACTCCCATTGTCATAGGAAAGGACAAAAATGATATTTTCGTGCTAGTCAGAATTGACGAACAACTTGTTCTTACCCATTGAACCTTTTTCATGGGATCAACAATCACAAAGTTTGGGTTGCCATCATTGTCAATTACGAGTTGGCTTTTGCCCCATTCCCCTTGACTAATTTATTTCATCTTGGAGGGTTTTGTTGATGGCCGATAGGTCTATTATTGACCTTACCAAATCGATTTAGACAATTCCATTACAATTCTTAAGCTAGCTTATCACCTTATATCTCAAACAACTTTTTATTTGTGTAATACCCCAAAATTTATATTTTGGCAATTAATACCTATTTAAAATAGGAAAACATGTTGTATCTAATTCTAGTAATTTATTTGTTTATTTTATTTTAGGGACCATAAGTTGCCCTATGATTATTAAATTAATGCATGGTGCATAAATGACCAAAGTAAACCCAAAAGTTGTGAGAAAGTAATTAATCCAATTAAAGAAAATTGTCAACAATTAGTGGATAATTAAATCTTCATTAATTGAATTAATTCCAAAAACTTTCATAATTAATTAAATAACATGTTTTAAAGACACAATTAGGGATATATGACCCTAATTAAAGACCAATGGCCAATGAAGGGCCAAAGATGAAGGGATTAAAGCAATTATGTCATCCTTCATAATTCATCATAAGGCAATTAAATGTCATTGAAATACTTATTTCAATTAGTGAAAATTACCAACAACTATTAGGCAATTGAAATTGCAATAATTAAAATAATTATGTTAATTTTCGTAATTAATTAATAATTAAATTTAAAAGTCATAATTAAGGAAGATGTGAGATTAATTAGTGATCAAAAGTTAATAGAAACCCAAGATTAGCATAAAGGGGATTTCTAATGATCATAATTAATATAGTAACCAATCAATTAATGTGAGATGCAATGCATGGGCACTTAAACATTGGATTAGGGATTAATTTAGCCTTGTTAATTAACTTTGAAAAGTCAACAAAAGAAATCATTGATCCACAAGAGGCCACATCACTTGGAAGGTGGAAGATGTGGATTTTGAAATGGCCAACAATGCAAAAAGCTTTTGAGAAAATAGAAGAGGAAAGAGAGAGGGGGAGGGGGATGGATTTGAGGAAAGGAAGAGGAGAAAATGTGCAAACCAAAAAGAGACAATAAGGCTTCATTAGAAGCCACAAAATCAACAAACTAAAGAGAGAAGGAGAAGGAGCCAACAAGGCCACATCCTTGGCCAAATGGAGGCCAAGCATTTTGCATGGATAAGGAGGAAGATGGCCAAATTCTATTGCCTAATGGGTCCTAAGATTTCTCTATAAATAGAGAGCAACACTCTTCATAATTCTCACACCAAAAACCATTCTAAGCAAGAGTGGAGAGAAGCTAGAGAGAAGTGAGAGCTAGTGAGAAGCAAGAAGGATGAAGGAGTGTTCTTCAAGGGTAAGTTTTCTAGTTCTTAAGCTTTTAGTTTCTAGTCTTTAGCTTTTGTAGTTTTTGTAGTTCTAGTTTAAGTTCATAGGTTAAAAGTTGTTTTGATCTTTAATCTTCCAATATATTGTTGTTATCATGTTTTTATGGTTAAATATGGTTTTATTTCTAAAAATGGATGGATAAAGAGGTATAGAAAAATTTTGGAAGATTAGAGTCAAAGTAGCGAAGCTCTGGCGAAATTTTGTCGGTTAGCGATTCCTGAAGTCAGGGGTAAAAACGCCAGTATTTTATGTTGAAGATGAGGTTCTAAAATTCTGATAAAATTCGTGGTTAAATTAGACATATATATATTTCCAAATATATAAAATATGTATCATTTGGAGTTCTACATAAGGAGAAAAAATTTGTTGAAGTTGAGCTATTTTTCCAGACGAAATTCTGGGCAGAGTTTAGAAACCTTAAACCTGGGAATGACTCAGGGAATCTGGGTGAAAATAAGTATCTTTCCTCAAAATTAGACATGAAAAGGATTCCAATAAATTTTA
The DNA here is from genome assembly GCA_025563575.1 of Acacia pycnantha. NCBI lineage: Eukaryota > Viridiplantae > Streptophyta > Magnoliopsida > Fabales > Fabaceae > Acacia > Acacia pycnantha. The sequence goes on from JAMWYP010000514.1 coordinate 109,038, forward strand.
TGGATCCACGTTTCGATTTTTGTGAAATTAATTATGATTTTTCAAAGATGCTGAAAAATCTACCCAGAAATTCCTAAAATTCGTTTTTGAGAAAATGTAAGGGCAAAATTGTAATAATGAATACACCAAGGGTAGAAATGTCAAGATCGGTGGAAATAACCCTTTTGATATTATTTTAAGAGATAGAATATTAGTTGTGATATTATGGGAAAAATGAATAATCCGACAATAATGTATAGGATATATGGGAAGTCCGGAGTCGGGTTCAAAAGGCCGGACGTTTGGCCATTACACGGTGAAAAGTACGTACACGTACTGTAACACTAACTCTGATGCTTATTGAATGCTTATATGTGATGGATGATAACTTTACAACTGATGTGTGCTTATGTACTATTGGGATACATTTGCTGTGTGCTTATGTACTAATGAGATACATCTGCTATGTGATTCTATACTGTTGGGATACATCTGCTGTGTGCTCATGTATTGTTGGTATATACACCTGCTGTGTGCTTATGAATTGATATACCGCTGTAACGTTGTGAATATCTGTCATCCATATACTATCTGTAATACCCCAAAATCTGACTTAGGGAAAATATCATAAATGGGAGATGTACCTATTGAAAATAGGTGAATATGAGGTTTCAAACACCTTGTATTGAGTTTACCTTGTTGTTAAGGTAATTTCTCTTGAAATTAGATAGTTTGCAATTTGGTCCCTAAAACGTTTGGGAATTTGCAAATAGGTCCCTAAACACATTATGGGTTATAAATACCTGTGAAAGCTATAAAAGAAGCAAGTAAAAATCTATTTGAAATAGGGAAGGATATTGTCCCTAATTTAGGTAATTTATTAAGTTACAAACTTGGAGAAATTATAGAAGAATGCTCAAAAAGTGGTAAAAGACCAAAATACCCTCACAAATTCTAGTATAATGAAAGAGGCATGAAAACACAAGTGTTAATGCAAAAGTATGAAGGTAATGAGGTGTTCTAAGTAAGAAAATTATCAACTTGTGATAATTAAGTAATTAAGTAATATTGGGCTAATTACTTAAGCATAAGCAAAGGAAATTCGGAGATAATTATGTAAAACCCTAAAATTAGTGGTTTTTGGCCAAGAATTAGTAAAAACATATTTACTAATTAATTGGAAATTTTGAGAAAAATAGATGATTTTAGGTATTTTTAAGCCTAAATACAAATTTGGACCAATTGGAAAATTATGTAAGAAATTATATAAAATAATTATTAAATAATTATTTTATATTAAATAAAATATAAAAACGAAAATTAAAGAAAAGGATCAGATTTTTGGCTGGACAAAATCTTAGAAATGGAAGAAGATAAGAATTTTAATCAATGTAATATGCAAGTTGTAATATTTTATTAATATAATTAATTAAAGCAAAAAAATGTGAATAGTAATTTAGAAATTAGGAAACGGATCCTATCTAGAGATCTAGGAATGAGATTTCCAAAGTCAGGATAAAATATTGATCAGTAGAATTTTGTCTTCCGTTAAACTCTCCCGGAAGTTAATTCTGAAGTCAATAGGACTTTTTCCTAATAAGACGAAATAGGGAAATTCTGAGAAAAGGGCAGATAGCCAGGTTGGAAGTAAAAACTTCAAAATTAGAGTTGTGACAACTGAGAAAGAATTGTGAATTTTTATGGACATATTTGAAATCAGTGCATCTATGTCTATAAGCTGGAACTTCCGGATTTTCGTTTCGAAACCGGACACGTTTGGACACGTTTTTCGAGAAAACTTCCGTCAATCCGGAAATGGCCTAGGCGAGTCAGAAAAATAGTTGGAATAGACATTTCTAGTATGGAAGAGAAGGTCTTCAAAGCTAGTTAACCAGAATTTTGAGATTTCCGAGATTACGCGTTTGGACACCGATCGGAGACTTTATCGGTATAAAACTTCTTGAAGAAGTAAGTGACATCATCAAAGTACATGGATGACGTCATGGGGATGATGTCATATGGAGGAAAGAGAAAGGGTTGGATGGCCAAGATTGTGCCACCTAATCGTGTGCGATCCGACGGTAGAATTCATCCGGTAAAGTGTGAATAGTAGCACAAAATCCTCTATAAATAGGACCTTGCTCCTTTGGAAATTTCACACCACTTCCTTTGAGCAAAAACCGAAAATAGAGAGAGAAAGAAGAGAGAGGAGCTCTGGGAAATCATGTGCGAAGCTCTGGGTAAGTTTTCCGTGCATCGAGCTTTAAGCTTTCGTAGTTCTTTCAGTAGTAGTAAAGCTAGAGTAGTCTTTATTTTTATGATTAGATATCATATGATAGGACTATTTTAGTCAATATTTTCGAAAATCATAGTTGCGTCGAAGTTCGGCAAAATTTCGGGAAGAAAATTTGTCGAGTAACGAAGTCTTGGCGAAATTCCGCCAATTAGGGGTAGAAGGGCAAAATGGTAATTTTTACCTAAAATGCCAGTTATTGTATCAAATCACTAATGGAAGTGATATTACTCTTATAGGACGTCAGAAATCCTAATTTGCTGCCGTTACAAATCTGTACTCTGATTGTATCTTGTTATGCATTACTTAGTATCTTGTTATGCTGTTATACATCCGATTTGTATTATTCTCTGTCATGTCATACATCCGATTGTATCACTATCCATTATGCCTTAACCTTACATCCATTGTATTGTTCGGCCGTGCATATCCGATTATGTACATTCCTCATTGTGCTTTAACCTACATCCGACTGTATTGTTATTGCCATACATATCTAATTATGTATTCCCTATGTCTGATCATAGTAAATGTTGCAAAGATATTTGAATGTACATCGTACATATATGTTGTATATAAACATGAGGTTAACCGTTACCGAGATCCAATGTGGTAAATTGGATCTCGGCTCTTAACATAGCGTCGAGTTCGGGAGGACCGAGGATCGAGGAGAAGGACAAGCGGCACGCTTAGGAGTAGCGGCGAGGACCTCTTTCGTTATACTTTTGAAACACTCTTGTACCGCTGTTTAAACAGCAAGACATGCTACCATTGGTATTTTAATATATATATCAGTTACTCAATCGCTCCGGTGCACTACTCTGATCATTTTGAAATGATGTTTTAAAAAAAAAATTATACTGCTTGTGAAAAGTCGGGATGTTACATTTGGTATCAGAGCAGTAGTCCTGGCATGAATTTAACTATGTTATTATGGACAGTTTGGTGCCGAAGGCAAGGCTAGTCTACGTGGGTGTGCCAATCAGTCGCCGTGAACTCGGTGAGGCCCCCATGGTAGACACTTACCTGGCCATTCTATTCGGTTAACGGAGTTAGGTTCTAAGCCTTTTTAAAAATTTTGGAGCATATTTTGAAAATGAGTACTGATATAGCCTAAGGTCGGTGTACCACCTTATTCGGTATACCATTCTGAACCGGTGTACATCTTTCTGTCGGTACATCAATTTTGATCATCCTGATATCAGTTTCTGATAACCCTGATATCAGCCTTTGATAGCTCTGATAGCTCTGATATCAGTTTCCGATAGCTCTGATATCAGTCTCCGATAGCTCTGATAGCTCTGATATCAGTCTCCGATAACTCTGATATCAGTCTCTGATCACTCTGATAACCGCATAGGCCACGCCAGATGAAAACCCCGAGACCAATAAAGATAAGTACATGCGGTATTTGACTCATGTATAGGAACTTTGGATACGTGTTTCCGTACCCGTTTCTAAGAAGAACAAACCAACGGAATTCTGAACGAGGGACATGTTGCTGGTGTCTATTCGTTAGTAGTATAGATATGAAGTGCGATAGAAATTATGATATGATCATCGTTGTACTCCCTATCTAACGTTTTTGCAGAGGCGAGGTCAGGAAGAGGACGTGGTGAATGTATAGTCCGTATTACGAATTAGATCTTAGACACATGTTCCGTATTTGACCGTGATCGTGTCATTAAGTAGAAGGTATTTTGTGTTATCATGGTGTGTGGGAACCATGGAAACACTTAAAGTATCTTGTTTTGCCATGGTGTAGTCCAAGGAGACATTTTGGTATTTGTGGTGTTGACCGCGGTGTATGAGCCACGGGAGACACTATATATCAAGGTACGATATGATAGGATCTTGATGGTCAAACCAAAGCGAATTCTCGATTATCAAGAGGAGCGGTGTGGACAAAGTAAGAATCCGACGCGTGGAGTCCAAAGTCCGAGTAGGATGAAGTTTAGATAGTATAGTGCAAATTTCGAGGACGAAATTTTTTTAACGAGGGAGAAATGTAATACCCCAAAATCTGACTTAGGGAAAATATCATAAATGGGAGATGTACCTATTGAAAATAGGTGAATATGAGGTTTCAAACACCTTGTATTGAGTTTACCTTGTTGTTAAGGTAATTTCTCTTGAAATTAGATAGTTTGCAATTTGGTCCCTAAAACGTTTTGGAATTTGCAAATAGGTCCCTAAACACATTATGGGTTATAAATACCTGTGAAAGCTATAAAAGAAGCAAGTAAAAATCTATTTGAAATAGGGAAGGATATTGTCCCTAATTTAGGTAATTTATTAAGTTACAAACTTGGAGAAATTATAGAAGAATGCTCAAAAAGTGGTAAAGACCAAAATACCCTCACAAATTCTAGTATAATGAAAGAGGCATGAAAACACAAGTGTTAATGCAAAAGTATGAAGGTAATGAGGTGTTCTAAGTAAGAAAATTATCAACTTGTGATAATTAAGTAATTAAGTAATATTGGGCTAATTACTTAAGCATAAGCAAAGGAAATTCGAAGATAATTATGTAAAACCCTAAAATTAGTGGTTTTTGACCAAGAATTAGTAAAAACATATTTACTAATTAATTGGAAATTTTTGAGAAAAATAGATGAGTTTAGGTATTTTTAAGCCTAAATACAAATTTGGACCAATTGGAAAATTATGTAAGAAATTATATAAAATAATTATTAAATAATTATTTTATATTAAATAAAATATAAAATAGCCAAAATCCTAGGAAGGGGCCAAGCAATTGGAAAGCTGAATACATGGGTTCGTAACGTGTAAGGCCTTGTATAGGGACTCTGGCCTCGCCAACGTCTCTCCGGCAGCTTCCAAGATATATCCGTGATAAGATCCTGCTAGATGCAACGCTCCTCCCTAATCTGGTTGAGGACTCCGATTAAAGAGGTGGTAGACGTTTTACTCTGGTAGAAGATGAAATGCTAAGCTAGCAGAATTTATCGGACAACTCTATTCCCGTTTTGAGAGGAGCTTTCTAAAATTGCTAAGCATGTAGAATGTATCGGACAACTCTATTCCCGTTTGGAGAGGAGCTGTCTACACCATATCGTCAACTCTATTCTCGTTTGGGGAGGAGCTTTCTCTGACGATGTTAAATCGGCAACTTCACAGGTTCATTTTCTATTAAACTTCTGGATTGAGTAAGTCCTTGAAACTCTTAACATCTTGACACCATATATAGTTGATTTCGGTGTAATGATTCATGTGATTCATGCTAGTATAAAATTTAAATGGCATCAACTGTGACTGATGGGTGTGACTCGTATGATTCTGCTTAGACTCCATAAATCTGAGCCTTGGGAAGAACAGTTAAATATAACGTAGGCCCACAAGCTGTTTGATTTAATTACTCTTCCAAATCTTCAGTCTTGAAATATCTCGATATCTGGATACATTGAAATTCAATGTTTGATAATTCATGGGAGATATTTTGTTTTGCTACATTCATTTCAAGGAGGTTTTAAAGAACGGAATTTTAGTTCTTTCGATCCTTTTCGAGCAGTTGGGGCCCAGAAACTGATGGGCACTTAAAAAGAAGGAAACATATCTACTGAACAAAGTAATGGCAGCTCAACTGACAAATGCATCAGGGCACGCGAGTTGAAGGGTCATGTAGTTATTTGCAGTCATTGGCTACAAAGTATTTTGTATTATTGGCCTTATTGTGTGACCATCCATCCTTTATTGACAAAGTTATGCCTCCATCATTTTATGAGTTGAGTTTGGCAGAGCTTTTGTATATACGATGATTTTGTGAAAGGGAAAACTAACTTTGTCGTATCTGCGCCTCGAATTGAGAAGCGCATATGATGTGGTTGATGTAATGAAACAAAACCTCTGAGTTTCTTGGAGCGTCTCCCTGATTAAAAGCTTGTTTTGATTTATCCGGAGGATACAACTTAATTGAGTTAGTTGGTCACTTTGACGTGGCTTGCATCGTTCCATTCTTTTTAAAAGCATAATGGAAGGTGAAGAATCATTGGAGAAAATTTCTCCTGAAGTCAAAGCTAATGGCCCACATGCAAATAAAAAGTTTACTGATTCTTTGAAGAACGTGGGTGCAAGAAATAAGCTGCTACATATTGAAGAGAATAGGACAAAACCAGATTGGAAGCAAAGGGAAGTTACCACATATACCTTCGCCTCCATTCTCGAAATTAAATTGTCAATGTAAAGTTCCAATTCATTAAAGCTTTTTGGCGTTTGTGAATGGTAAATTCAATTAAATTGTGTGATGGAGTTAGAGGAGGTGCTTTCTCAGGGAGCATATATGCTTGTGTACAACAAGTTTATTGCCAGGCCATCAGGTTTTCAAACCACGGAATCATCACGAAAGGAAGAACAAACGGTAAATGAGAAGCTGGACCAGCCCGTGATTAGCAAGCTGAACTTTTGCAAACAATAATGTCTGGCTTTCACAAGTGCATTGGAAGCTTGTTTCAACCAATCAAACATAGTTGAAGGAGAAATTGTTCAAAGTTCCCTTCCAACAGTGTAACTTGGCTGTATTGGATGAGGGCCAAGCAGCTCCATGCCTTAGTTATTAAACTTGGGTTTAAGTTTAATTCATTACGTGTTAAATGCTACAATGGATATGTATGGAAAATGTAGGGAAATTAATGTTGTGCTAAATTTATTCCCCTGACACATTGGGAGGTACTGGTACAAGAGACTTCACCTCAGGTTTAGGAATCTCCAAAACATCTATCAGGAAAATCTCCCAACAACATATACCATATTTCTTCTTTGCAAGACACCATCCACTTGAAGGCAACCAGCTTGCCAATCATATAGAAGAAATCAAAAATGAAAATTTTTATCCTCAAATATTGAAGAGGATAATTGTCAAATATCAATGAAGGCGAAGGCGGACCCCGATTACACCAAATCTGGTTAAAATCCCGCTCCGTGTAAAAATTTGAAGGCGGACCCCGGTTACACCGAATCTGGTTAAAATCCCGGTTCCGCGTGAATTTTTGAAGGCGGACCCCGGTTACTCCAAATCTGGTTAAAATCCCGGCTCCGTGTAAAAATTTGAAGGCGGACCCCGGTTACACCGAATCTGGTTAAAATCCCGTTCGCGTGAATTTTGAAGGCGGACTTCAGTTACAGAATCGGTTAAAATCCGACTCCCGTTGAAGGCGGGCCTTGGTTACGCTTAATACGGTTAAAATATAGGCCCGTGTAAAGAAACTCTCAGTCGAGAGCATTGATTCAATCTCCTCAAATTGCACTAATAACAAAGACATGAATGAAAGAGCAAACCCAGGGTCACTGAACCCGGTTGTAATTCAAATACGAACTGAAGAATAAAACCTGGCTTTTCAGTTGGAGGGAGATGTCTCCGTAGAGCTATCGCAACCCGAACGCTTCCTAACTTACTCCAGGATATCAAGCAGAACTGTCATGCCGACCCTGATCAGGTCAAAATGTTCGGACGCTTTGGTGAAAAACCAAACCGGGCAGGTGACAACTTCCCTTTATCCTAGGATGACCCGGTCAACGAACCTGGAATTATACAAGGCAGTTTGAATACTGACCCTCACCACTTTACGGTTTCAATACCGGATGCACTTTTGCACTTTCACAGATTCTGCATATCACATCTATGACCCTGGCCCGGTCACTCAATAGTACTCCAAAAACTAATGCGAGTTCACTATATTAGTTCATCGTGGACACGGATGAAACTCTACATAAATGCTCGAATTGTTTGGGAAGTGAACAAACTTTCATTAATGATCAAGTCAACAAAGTTTCAAAGCAAACTCGGACTACATGTCTGGGGGCAATTCAATCAGAATACAAGTAACTCCGAAGTTTTTTGAAACTCGGATAGACACTTTACCAAAATTAAACTAGTGGTAGCAACTCCGATACGATATCCGGATTCAACAACAGATCCACCCCGGCAGCCCAGAGACCTGGACTACCAGGCTGGGGGCAATTATTATACAGTTGTCAATAACCGGGATTTTGCAAACTCGAAAAAGCATTCGAAATGAGCAAACTAAACGATTTGCGCACACGAGCAAGGGATCTTATGTCTTCACATACAACCCTTCACGATCAACCAAACAATTAACCTCGGCGGCTCGGACACACGAACTACAGGAGCTTGGGGGCATCTGTTATGGACCTGGTCAAGGCCCATTATCTCAACCGACCCATGCAGATCTAAACCGCAAGACATATTCAATGGGGAGGTTGCCGAGATTCATGGACACACGATGACACACGATGAGACACGATGCAGAAGGTCTAACTTGCCGGCACACTCTACAAATACGAGTAAAACCCTTAAGGTTCAGATCATTCTCGACTATATCGAATCTCCTATCTCCATTCTCTCCTATCTCTTATCTTCATCTTCTATCTTCTACACGGTCTACGCTCCGGCTAAACACATACAGCCGTCACAGAGCATACAGACCCCCTTTGGCTAAACGCCTCCATCAATACTCGAACTACGTGGACTTTGATCCCTCTTCAGGGTACGTAGGCCCTAGGAATCATTCCTAGGTCAAGTCCCCATCTACACCAACATCCTAGCCCCTCAGGGCTAGACAATCTGTGTTCTACACCAGAACACACCTTAACCCTTATTTAAATATCTTTTTTCATATAAAAAAATTATATATATATTAGAAATAGGAAAAATCCAAAAAAAAATACCACTTGAATTTTAAAATCTCAAATAGGTGATTTCTCAAGAAAATGAATTGTTAATTGTTTTACTGTTTTTATTAATCTCGTTAATGTTATTGTCAACCAGATTTTGAAATTTAAGCGGTATTTTTTTTTTTTTTTTATCATTTTCTCTTATAAATATTTGTGTTTTTTAAATCTCTACTACTTTTTTTTTTGGTCAAAAAATCTCTACTACTTTCAACGGCCACAATTTGGTAAAAAGTCTCCCTCACTCCTCGATTCCTGTGACATTCCATCTCTCTTCCCCCAACCTCATTGCCATTCTCTCTCTTTCTCTCATCTATGTAAATGGGCCAATCTGTTTAGGCTCGGATCACATAAAAGGGTCCTAGCCCGACCTTTTACTTATGAGCTGAGGCTTGCCAGCGAGCTTCAAGCTTGTTTAATTAAAAAAAAAAAAATCTGTGTATTTTTTTAAAAGAAATTAAAATAAAACACTAACATTTTTATAAATATTATTAAAGTATTAAATGTTTTATATTTTATCTATAAATAGAATAAGTAACCATTTGCATTAAAACAAAATTCTTCATAAGATAGAGACTCTACTTTCTCTTTTTTTTTTTTAATGTATGTTATTAGTTTCTCTTTTTGACATAATTTTTATAATATTTGGACCTCCTCAAAACCAATTAAAAAAAATTCTCTTTTGTTTATCTTACATAAAAAAATGACTCTTTTAATATTTCATACAGAAAAAATCCTTTGTAGGATCCTCAGGTGATACCAAAGGGGCATGATAAAAGAGGAATGTTGTTGGGTGAGAATCTGATAAAGACATGGTGAATTGGGCATATATGCTCATTTAGGTGCTGTGTTTGTAACTCATATTGTATATTCATTTAGGAGTTGTCTTAGTATATTCATTAAGAGGACATAACTACTCATGGTGAATAATAATTGTATTTATTTTCAATAATTCAATTTGTAGTTCATAATGAATTGTGTATTGCTTGTAACTTAAAATACTGTCTTTTAGGTGCTGGATTGTGTGGTGGATGGGTAGGAGGAAGAAATAGATTAGATAAAAATACGAGAAGATTTAGAGCAGATGATATAAATAATAGGTCTTAAAAAATTGGTCATAACTTCCGTGGGAAATTTCTTTGGGTAAAAATTACACACGGATTCCGTGGGTAATTTCAGTTACCCACGGAAAATTTTCGTCCCAAAAAAAGACGTGGTAAAATTTCCGTTGAATAAGCCACACCTTTTTTTTTTAGACGGAAATTTTCCGTGGGTAATTTACCCATAGAAATTACCCACGAAATTCCGTGGGTTACTGAAATTACCCACGGAATCCGTGGGTAATTTCCGTGTGTGATTTTTACCCACGGAAATTTTCCACGGAATTCCGTGGGTAATTTCCCAGGGAATTTTTTCCGTGGGTAATACGATGTTTTTTTGTAGTAAAGTCAATAAAATTATGCTACAAATTAATTAACTTCCAATATTACCTCTACTAATTGCACTAAACTCTAACATTATATTAATTATTACTATTACCTACTACCCTTATTAATTATGAACATACATAAAAAAATAATACATATTAAAAACAAATAAGTACTTTATAAAAAAGACCAAATATAATTACTAGTTAATACTTTATAATAAAAACTAGGGTGGTGCTCAATAATTAGGCTGCGAGTGGCCACGAAAGTGAGTGTGGGGAGAGACCGTGACGTAAGATGATTGGAAAAGAGGCGGAGTAAATTATTGCCCGGTTTGTGTACTGCGTTTTTCTCTCGTAACATAAGGACATTTAAGTAATTTTGGGATATTGGATCAAAATAAAATTGTTAAATTCACATTTGATCCTGCAGAGGATCGAACTTAGTCCCTCAGGTGCAAGGTTCTGAAACCCGACTGGTCACTAAATTAATAGGGGTACTGGATTAAGGGTTAGACCAGAGTCAGACCGATATTATTTAAAAATATAATTTAACTAAAATAGATAAAAATATTTATAAGGTTGAAATATAACTTTAGTTCCTCTACAAAAGTTTTATTGGCGAGACTAAAATGAAAATATTAAAATTTTATAAGGTTGAAATATAATTTTCTAAAATTCTTAGTTGAATTCTGTAATTTTAGGGGGTGGGGGCCACCTCTAACCCTCAAATCCACCCCTCTGCTTATAATAAGAACAAAGGGAGTACATATGTATAAATCACCCTATACTTGGACCACCTTGATGACATTAAGACTTACAACAATTTTGGAGGTTTCACGATTTCCAAATCTATCACACCTTTCCAAGCAAGTTGCAAATTAAGCACGGAAGTTAGCTAGGCACAATTTATTGAGAAACGGGTGGTGGACGTTTCGAATTCCAAGTTATCCAATCGTGAGGTCTCATAAGGTGACAAGTGGAAGTGATATTTGCTTGACGGATTCCATGGGAGGCTCAAATTGAAGGCAAAGGGCTGTATCGAGGAAAGAGACGAACGTGGAAGAATAAGTAAAGGAGGTAGTAGGTTTTAACTTTGTTTCTAGGGAGGAAAAAAATTAGGAAGGGAAAACTTACAAAACTACTACTTCATCATATCTTTAATATAAAATTTCAATTGTATGTATTATAAATTGCCTTATAGAGTATAGACTACTCCCTCCAGTTGAGTATTAATAGGGATATGTTAGAAAATAGATATTATATTTGTGATCATGATCAACTCCCAATTATATCTTATGTTAAGGAGCAGAATAGTAGATCTTTTATTAAGGAGTGGGATAGTAAGTTGTTTTTTATTTTTACCATTTTTTAATTTTTTTTCTTTCTAATGTCATATCTCCCAATTTTCCTCGCACTCTCTCTAATCCTAACATAGCATTATTGGTGATAGATAACGAATGAATTAAAGGTGGAATTAAATTTGTGAGCTCACCGGGCAGTGGGTTGAATTTCTCAGAATTTGGATCACGAACTCCAGTTCCAAAAAGCAATTAATTAGGCATATGGAAATATTTCAATAGAAACATATATGGGTGATCTTTTAGAAATCACTTCATTATCATCATTATCATCATATTATTATTATTATTATTATTATTATTATTATTATTATTATTTTCTAATGACTTTAACGCTGAAAGTTATGTCTCCTAATTTTTTTATTAGTTTGAATATAAACAAACACAGTAATTGTTTTTAGGGTTAAGGTGCAAAAATAGACATGTGCTTTTTTCAAAAGAGCCAACATTAGTAAATATTTTTTTAGGTTAAAAGAATTCTTATTATAAAAGTGGAGCAAAATTAGTATTGACCGTTAGTCTTACGCTTACAACTTTTATTTTGCTTTTTCGGAGCCGTATCATTTGACGAATTCCAATTTGAATGCCCCTTCAACGAATATGGCTCTTTGTGATGACTGGACGAGGATGGTAGTACCCGTGATTAAATAGAGTTTTGAATCTTCAAATAAATCAAAAAGATGTAGGCCCAAAATATTTTTGTATAATCAAGTGAAATAATACAAACGCCACACACATCTAAGAAAATAATTGAGAAAGAACAGCACTCGTTTCTTTTCTCCACATTATTTTTCTGAGAAAGCTCATCTAAATTAACAGACTTCTCAATATAATACCACAGTAATGCCTCTGATTCTCTTCATTATGATTAAACCACCAATGACCGCCGCCGTGTTCTTCCACTTATTTCTCTTCTTTGTCCAACTAAGTTTAACTGTGCGCGTCACTTCTTCCTACATACCTGATTATCTATTCGGCGTCAATTGTGGTAACTCCGGCATTAATCCGTCTGTTGATCAGCGAAAATGGACCGGAGCCATCGGCTCCACTCTGTTTTCTCTCGTTGACCGCCACGCCAGCACCATCTCCGTCAAAGTCGAAACACCAGTCAAAAGAACAGTCCCTTATGGCGCTGCACGCCTCTCTCTCTATGAATTCTCCTACTCCTTTCCAGTGACCAAGGGCCGTAAGTTTGTTCGCCTCTACTTTTACCCATATTCTTACGCCCATAACTTCTTTCGCTCGGACTCTCTCTTCTCGGTCGAGGCAGGATCTTTCACACTGCTTAAGGACTTCAATGCTTCGCTGGCTGCCGATGACGCTGCCCAAGAAACCATTTCACTAGAGTTCTGTGTCGATGTTGAGCAAGGTCCGAAGCTAAAGGTAACCTTCTTGCCCAATCTATCTCATCCAAATGCCTATGCTTTTGTCAATGGAATCGAGGTCGTCTCTATGCCTTCCAATCTTTATTACACCAGCCTGGACGACCTGAAGGGTTTGCAACTAAAAGATGGAACGGGGCAGTTTCCTTATGAAAACAATACTTTTCTTGAGTCTATGTACAGAATCAACGTTGGTGAAATGCAGATTCCTCCCGAAGAGGATACTGGCATGTTTCGCATGTGGGACTATGATAGTTCGTACTTGGAGATAGAGCGTTCACATAGTATATCGGCAGCTTTTGGTCTAAATCTAAACCACAGTGATGATCAAGATTATTTTGCCCCGGATGAAGTGTACAAGACAGCCAGAAATTATGGGATGAAAGAGAAGTTCAGGTTTAATGTAACCTGGGAGTTTCAAGTGGACTCTAAGTTTATTTATTTGGTGAGACTGCATTTCTGTGAGTTTGACGAAGCAGTTACAAATATTGGAGACAGAGTTTTTCAAATCTTTATAGATGATCATTTGGTGGAGGATTATGCGGATGTACTCCAATGGAGTGGCAACCAGTTGATTCCCATCCACAGGGACTACGCTGTGTGGATGGAAAGTATAGGAAACGCAAAAAAGTTGAATCTTTCAATTAAGTTGCAACCGCTTCCAATTATTACAAGAAGCACAGGTAAAAGCACTTACAGAGATGTGTTACTGAATGGTCTTGAAATTTTCAAAATAAATGGCAATCCACTGCTATCATCCTCCTTGTCTCAAAAGAACGCGAGGAGAGTAATTTCCATCAGTGTTGGGGTAGCTGCAGGCTTTGTTATTCTATTTCTTATTGCTTGTCTAATTTATTGGAGACAAAAAACAGCAACCAAATCTAAAGCAAGCAAAACTCCAGGAACATCATTAGTGCCATCAGATTTGTGTCGTTGCTTTTCAATAAAAGAGATAAGAGCAATAACAAATAACTTCGATGATACCTTCGTTGTGGGTGTTGGAGGGTTTGGTAATGTATACAAAGGCTACATAGACAATAGTCCTGTTCCTGTGGCAATAAAACGTCTCAAAAAAGGCTCACAACAAGGGCTTCACGAGTTCGAGACTGAGATTGAAATGCTCTCTCAACTTCGTCACAATCATCTAGTGTCTCTTATTGGTTTCTGCACAGGTGGCAATGAGATGATCCTTGTCTACGAGTTCATTGCTCGTGGGACCCTACGTGACCATCTGTACGATTCTAACCAGCCCCCACTTTCTTGGCATCAAAGGCTGGAAATTTGTTTGGGTGCAGCACGAGGACTGCACTATTTACATACAGGTGCAAAGCACACTATCATTCACCGTGACATCAAGTCGACAAACATCCTGATAGATGAGAATTGGATGTGCAAGATTTCAGATTTCGGACTCTCCAAAATAGGACCCTCAGGAATCACGCGATCAAACATTAACATAAGCACAGCAGTGAAAGGAAGCATTGGATATTTGGATCCAGAATACTACACGCGTCACATATTGACAGAGAAGTCAGATGTGTACTCATTTGGAGTGGTTCTTTTAGAGGTATTATGTGGGAGGCCACCTATCCTACGAGCGGTGGAGAGGCAAAACAAAACCTTGTAGAGTGGTTTCGAAGATGTGTTGATGAGAATGAGACTTATGACACAGTTGATCCATTCATTAGGGAAAGTATAACACCAGAGTGCTTATATGCATACATTGACATTGCATTACAATGCTTAGCTGATGATGGAAATGAACGGCCATCGATGGGCGATGTGATGTTGGGCCTTGAGTCTGTGATGGAGATTCTGCACAAAGCAGGGAAGACGAAGCTTGGTGGGACTCTAAATGAAGAGATTACTTTTGATGAAGGATCAGTATTCAACGGGTGATGTGTTTTCAACAATCTCAATTTTTAATTACCTGCACCGTTATTTTAGAGAATAGCAATAACGCTTTCTTTTTTGTGTCTGATTTTCTTTGGGTACGTTGCATATTTTCTTAAGCTAGATTTTGTGAATCTAGGATAGCGTTTAGAAAAGTGGTTTTTTTTTTTGCATTCTAATTTATACAAACTTAATGTTGGATAAAAGTCAAATTGTGTTGAGAATGGACATTTAAAAATAGAGTAAAAGTAAGAAGTGACTTTTTTTTCAATCTGTTTTTAAATGGATGATTATGCTGAAAAGCAAAGTTATATGAAAAATGACTTAAAAGGATATGGATCTTATTAAATAATATGTATTTTATTAAATAAAAAATATATATTATATGCACATTAATTTTAAGAAAAATATTAAAATTATATAACACTTTAAGAGAAATACTAAAATTTAAATAAGAAAAAATATTTTATCGTGTAAATATTAAATAATTTATTATTCATTTAATTTATTAAATGAATAAAGGTGGTGGTGCTGGGGTAAATAATAACAATTTCAAAGTGTGGGAAAAAAAAAGTCCAAGGAAGGCCATGGCGAGAGAAAAAAACAATGGAACTTGGAGTTGCGCGCCCGGAGAAAAGAGATAAGAGAGCGGGAAAAGAGAGAAAATATACAGGGTGGGTGGTATAATGGTTATTTTTGTTATGAATATTAATTATGTAAATGTCTAATAATCCAAGAAGAAACTTCCTCTACTACAAATCAAGAAGAAACTTTCTCTAGGAAGCTTCCTTCCTTTTTGGCTTTTCTCCTTTGGCATCAACAAGAAAGCTCTCTCCTTTTAGTTTTTCTTCCTTTTGGCTTCTCCTACAAACCACTTGAAAATCTATAAATAGAGAGACCTTGTATAAACATTGAATAGATACTGGAATAAAAATTACTTCTCACATTCTCTCTTGAATTTCTATCTTCTCTTGGTCTTGTTTTTTATTTTCTACAGTTTTATAACATGTTATTAGCACGAGGCTCTAACTTAGATCGGTGGTTGTGATCTCTCTTCACTCATGCCTGCGAGTGATGCGAGTGAAAGAGAAAGAAGAAGGTCGAAGTTCATTGGAGAAGAAGGAAAACACGTGTGATGAAAAATTTTCCTGTGGGCCCCACGTATTTTATATTATATTATTATTACTATTTACATAGTAATTACTATTTGTATGTGGGTCTCACATATTATTTATATAAATTACTATTTTCACAGTAATCGATGGCTGAAAATAATTTTAGTGGGTCCCACATGTTTTATATTATATTATTAATACTATTTACATAGTAATTACTATTTGTATGTGGGTTTCACATATTATTTATATAAATTACTATTTACACAGTAATCGACGGTTGAAAAAAATTTTAGTGGGTCCCACATGTTTTATATTATATTATTATTACTATTTGTAAAGTAATTTACTATTCATTAATCAATTTTATTTATTCTATATCTGTTACTAACTTTAACATAACATAACATTATATATATATATATCTGTGTGTGTGTGTGTTTGACATTTACTTTTGTTGTTGCTAATATAACATTTATTGTTTATGTTTTATTTATTTATTATTTAATTCATTTGTCATTTTTATCTTTCTTATTATATGATTAGAATGTTGGGATCCGTACACGCAGCGGAGTAAAAATTTTTACGAATCCGATCAGAGGATCGCTCAACGCCGTTTAAATCAAGGTTTAGGGTTTCCGAATCATACCTATGCCGAACTATTTGAACTGGTGGGCTACCTTCTCGATCAGCAGAAGTCAACTCTTCGAACCGCCTTCCTCTGCCGGTACCACACGAACAGCCTTCAGAAACACGAACGGAAGCTTGCTAGCGCCTCTGAACTGTGCGTGATCTCTCTATTCTATTTCTCTCTAGGGTTTCTAGCGGCTTTTCTAATACGCTTGACAAAAAGTCTCGTAGGTTTTTCTAAACCTGGTAGGCGTATTATATTCAAAATTAATCCTCATTAATTTCGATATTAGAATTTTGAATCTGGATTAAAATATATATATTAATTAAATCTATCTGATAGATCTAATCTAATATATTTATTTAATCCAAATTAAAAGCCTTTTGATTTAATTTATCTCTATAAATTAAATATAAGAAATGATATCTATCCATTTAATTAAATCTGAGATACTATATCTCAATTTAAATTAAATGATATCTTTATTCGAAAATTAAATTGAGATACAATATCTCTATATGTTTTAGATATTTAATTTATCAAATAAATTAAATAAAAACAAATGTTATATAATAATATTATAATCTTCATTAAATAATATTATTATATTAATTTCGAATTTAATATATATATATATATATATATATATATATATACACATCCTAGATAGAATACATTATTCATTAAATCTTAGACATATCTAAGATTCAATGAATCTGGACACTTTTGCTCGTGTTGGGCTATTATTGTGTGCGACCCTGCAGGCCCTCATGAGATTGGCAGCGGGCCAATACTGTTGGATATGATTAGTTTTGATGATGTCTTATATAGATGTCATTCTTAAGAGCAAAAATGTTGCATACACTAGTGGAAAAAAGGATCTTAAGACCGGACGAAACAGGTATATTAGGAGTTTTAATTCGACGGCTGTGTCTTGTTCCAAAGCAAAGGTATTAAAAGTCTCCCTATTAAGACCGTGGACACATAGACCCGGCCTTAAAGATTTTCTTTAAGACCGCAGATTTTAAACCTCGGTCTTAAAATTCGTGCTAAATAGATTCAAATATTTTTGTTCTGGCCCTAAAACTCAAAACTTTAAGACCTGGACAAAATCTAGACCGCTCTTAAAAGATCCGAATATTAAGACCTGACAAAAATAAACCCGGTCCTAAAAATAGTAATATCCTAGACCGAGATCCCTGCCTTAAAAGATCGACTTTCAAGACCGGATGTTATATACATCCTGGGCCTTAAAAATTGAACTTTTTAGACCGCACTTATAAATGGACCTGGCCTTAAAAGACCAACTTTAAGACCAGCAATACCTTAAGAACGGTCATAGATATACATCCGGTCTTAACAATTGAACATTTAAGACCGTCTTATTTATTTACGCTCTAAATTTTCCCTGAATTTTTTCCCCCTGCTTCATTCTTCCCGATCATATAATACACAAAATCCACCATCCAAAACAGCACATAAAAGTCGATATACTTAATTTAAGCTACAAGCTATGAACATGAATAAATTGAATTGGGAAAAGAATACAAATAATTATCCACCATGAGTTATGTGGCCTTAAGTCTACAACAGCTAAAGTAATTTATACAATAAGCTCAGATATATAACTAATTACAATCACAATGAGTTACAACAATACATCACGTAAATCAACATATATGTAGTCCAATATATTATTCACCATGCCTTCATCTGATTCCCATCGAACAACGTAACACGCATCCTCTTTTATAACATTCGCCTTTGAATCGGATCTGCCACAAAAACAAAACAAGAACAAATTCATAGTCGCCAATGACATTATATTGTTTAATTAAGAACATTAACATAGAAGGAATATATAATATATATAGTTAAAACCTTAAAGTTTTCTAAGAATTCCGCATATGAATATTACCTTATGAATTGACTCTTTTATAAAGTGATATCCTCCATATCCCTTCTTGATGATCATTTCTTATGCCGGTTCATTATCCTGCTTCATCTTCTTGGTTCATGTCACCGTAGACCCCTTGAAAATGAGTACTATCGGGAAGACCATAATTTGAATGACTTTCCTCATCAATATCAATGACCCTCTTTCCTTGGAGAGCTACGCACCACATTTTATTTTCTTGATCGGTGATATAGAACACTTGTTTCGCATGGTCTCCGCCATAATAAAAGGTTCATCTCCAAAACTTCTACTATTGATATTGACTAAAAGTAAATCCTAGCCGATCGATATGAACACCATTATTGACATTAACCCACTTGCATTTGAAGATGGGAAATCTAATTTTGACATAGTCCACCTCCCAAATCTCTTCAATAACCCCATAATATGGCATGACCGCCAATTTAGGCCTCTTGTCTTTCGAACCGGAGAAGTGCATAGATTCAGCCTCTAACATAACACCACTTGTTTCCTGACTGTGCTCCTATCATCTAGGGACTTGTGTAAAATGTATAACCATTGATCACATACGAATTCCAACTTATGACTTCAACCTCGTGGACCACGTGCATAACCATTTCATTGTGTCGAAACACATTCAGATCCTCGACCTTTGTTTGAACCATTTTGCAAAGTTCTGTTATGCTCCCTAATCAACCTTTGTTCGGTCATTCAATGGTTTTCTTTCCTTACAACCTCTTTATGTGCAGATATGCTGGCTTGAACTTCATCAACATTATTCAATATGTATAAGTGGACTTGTGACAATTCATCACGATCCACACTCTTTACCGAAGCCCCACGTCTACCCCCTTCAGCATGCTGATGTTTTGGAAGCCCAATATGTCTTACTTTGGTACGCGTTCTTCACATACCCTTTTAGGAATTTCATAGATCTTTCAATAGGGTACATCCACCGTAAATGGATAGGGCCGCACAACTTTATCTCCCTCACTTGATGAACAATGAGATGAACCATGATGTCAAAAAATGAAGGAACAAAAAGCTTTTCAAGGTGGCACAAGATTGTTAGTTCTCTATATGTTTTGATGATTAATAACAATTGTAAACATGTACTAATGCTTTTAAAATGACAAAAGAATCAATATCACTCTGTCACCGCAAAACTCGAGCCTGACTAAGCAAACTCGAGTTTTGAAGCAAGCCAGAGCTCTTCGGATATTTTCAGCATAACGAACTCGAGCCTAAGTAAATAGACTCGAGCCTAAACCCTCATGATATAAATAAAGAGTTTACTTAAAACAAGTAAACTCGAGCCTGCTAAAGACAAGCTCGAGTTTTCCCATGGCTAAGGAAGCCATTTTAATTAAATTGAATGTTTTTAAACTCAGAGTTTATTCTTTTGAGTAGAGTTCACTTGTTTCTATGGCTATAGTTTAATGAACACTCGAGCCCAAGTATATGGACTCAAGCCTAATGCTTTTGTGTAGAGTTTACTCTATGGTTTGACAAACGAAGAAGAGTTTACAAAATAGGTAAACTCGAGCTGTTATTACAAGCTCGAGTTTTCCCTGTGCAGAGAGCTCCCAAGTTTTCCCTTCTTTGCAAACTCAGAGTTTAAGCACAAACCTCCGCGCTTCACTTCAATAAGTCATAGAATAATTATCGCCTAACTCGAGCCTAAGAATAATGAACTCGAGCTCTGTCATCCGAAGAAAGAAAAGCAAGTGTACAAACTCCGAGTTTATACTTATGCTCCAGTCCACTCTAATCGAGCACCAAAACTCTTAGGCATGAATAGTGTTAAACTCGAGCCTAAACACTAATGGACTCGAGCTTGAGTTTAACTTGAGAAATATTACTCCTGTATTCATTCGACAAAGAGCTTAGAGAATATTCGAACTCGAGCCTACCTTAGTGAACTCGAGTTCGACATGGTGAAACAGAACACAAACTCCAGAGTTTACATCAAACTCCAGAGTTTGCTATCTCAGAAGATAAACCAGATACTCTAAAAAGCCTGACGAACTCGAGCCTGACTTAGAGAACTCGAGTTTAAGACGAGCAAAAATGATCGTCACTCGATTTCATCCTGATTCTTTTGAACCGCAAACTTACCATGTTTATACGAATTGATGGCATAGTATTGTATTTTGATATACAAAGAGCCTCAGTGTTTATCATTACCTTCTCTGTGAGAGAGATTATATTCAAATTATTCATTCATTGTAAAAGATCTCAAGTCAAGGGGACTTGGAGATTGGGATTTCAGAATACAACTTGTAAGGGGGAGTGTATCCTAGAGAGAGGATAATCCTTGAGTACAGAGTGTGTATCTGAGTTAAAGTGATAGTAGAAAACCCAGAGAATCTGGGGACTGGACGTAGGTCAAGAATTTAGACCGAACCAGGATAAACTTTCTGTGTCAAGCTCTTCTTCCCTATCTCTTTACGTTTAGCTTCAGCTTGGGTGCAACGTTATTATAAAAGTTTTAAAATCCCCATTCACCCCCTCTCGTGATTTCCTTTCGTTTTCATTTGGTATCGAGCCTCGTTGTCAATTTGAAGGATTAACATCCTAGACACAAAGATCCAATGGAAGGAATTCTACCAGATGGAGCCTCAATCAACCGTCCTCCGTGTTTCAATGGAGAACACTACTCATTCTCGAAGGCTAAGTTCGGGTCTATGTAATGGCCTCGAGTTTGGTTTGTGGAGGGTCTTTGAAAAAGGAAACTATGTTCCTTCCTCGCTTGTAGCTGACATCGAACTCCCAAGAAAGAAGAAGAGTACGATGACAATGATAAAAACAAGTCACTCTCAACATGAAGGCAATTCATATGCTCCAAAGTGCTCTTGGCCAAAAGAGTACTTCGAGTCTGCACTTTGCCATCTCGCTAAGCAAATGTGGGATGCTCTTGAAATAGCTCATGAAGGAACAAATGCGATCAAAGAAAATCGTATCAATACTCTCATGATCAATACGATCTATTGCGAGATGAAGACCTGAGAATCTATTGGTGAATTTCAACTCTGATTCACTCACTCGATCAATCAACTCATTGCCTTGGGAAAAGAATATGAACAACCTGCCCAAGTGAGGAAAATACTAAATATTCTCACCAAGGAATGGGAAGCCAAGGTCACCGCAATTGAAGAATCTCGAGGCGAATCAATGGCCTCCGTGGCAGCACTATTTGGCGGCCTTCAAATATGAGGGGAAGATCAAATTCAAAAAGGGACTAAATGATATCAATGTCAAGAACAAGGGAATAGCTCTTAAAACCATCAAAGAAGCTAAATCAGATGACGATGAAGAAGATGAAGATGAAGATGGTGAGCTAGGAATGATGGTCCGAAGATTCAAAAAATTCTACAAAAAGGACCAATCTCACAGAAGGTTTCACAAAGGAAATTCTAGCACAGAAACTAAGAAACCAATTATATGCTATGAATGTGAGAAACCGAGCCACATCAAATCGAGAATGTCCATGACTGAAAAACAAAGAAAAGAAATTCAATAAGTTCAAGAAAAGAGCTTATGTATCGGCTATATGCAACAAATATCATCGATGAAGATGAAGGCGAGAAGAGGAACAAAGTGCCAATCTCTGCCTTGTGGCTCAAGAGGAATCAGACAACGAAGAGGTAAGTAATCCTGATTTACCTTATGATGAATTATCTTCAACATATGATTCTCTTTATACTGAATTTAAGAAAACTGCAAAAGAGCTCTTACTTTCAAAAAGAAAAATCAAACTATTAGAAGAACAAGTTCAAACGATTTCTACACCTATCTCTACTTGTGAAAAGGAAAACTCTACTTGTTCTAATCATGATACAAAACCAACTTATAATGAATTGTTTACTGAATATAAACTTGTTCAAAATGAATTTGATGAACTTGCTGAAAAATACTTTGGTTTAAAAAGGAAGAATACAACACTTGAACAACAAGTAGAAAATCTTTCAGTTCGAGTAAAATCTCATATGTGATGAATGTTCTATTCGAAAAAGAAAAATGAATACCTTACAAAGACTCTTGAAAAATTCACTAGAGGAAGTGAAATGCTTGAGGTAATTTTGAAACACAAAGATTTACAAATGACAAATCAGGAATTGGTTACAAACCTGATTATGACAAAAAGAAAGGCAAAAAGAAACATGGACAAAGATCTTACATGAATTATTTTCAAAAATCTGTCCATACCTCAAATCCTTTTGCACATTGCAATTATTGTAATAGAAAAGGTCATACTACTTCTTCATGCTTTCATAAGAAAGATAGATCAATCAAACCCTGTAGGAAACTATCAATGGGTGAAGAATGTTTGATTGTAAGTAAGGATGCTCTCTCTTTAGAAAGTATTAAATCCAAAGCATTATTCAGAGCTCCAAGAGAAGGTAATTGTTATACTCTTAATCTGTCTAAAAACAATTCTAAAAATGTTTTGTTGGTAACTTAGATGAAAGTTGGTTATGGCATAAACGTTTAGGACATGTCAATATGATTCAACTTGATAAACTACGAGTAAAAGGAATTGGTTATTGGTTTACCAAAACTTTCTTTTAAAAATGATATGATTTGTGATGCATGTCAAAAGGTAAACAAACCAAATCTTCTTTCAAGTCAAAAACAAAATATCAACTAATAGACCTCTTCAATTACTCCATATGGATTTAGTTGGACCAACTAGAGTAAAGAGCCTTGGCGGCAATCTTTATACATTAGTTATAGTAGATGATTTCTCAAGATTTACATGGGTCATTCTTTTATCATCAAAAGATAAAACATTTGATCAATTTATTGTGTTTGCCAAGAAGGTCCAAAACGAGAAAGGATTATCTATTACAAGAACCCCACAAAGAAATGGAGTTGTTGAAAGAAAGAATAGAGTGCTTATTGAAATGGCAAGATCAATGCTAAATGAGAACCAAACATCTCAAGTGTTTTGGGCCGATGCTATGAGCAACGCTTGTTATATATCAAACAGGGCATATCTCCGAAAGAAATTGGACAAAACTCCCTATGAACTCTACAAAGGAAGAAAACCCAACTTAGCTCACTTACATATCTTTGGATGTAAATGCTTCATCCACAATAATGGTAAGGACAAGACTTGGGAAATTTGATTCCAAAGGCGATTAAGGTATATTCTTGGGTTATTCAAGTAGAAGTAAAGCATATAGAGTTTATAATACTCGTAATCACACCTGTTGAAGAATCTATGCATATTGTTTTCTCGTGAAACTAAATCTAACAAGTCCTTGGATGATGATGATGATTCTCCTGTAACAAACCAAACTTCTATTTCAACAAATACGGAAAAAGATTTGCAAGATGATTACAAACTGAAAACATTGTGAAAATGCTTATGAAAAACAGTGTTCAAACTCAACCAAAATCATGGAGATACGGTAGGAGTCATCCTCTGGATCAAGTGATAGGTGATGCAAATCAAGGAGTAAGAACCGAGAAAAGCACTTTGAATGAAGTTACTTTTTCAGCTTTCATTTCGAAAATTGAACCCTCTAAGATTGATGAAGCCCTTTCGCACAATGATTGGGTTATAGCAATGCAAGAGGAATTACATCAATTTGAAAGAAACCAAGTTTGGGACTTGGTGCCCTGACCTAAAGACCATCCGGTCATTGGTACTAAATGGGTATTCAAAAATAAATGTGATGAATCCGCCATAATCATTCGAAATAAAGCAAGGCTAGTTGCAAAAGGCTATAATCAAGAAGAAGGAATTGATTATGAAGAAACTTATGCTCCAGTAGCAAGATTGGAAGCTATAAGAGTTCTTCTAGCCTTTGCTTGTGTTAAAGGATTCAAACTTTTTCAAATGGATGTAAAATCCGCTTTTTAAATGGTTTTATACAGGAGGAAGTTTATGTAGAACAACCTCCTGTTTTCAAAATGAACATCATCCAGATCATGTTTATCACCTCAAGAAAGCCTTATATGGTCTTAAGCAAGCTCCTAGAGCTTGGTATGAGAGGTTAAGTACTTTCCTTCTTGATCAAGGATTTGTTAGAGGAAAAGCGAGATACAACTCTCTTTATAAAGAAAAATAAACTTGGTGATGTATTAATAGCTCAAATTTATGTTGATGATATTATTTTTGGTGCTACTAATGATACTATGTGTGAAGCATTTGCCAAGACAATGCGAGGAGAATTTGAAATGTCCATGATGGGAGAACTTAATTACTTCCTTGGACTTCAAATCAAGCAACACCATGATGGAATCTTCATTTCCTAGACCAAGTATCTGAAAGATCTATTAAAAAAATATGGTCTAGGCGATTGTAATGGAGCAGATACTCCAATGAGTTCAACTCGCAACTCGGATGCTGATGAAAAGGGGACTAACTTCAACATCACTAAGTATAGAGGAATGATTGGATCATTACTCTATCTTACGGCAAGTCAGTCCGGACATTCAATTCAGGTGTTGGAATGTGTGCTAGATTCCAATCGCCCCCATGAGTCACATCTTGAACATGTTAAAAGAATTTTTAGATATCTTGGCCGATACAAAGACTCTTGGGTTATGGTTTCCCAAAGATCAACATGAACACTTAGTAGCCTATACCGATTCAGATCATGCAGGATACAAGGACTGATTTAAAAGCACAAGTGGTCAATGTGAGTTCTTTGGAGGATCATTAGTGTCTTGGTTCAAAGAAAAGCGCATGTAACGTAATGTGTGTCATCCAATTGCTTCTGAGTATGTTGCTGCCTCAAGTTGTTGTGCTCAAGTTCTTTGGCTCAAACAACAATTGTGTGATTTGGGAGTCCATCTCAAAGAAATCCCAATTCTTTGTGACAACACAAGCACAATAAGTTTAAGGCAAAGAATCTGTTTCAACATACTAGAACCAAACATAGGTTGGATGTCGACATCGCTTCATAAGAGACTAAGTGTTCAAAAGAAGGATGTCAAAGTCATGTTCATCCCAACTCACTTGCAACTCGCTGATATCTTCACCAAGCCACTAGCAAAAGAACAATTTGTATTCATAAGAAGAGAATTGGGAATGGTAAATCCCAATGAGTTGTAAGTAATTCAAATGTTAGTTATGTTTTGTTTTGATGATTGTCCACTTACTTAAGCATCGGAGTATGTAGATATGTTTTGTGCGGGTTGTATGTTAAAATCAAAATCCCAAACAATCGAGTGCAAGAAAAGGCTGTCACAAACTCGAGCCTACCAAAGCGGACTCGAGCTCGAAAAGAACCGGCGAGAAATACAACTATCGAATTCGCCAAACTCGAGCCTATTAGTGAATGGACTCGAGTTCGCGAGAGACAGAGAGAGCAACTCATCTCGAGATCTTTGACGGACTCGAGCCTATTAGTGAATGGACTCGAGTTCGCGGAGAGAGAGAGCAACTCATCTCGAGAGATCTTTGTGGACTCGAGCCTATTAGTGAATGGACTCGAGTTCGCGAGAGACAGAGAGGCAACTCATCTCGAGAGATCTTTGACGGACTCGAGCCTATTAGTGAATGGACTCGAGTTCGAGGAAGACAGAGGAAGCAATCCACCTCGAGAGGAACCCGGACAGAACTCCCGGACCAACGATATGATCGACCTGAGCCTCACCTCAAGAAATTTCAAGGGTTCACACACATACACTCTTGAATTCCAGGTAAGTAACGTTACACAAACTCGAGCCTACACTTAAGAACTCGAGTTTGCGTCGATAAAATTTCTTTAAAACCCTGTCTTTTCGTCTTCACTCTATCTCTCCCTCGAGCCTAAACCTAAAAACTCTCTCAATCTCCTCCAACGAAAACCCGAGAACATGGCGTCCAAGCGATCTGCAACCCAAGATTCCAAATCCTCGATCCTCAAGAACCCCAAGCCGATCGTCCACAAATCTCTCAGCGTCCTCCCAGAAGAAAATCGTTTCCCAAGCGATTCAAGCATGGAATTGACAAGCAAATTCTGGTATTCCTATTACCCAAGCCACTCCAATAACCACGGTCAAGATGAATACCTCAAAGAAAGCTTCAGCTGGCGACACACCACCTCGAAGGGACAAAGAACCGATACACAAATCTCGAAAGACCACAACTAGTCAACCTAGCTCTCACGCTCAATCATCCTCCCATCACCAACAACACTCTCTTCCTCAGGTATCTAGAGAAAACCCAGCATTATTTGAAATTTACAATCATTCCTCCATCCCTAAAAGATTCTCTAGTGAGGATGTCACTCTATATGGTGAGGATGCCATACGGTTCCAAGAACACTATGAGGCTAAGAGTTTTTGCCCTTACGTGTATGTCAATCTAGATGCTCTAAAAGAGGAATGCAACCTTGATCTTACCCACTGGCTTAGACAATTTGAACCTCTCATATCCATTAGAGCCTCATATAGTCCATCCTTTGTTAAAACCTTTTACTATTGTATGCAAAGTGATAATTTATTGGATGCGGATAGAAATTTGGTTGAGGAAAGGATTACCACATCCATTAGAGGAAAACAGATAACCATCAACTGCTGCATACCTCAATTCCCTCCTCCAAATCCAAAATCCTCCTCTGTGGCTTCTCCAAATTATACTAATAGGCAAATTTTTCACTCCTCGGACCAGACGAGCCTATACACGATCTTGTAGATATTAAGAATTTCCCTCCAGTATCGATGCCTCCTAAGCAAAGAGTGCTTGGTATATCTACACTAGAAACTTAGTACAAAAGGGAGGAAATTTCACTCACTTTGCCAAAAAGGACTTCCCTATTTTTGCTTCTATCATAGATCAAGTCCCTCGTAACATAGGAGATTGGATCTTTAAAGAGATGTTCAAATTTCGTTTCCATGGAAGAAAAACATCCGGATACCCTTTGCCGATCTCATCTCGGTGATTATGTTTCATGAAAGGGTGCAGTATTTACCAGCCAATGAGAAACACGAAAAACCGGCCAAATTTGGCGGCACATCCTCAATTTGATGAGGATAAGCTTTGATCAAGGAAGTGATCATTGGAGAGCACCCTCTAGACCTACTAGAACCAGAGCAACTCAATCTAGAGTTCAAGAAGCTCAAAGTGCACCACCTCCACCACAATCCTTTCCCTACGATTTGGATGAAAGAATAAAGACTTACATTGCCCAAGTTGTTTCGATCTTTCTTCCAAGATCGAATGCGGTTTCACAGCGAGTCAAGAAAGGATATGAGGAGTTCTCGATGCACAAGAAGATCTCATTCTTGAACATGAGATTATCAAAGATAAAGTGCAAGGTCTCGGGGATAAAATTGGAGATCACTCGGTCGGCATCTCCACTCTCTTGGTGTCTATGTCCGGCCTCCATGACAAAATGGACAAAATCTTAGCAAATCGAGTCCATCAATTCATTGGACCTAGCTCTTCGGCACCTCCACCCTCTTACGAACCAATCCCAACATCCATAGCCCCTGAACCATCTACCCATGATCCGACTCTTCAGTCAACCTCTATCTCAACTCATCCTCCACTTTTCGATGATGCCAAAGGGGAGAAGAGTTGAAGTAAAAGAGAAGTCAAGTTGTCGAGCAGCTGTCTTTTGTTTAGATATATTTATGCTTGAAACACTATATGTCATTTTGTAAACCATTGAATGCTTTAGCTTATGCAATGACAATATGTGTTATGATTTATGTTAAGCTGCTAAATCTGATAGAATCAAAGTTTAAATGTTAAAATGTGATTCTGATGCATTTACACTGAACACTTATGCTTCAATGATTTCAAATGATCAAACAAAGTGTTTTTAAAGGAGTTAATTGTTTACAAATGTTGTCATCATCAAAAGGGGAGAATGTTAGTTCTCTATATGTTTTGATGATTAATAACAATTGTAAACATGTACTAATGCTTTTAAAATGACAAAAGAGTCAATATCACTCATACCGCAAAACTCGAGCACGACTAAGCAAACTCGAGTTTTACGCAAGCACAGAGCTCTTCGGATATTTTCAGCATAACGAACTCGAGCCTCAAGTAAATAGACTCGAGCCTAAACCCTCATGATATAAATAAAGAGTTTACGAAAACAAGTAAACTCGAGCCTGTATAGACAAGCTCGAGTTTTCCCATGGCGGGAAGTTTTCGATTAAATTGAATCTCTTTAAACTCCGAGTTTATCCTTTTTGAGTAGAGTTCACTTGTTTCTATGGCTATAGTTTAATGAACACTCGAGCCCAAGTATATGGACTCAAGCCTAATGCTTTTGTGTAGAGTTTACTCTATGGTTTGACAAACGAAGAAGAGTTTACAAAATAGGTAAACTCGAGCTCGTTATTACAAGCTCGAGTTTTCCCTTGAAGAGCTCCCAAGCTTTCCCTTCTTTGCAAACTCCGAGTTTAAGCACAAACCTCCGAGTTCACTTCAATAAGTCATAGAATAAATATCGCTGAACTCGAGCCTAAGAATAATGAACTCGAGCCCTTCATCCAAGAAAGAAAAGCAAGTGTACAAACTCCGGAGTTTATACTCATGCTCCAGTCCACTCTAATCGAGCACCAAAACTCTTAGGCACGAATAGTGTTAAACTCGAGCCTAAACACTAATGGACTCGAGCACCTTAACTTGAGAAATATTACTCCAGGTATTCATTCGACAAAGAGCTTAGAGAATATTCGAACTCGAGCCTACCTTAGTGAACTCGAGTTCACATGGTGAAACAGAACACAAACTCCGAGTTTACATCAAACTCCGTGAGTTTGCTATCTCGAAGATAAACCAGATACTCTAAAAGCCTTACGAACTCGAGGCGACTTAGAGAACTCGAGTTTAAGACGGAAGCGAATTTGATCGTTACCGATTTCATCCTGATTCTTTTGAACTGCAAACTTACCATGTTTATACGAATTGATGGCATTTATTTAGTGTATTCAAACGTATTTAACTACTCTATATTGAGAATGTTTCAGGTATTAAAATCAGATCAAACGAATCATTAACGCTAAGAATCGAAAGAATGATTTCAACGCGTCCCAGAATTGAATCAGTGAAGATCGGGACCAACGGCTATAATCCTCATCAAACTGAATTTCAATTGAAGAACATACTAAGTTGAGAAGTAACGGTCACATTGCAACTCACCACTATATAAGAGAGCTGATTACAAACTTAGAAGAACCAGAAAGATCAAACGAAACGAAAAGCAAGCTCAAGAATTCTTATACATTCAGTTTTTCTTTCTGTATTGTATTTTGATATACAAAGAGCCTCGGTGTTTATCATTACCTTCTCCGCGTGAGAGATTATATTCAAATTATTCATTCATTGTAAAAGATCTCAAGTCAAGGGGACTTGGAGATTGGGAATGTGTCAAGCTCTTCTTCCCTATCTCTTTACGTTTAGCTTCAGCTTGGGTGCAACGTTATTATAAAAGTTTTAAAATCCCCAATTCACCCCCCTCTTGGTGATTTCCTTTCGTTTTCAAAGATAAGATATCCTTCATTCTCCAATTCATCCAACTTTTCAATCTTGAAAATTTTACTACAAACCGCATTGAAGAAGAAACAAAGTCTAGTCAAAACGACCCGAAGACCATATTCGACGATCTCGAATAGCTACAGGGAGTAGGCTGTTGCATCAAGACATGACGGTCATGAGACTTTTGGCCTACTAATTTCAAGTCCTTCATCGAGACAAGCCTCTTAAAATTTAAAAAAGCTTCGTTTCTCATCCTTAGACAAAGTATGAGAAGCCGGGGGACAACAAGTTCTCTTCCCATATGGCCTTGGATGCAAGTCTTCGCGTATTCCCATTGCTTGCAAATCCAATCTTGCCTTCACACCATCCTTCGAACTACCTTGTATGTTGAGAAGCGTGCCCACAATACTATCACATACGTTCTTCTCCACATGCATGACATCAATACGATGTCTCTACATCAAGATTGCGCTTAATAGGGAAGATCAAAGAATACATCTCTTCTTCCATATATTTGTTTCTTTTCTACTCTTTCCAGGCTTACCGAAGATGACACTGATATTTTTAACCTTTTCATACACTTGCTCCCCAGTCAATGCCACCGGAGCTTCTTCATACTCTTGGTCCCGAAATCAACATAGACAGCATGATGTACTTTCATTTCATGCATAACATAGGAGATAAGTTGTAAACAATCAGGAGTACAGGCCATGAGCTATGTATGCTGCTAAGGCTTCCATAGGGATTCATGCCATCCGTGCTAAGGGCAAGCCCGAGGTTCCTAGGTTCTTCGCCGGTTCGGAAATAATTGATCGATCTTCTTCCATTGAGAAGAATCAGCCCAGGATGTCGAAGCCTGTCCATCCGAAATCCTCTCATCTGCATGCCACCTCAGATTTTTTGCATCATTTTCATTCGCAAACAACCGCTTGAACCTCGTATGATTGGAAGATACCACAACACTTTTACGAGCCCCTTTATCCGACTTGTACGTGGGGTTTCACATATCTGGACAACTACGCTTCTCTTCAAACTCTTTTCTATACAATACGCAATCATTCGGGCATGCATGGATCTTTTTGTACTCCATCCCCAATGGACAAAGTATCTTCTTAGCATCATAGTAGCGATGCGGAAACACGTTATCATTCGGAAGCATGTCCTTCAAAGCCTCAAGCAATTCATGAAAAACTCTTGT
Source organism: Acacia pycnantha (assembly GCA_025563575.1). Taxonomy (NCBI): domain Eukaryota; kingdom Viridiplantae; phylum Streptophyta; class Magnoliopsida; order Fabales; family Fabaceae; genus Acacia; species Acacia pycnantha. The sequence continues at coordinate 140,379 of JAMWYP010000514.1, forward strand.
CGCTCCATCCATGACGTGCCTTCAAGCTTACCAATTTCAATACAGCGTTCAACAATTGGTATTTTACACCACCCACGGTATAACGGTGTCTCGCATCACCGCACATATTACCATATGCATGTGATCGCTCAAAAGCCTCTTCTCCTACATCACGGATAATGTTTTTTCATGTGATCGATTTTCTTTCATTATCATCAAAGGCCACTTCCCCATGTTTTTTCCTACTTGATGGCACTTGTTCACCATGCCATACCCATACTTGTATAAGTCTTACAAAATCCGTGACAAATTAAATGTGTGCGTATAACTTCGGGACATAGTCGACACTCATTCAAACATTTTACACAAGGGCATAATACTTCCCCCCATCATCATGGGCATTTTGTGTAGCAAATTCTATAAATTCCCTAACCCCATTTTGATATTCAACACTCGTTCGTAAAGCATCTATCCAACCGTGATCCATAGTAGAATTCCTATATATTATAGACGAAAATCATTGATCATACATAATCCGATAAAAATTGAAACTTGCATATAAAATAAGCCAACTCCAAAAGCAAATATTGTCTCAAAGAATCACTTTTACTGGGGGGAACTTGCCCATTAAATGCATAACAAATTAAGAATCACTTTTGGTCATAAATGCATCACAAGAGGAACTTGCCCATTAAATGCATAACAAATTAAGAATCACTTTTGGTCATAAATGCATCACAATGAATCCAAGAACCAAAGTAAATGCAAGACGAGGAAATTAAATGCAGGGGATGAAGGTCTTGTGGACTAACTCCGTAGCATATAAATTCAAATGCGTTATTTGAGTCGCCTTACTTCTCCGGCTCACGAACGTTGAAGTTGCGTGCAACACAAAGCAAGAGTAACCTAAAAACACTTGTTGGACAAGTTGGGTAATGTAGGGATCCGTAAGCACGCGTGGAATAAAACTTTTTACTTAATCCTTTAGGCGGATCGCTCAATAGCGTTTAAATCTGATTTAGGGTTTTCGAATCATACCTTATGCGGAGGTTCAATGTTCCGTTGGCGTTCGCGCGCCGGAACCTCGAGCGCCGCAGCACGTCGTACGCGTTGAACGAGGAGGCATCCTTTTATCCTTTTAGATCACGTGGGCTAACGCCTTTCTTGTTCGATCGGACAGAGCGGACTACGCGTGTCCTCTCCCTCTACCGGTATTCACACGAATGGCCTCGAACACGACGGCAAATAGTGCTAAGCGCCTTCTTGTTCTCGCGTCTCTCTCTCTTTTCGCTCTAGGGTTTTTTGTGTGTTTTTTCTCATTGCCTAATTCATCCGTAGTTTTAATACGACTAGATCATCATCTTTTATAGGGTTTCTAAAACCCCTAATATGTCATATAAAATATTCAAAATTAAATCAATTAATTTCGAATTTGGATTAAATAATATTAATTAAATACATCCAACGAGATCTAATCTAACTACTTGATCCGAATTAATAGTAGTTGCATCGATTTAATTTATATTTATAAATTAAATCAAGATATGATATGCTTATATTTAATTTAAAATGAGATCCGATATCTCAATTCAAATTAAATCGATATGCAATATCTTTATTCGAAAATTAAATCTGGGATACAATATCTCAATTTATTATAGTTATTTAATTTATCAAATAAATTAAATACTATATATAATAATAATATTATCAATAAATAATATCATTATTATTTTCGAATATTATATATATATATTTATATACATATACACACACACACACAACCTAGATTAAATAAGTATTCATTAAATCTTAAACACATTTAAGATTCAATGAATCTGACACTCTTGCTCGTGTTGGGCCATTCTTGTGTGCGACCTGCGCAGCCCACATGAGATTGGCGGCCAGCCAATCTTGTACCCGACCCACAAGTCGCAAGCGGCCTCTGCAAGACATTGCGACTACCCAATTCATATGGGGATCGTTGATAAGTACAATGACTTGCCCACTGGGGCATAATTTCCAACGAGACTCCCACTTGCACTAGGTGCAATCATTAATTACCTTAATTCTCATTGCCCTAACATGACGCTCATGTTTTACTTGTGCAAGCGGCTTAGTAAGAGGATCAACGTCATTGTTTATGCGATATAACCTATCGTACAACCATGTCACGTCCCTTTTGTCACGCGATAATTTGGTCAAGGATGAGGCATGGAAAATGTCAACTTCCCTGTTCTTGACCATTACTTTCGATTCTTGAGTAGTCTAACAATTGAGATGGAAACTCCTTTCCATCGTAGTATGGCCATACATTTCTCGAGACTCACTCATCGAGGGCGGTAAGATCTCTCTACAAATGTGAGGGACAAATCCCATCTTGACCATTCACATTCCTCCGCATGAAAACCACCGATCCCGATCCTAGCCTTTATCATCACCCGGGCAAAGGTGACTTTTGACTAGGTCAAAGACCAGCGACTCATCATGTAGGAATCCATGATGATCTCGAGTCAAAGGGCGTTGTGACGCGGTTATACATGAGAAAAGCTTATGACTTATTCCATGCAGCTTTCTCATAGTGGGTCGGTCCAAGACCTTGTACTCTTACAAGTGCTTGCTGACTTTGACTCGTATCTCCATACCTCATCAAAGTCACACTGGTCTTATTTCATCTTTGCTCCCGCGTAGATGACCAGACCGGGGACATTTAGGATAATCTATTAGATATATCCGAGGATACAGGTTATCAATATAAACATGCAAATGAAATGATAACTAAAGGAGAATTCTTTAAATAACATTAACGTTTAAAGTATAATGACTTGCTTTCTCCTGGTACTTTGCATAATATTTCTTTTTTTTTTGTATCACCTCTATCATTGATTTCTACGATAAGATGAAATCGCTTGAGTATATGGTTGGTCCTTTGATGTGACCTAGGCTCCTTGGTCTCGCGCAATAACGCCGCTATTGTCACAGAGCAAGTCTATTGGATTTGAGATGGTAGGAACCACCCCTAGTTCATTAATGAACTTACTAATCCAAAAGGCCTCCTCAGCTGCATCTGATGCTGCTATATACTCATCAGCTTCTGTTGCAGAATCAGCTACAGTGCTCTGTTTAGAGCTCTTCCAGCTCACCGCACCACCATTCAACAGGAATACATACCCTGATTGTGATCTTGAATCATCTTGGTCAGTTTGGAAACTCGCATACGTGTAACTTGATCCACGAGCTCATCTTCCAAGCCACCATATACCAAGAATAAGTCCTTAGTCCTTCTTAAGTACTTAAGGATATTCTTGACAAAGAGTCCAGTTGATCCTCACCGGGATCTTGTTGATATCTGCTTGGTCATACTCAAGGCAAATGACACATCGGGTCGAGTACATAACATGGCATACATGATAGATCCAATGGCGGAGGCATATGGAATCTTACTCATGCGGTCTCTTTGATCTTGTGTACTAGGACACAGATCCTTACTGAGATGGATGCCATGAGACATGGGCATATAACCCCTTTTAGAATCCTGCATACTGAATCTATGCAGTATCTTGTCTATGTATGTGCTCTGACTTAGGCCTATCAGCCTCTTAGATCTATCTCTATAGATCCTAATCCCAAGGATGTAAGTGGCTTCGCCTAAATCTTTCATTGAGAAAGACTTTCCTAACCAAGACTTGACACTCTGCAAGGTAGGAATGTCATTCCCAATGAGTAGGATGTCATCAACATAAAGCACTAGAAATACAAGCGTGCTCCCACTAACCTTCTTGTAAACACAAGGTTCATCTATGTTTTGAATGAATCCAAACTCTTTGACTACTTCATCAAAATGATGATTCCAGCTCCGAGATGCTTGCTTCAATCCATAAATGGATCTTTGAAGCTTGCAAACTTTACTGAGTCCTCTCGGACGCACAAAACCCTCAAGTTGTGTCATGTACACATCCTCAAGGAGTCAGTTAAGGAAGGCTGTTTTGATGTCCATCTGCCATATTTCATAGTCATAATATGATGCAATGGCAAGAAGGATTCTGATTGATTTGGCCATTGCAACTGGGGAAAAGGTTTCATCATAGTCCACACCATGAGTTTGAGTGAATCCTTTTGCAACCAGTCATGCCTTGAAGATATTTACTCTGCCATCCATGTCAGTTTTCTCTTTGAAAACCCACTTGCACCCAACGGTTTTTACACCTTCAGGTGGATCGACTAAGGTCCATACCTCATTGTCGTACATAGATTGCATTTCAGACTTCATTGCACTAGGCCATCTTTCGGAGTTGGGTCCCACCATGGCCTCGCGATAGGTAGTTGGCTCATTGTGCTCAATGAGCAAAACATCACGGCTTCCAAGAATCGAAATCCATATCTCTCGAGGCCGTAGCCGTGTTCTATCTGGACCTTTGTGGGTCTTGTGTTACATGAGTAGGCTCAACAACTTGTTGTGAGTCTTCTCCGGTTTCCATCTGTGGTTCTACATTGTCCTGTGACTCTCGAACTTCTTCGAGGTTCACCTTACTCCCACTTGGTTCTTTTAGAGATAAACTCTTTTTCCAAAAGGACACCATTCCGAATAACAAACACTTTGTGATCGGTGGGATTGTAGACATAGTATCCTTTAGTTTCCTTAGATACCCCACAAAAAGGCATTTTGAGGATCGGATGATAATTTATCGAGGCTTGATGCTTGACATAAACCTCACATCCCCAAATTTTAAGAAATGACAAACCGGGTTTCTTCCGAGTCCATATCTCATATGGTGTCTTTTCAACCGCCTTTGACGAACACGATTTAGTGTGAACGCACTGCTTTCTAGGGCATGGCCCCAAAAGGAAGGTGGAAGATCTGTTTGACTCATCATAGATCGAACCATATCTAATAGAGTTCGATTCCTCCGCCGTAAACACCATTCCATTGAGGTGTTCCTGGAGGAGTAAGTTGCGAGACGATCCCACAACTCCTAAGATGGTCAATGAACTCTTGGCTCAAATATTCACCACCCCGATCAGATCGAAGTGTCTTAATTGTTTTGCCAAGTTGATTTTGCACTTCATTTTGGAATATTTTGAACATTTCAAAAGATTCCGACTTATGTTTCATTAAATAGATATATCCATATCTATTGAAATCGTCTATAAATGTAATGAAGTACAAATGACCTCTTCGCGAGATGTATTCATTGGTCCACACACATCGGTATGTATGAGGCCCAATAAATCGGTGGCTCTCTCACCGTGTCCGAGAAAGGGGCCTTTGTCATCTTTCCTAATAAACAAGACTCGCATGTATCAATTGATTCAAAATCAAATGAGTTAAGAAATCCATCTTTATGGAGTTTCGAAATGCGTTTCTCATTTATATGGCCTAGACGACAATGCCATAGATAGGTCGGATTCAAATCATTTGACTTGATCCTCTTAGTAGTTATGTCATAGATATTTCCATTATTAGGATGTTCTAAATTAAGTACATAATGACCAGAGTGCAAATCACCATGAGCATAAAAAACATCATTATGATAAATCGAACATTTACGGTTCCTAGTAATGGAAGTAAAACCTTCCTTATCCAAATAAGAAAGGGAAACAATGTTGCTACTCAAAGCAGGAACATAAAAGCAATTGTTCAACAATAACAAAAGCCCATTGGGCAGAACTATTTCATAAGTGCCTACGGCTAAAGCAACAACTCTTGCTCGGTTTCCAACTCGTAGGTCCACTTCGCCCTTCTTCAATCTTCTACTCTGTCCTTTAGACCCCGCACATTTATACAAATGTGAGAACCACATGCAGTATCTAATACCCATGTAGTGGAAGTAGAAAAATGAATATCTATGACAAAGATACCTGAAGCGATAGCCTTGCCATCCTTCTTGTTCTTTTTCAGATCTTCTTGATAGAGTTTGCAATTCCTCTTCCAATGACCGGGTTCATTGCGAGTAGTGGCGAGACTCCATCCTTTGGAGGCTTTGCCTTCCAGGCTGCAGGCTTAGATTCGGGTTTGTTTGACTCAGTGGTCTTACCAGCTGAGCCCTTACCCACTCGTTTGCCCTTGCCTTTCTTTTTCATACCCTTTCCTTTCTGAACCATCAAAACAGTCTTAGGCTTCTTCTTAATGCTCTGCTTTCATTTGTTTTGAGCATCCCATGCAGATTCGTAGATTGATTTCTCCATGTTGTTCATATTATAGTTCATGACAAACTGGTCATAACTATCCAGGAGTGAGTTCAAGATCAAATCGTAGCTAACTCTGGCTCATGGGAAATCCAAGCCTTTCAAGGTGATCAATGTAGCCCTTCATCTTCATAACATGAGGACTAACCGATGCACCCTCGGCCATCTTGCAGGGAATGTAAGGCCTTCGTGGTCTCATACCTCTCTTGCCTTGCACATTCTTTGGAACATTTCCTTGAGATGAACAAGCATCCCATAAGCCTCCATGTGTTCCGGATCTCTTTGGAGCTCGGAACCATAGTGGCAAGCATCGGGCATCCTACATCCACGAGTCATCAATATGCTTCGTGTAAGCATCTTGCTCGAGCTCTTGGAACATCACCCCAGCTCGTCAGAATGGGTTGATCAAGGACATAAATCTTTCTTTCCCGCTTGAGAACAATTCTCAAGTTTCTAAACCGATCAAGAAAGTTTGTCCCATTCAGTTTATCCTTCTCAAGGATAGATCGTAGTGATAGCGTTGCGGTGTTACTATGCGTAATGATTCTACAATTAAAAGGATATGCAAAGTTAGTTAATAATCTCCCACTAAATTAAGAACCCTCATTATAATTAGTGGGCTAAGACCCATATTTGGCTTAAATTTAAGTCCGCTTTGGCAGGACGCTTAAATTAAGTTATTTAGGTAGGCAAACCCCTTGCCAATTACATCACATGTAATTCTTAGATCTTTATGGGATTCGATCATCATATGACCGGGCACGTTTAATCCCATCTAATGCCTTGAGATCCAAAACCGTTTTGATGATCTCAATTAAGTCAAGACAATTAATGAATATTGAGTATCACCATTACTCACTCTTGTCTCACCAAGATAACTCGAGATGCATCCACTTTGGTGGAACATACAAATGGGTGATCTAGGTTTTGACAAGTATTCATTAAATTGACGGCATTATGACTTAAGATTTTATTTAGAGGGTATTATTTAATCTTATTAATCTATCAATCATATGAGTGCAATCCCTATTGTATCATATAATTTCTAAATTAAATCATGGCAAGGATCAAAACCAAAACTCGTGACACAACATGGCTCACCTAACCTAGAATCCTCTCAAGCCAATGAGAGGACTTCTCTAGATAAAATTAAAGAAAAATACTGTGAAACCTCGTTTCAACATACGAGGGGAGTTGGATGAGATGAGAATTTTACATAGAGAATGTTTAGAGATAGGCATGGCTCGCAGGCCATATTTAAAAAAATACAACACTTGTAAATTCTAGAGCCATATTGTTCACCATACCCAAACAAGTTAAATCACACCATATATTTAACTCATACATTTATGCAATAAAATATTATGGTTAATTTTTATCATGATATAAATTCTCTAATTTATATTCATGATTTAAATTATCGCGCTACTAACAATCAGCCGGGAACCCTACCGCGCTGATTTAAATTTTCAGAACGTGATCGCGCTTGAACATTCGACCCTACCTGATTATGCGACTTCAGCGTGATCTTCGATCTGAACCTTTCAAAACGTGATCGAAGAAGCCACAAAATCGGAACCTAACCCTAGCGTACAATACCGTATTGGATAAAAGATTAATGCTTCAAAATCGGTTTATCCTATATTTCGATTTTAAGCATGCTTGATTCGGTTTAAAGCATATATATCATATATATAAAGCATACGCAAAACCTGATTTAAACGCACGTTGAGTTGGCTCTGATGCCACTGTAGGGATCCGTACACGCAGCTTCAATGTTCCGTTGGCGTTCGCGCTGGAACCTCGAGTCGCGAGTACGTCGTACGCGTTGAACGAGGAGGCATCCTTTTCTTCCTTTTAGATCACGTGGGCTAACGCCTTTCTTGTTCGATCGAGACGGGAGCGTACTACGCGTGTCCTCTCCTCTACCGAGTATCCACACGAATGGCCTCGAACACTCGATTTGGCGTGCTAGCGCCTTAGCGTTGTTCTCGCTCGTCTCTCTTTTTCGCTCTAGGGTTTTGTGTGTTTTTTTCGGCCGTTTAATTCATCCGTAGTTTAATACGACTAGATCATCATCTCGTTATAGGGTTTCTAAAACCCTAATATGTCGATAAAATATTCAAAATTAAATCAATTAATTTCGAATTTGGATTAAATAATATTAATTAAATCAAATCCCAACAGATCTAATCTAACTACTTGATCCGAATTAATAGGCCATCTGATTTAATTTATATTTATAAATTAAATCAAGATATGATATGCTTATATTTAATTTAAAATGAGATCCGATATCTCAATTCAAATTAAATCTGATATGCAATATCTTTATTCGAAAATTAAATCTGAGATACAATATCTCAATTTATTATAGTTATTTAATTTATCAAATAAATTAAATACTATATATAATAATAATATTATCAATAAATAATATCATTATTATTTTCGAATTTACTAATATATATATATATATATATATATATACACACACACACACACACAACCTAGATTAAATAAGTATTCATTAAATCTTAAACACATTTAAGATTCAATGAATCTCGACACTCTTGCTCGTGTTGGGCCATTCTTGTGCGACCTGCAGCCCACATGAGATTGGCACAATGCCAATACTGTACCAGCCCACAAGTCGCAAGCGGCCTCTAGCAAGACATTGCGACTACCCAATTCATATGGGGATCGTTGATAAGTACAATGACTTGCCCCTAGGGCATAATTTCCAACAGGTAAGTCTAAAGTGCAAATATAATCTTCAAAAAACAATATTCATTAACAACAGAGAATACCCATAACAACATTACACTGATTTCGTTAAACCCATGAAAAACAAATAACGATAAGCTGGAAAATAATAAAGTTTTAACCGAAGATCTCTTACCGACTTCGTCTATGACGTTTAGCTAAGGAACCAGAGAGTGATTGTCGAGAGGCAGGTACGTTGAAAAGGCATGAAGCCGGAGAGGGAAATTCTGAGTCGGAACTCCGAGTATTCACTTTGGGCAAGACAAGAGAGTAGAGAGGTGGAAATTTAATTTTCCCCCTCGTCACAAAGATACCTTATTTAGCTTTTTGATTTTATTAATACCGGCTATTAATTAAATGTCCCAGTCCCTAAAGATACAATCCAACATTTTAAGACCGGAGTTTTAAAAGTATCTAGGTCCTAAAATTTTATTAGTCTTTTTAAGTTTTAAGACCAGGAGGTTTACAAAACATCCGGTCCTAAAATTCAAATACTCTTTAGATCCCGTTACTTATAAAATGTCCGGTCTTAATGGCCTTGGTGATAACAATATTAAATAAATAAAATAAAGGATATTTTTTAGGACAAAAAATTAAGGAAAATTGGAGAATATCTTAATGAATTACCGGAGAATGTACCAAAAAAATTCATAGTGTTCTTAATGTTTCGTACATTACTTCAGAATATATACAAAACAACAAAAAAAAAAAACAAAACAAGTCGAATAATATCATCCACAAGAATTGAACTAACAACCTCGGCGATTTCTACGTGAAGAGCATTAATTTCCCATCGGAGATCAAAGAAGTTGTTGTCTTATTCTTCCACCCGCAATATGAATGGATCATTACAGAGAGCGGAGAGGGGTCGAGGTAGGCGCGCCGGGGCCAACAAGGTTGGATAGGGGGATTACTTAACATCTCTGCATGGCTGTGCTTCAAGATGAGGGATGGACTCAAAGAAGGACATGATCGGCGAGAAGGATCGAGGGGGGGTGCGGCATGAGCAATCTCTTCATCATCCGAAGAAATAACAATGGGTCCATTGACCCAGAGTCTTCTGAAACAAGGAGAGATAAACATCGATGATGAATTTTTCAATATAATGAATTTAATGTTTCTACTTTAAGAGCGTATTTGTTCAAAATATCCGGTCCTAATAGTCATTTACTTTTAAAAAACTTTTAAGACCGAAGTTTTATCTTGTATCCGGTCCTAAATCTAATTTTTAATTCAATTACTTTTAAGACCTTCCTTTTATCATATATCCGGTCCTAAAAATCATAAGACCGATATTTTACTTTGTATCCGGTTCTAAAACTCATTTATTATTATATATTTCAATTTATTTTTTTCAAGTAAGAATTTTTGGTTAAAAAATATTACTTTTAAGAACGAATCTTACACAGTATCCTAGGTATTAAAAGTTCATTCTTTTCAAAAGTCCCTTCCCCATGTTGAAATGAATGATTCGAGTCTCTTCGCTTCACATAAACTTCCCAACTAGGCGTCTCCTCGTATTCTGAGCAAATATGCATCTCCTCGTTAATTTTTCCGGCGTTTCACATTCTTCAGGATAAGTTCTCTATTTAAACCCGTTGTTACTTTCTTCACATTCATCTCCATCTCCTCCTAGAACCTCCACCGTAATGGCTTCTCCACCACGACGAGTCCTCCTTCGGGCGAAATCCCGAGGCACCTCCATATCCTCCTCCGTTGCCTCCGAAACCGAACTTTTGGCAGCATGCCCGGAGCACTGATAGCCCGCGTCGATCATATAGACCGGCTTGGGCAAACTATTTTGAGTCTATCACGCCGTCAACAACAAGCTTGAGCGGTACTCGACGCCAATGACGTTGAGTACCATACCTCCCGATGACGACTATCCGACTCCCTTCCCTCCCTCCGACAACGATGGGGAGGATTAGAATTTTCAAGTTTTGCTAATGGGCCTGCTCAAAAGCAACATAAAAATATTATTAAATAAAATTTTTATTTCCCAATCGCCTTCCTTGTTTGTCTTTAACTTTATGTTCTTTTTTTCTCCGACAACAAGAACAAACAAAACATTGTCCTCTTCGTGGTGAACAATCTTAAAATTTGCGTAATAAAGTTAACATGATATGTACCTTACAAAACAAAACAAAAACATTATTTACCTTTTTCGAATAAAAACAAACAAAGAGTGACGACTCTTCTCAAGTTTGGACCATCGTTGTCTTCCCCTCTACTTTTCCTCGATGTGATGAAAATTTTCAAGTGTCCTTTCGTTATCTTCTTTATTTTTCCGACAAAAAGAAAAGGGACACCGATGACGTTCTTCACATCCGTAAAAGTAGAAACGAGGACAACGAAGCACAAAACTCAGAAGAACGCCGAAACATGGTTGCCTTGAACCCTAACCATATGTCTCGAAAACCGAGTCACCAACTCTATTTAAATGAAGAATATTAGGACCGGACGTTATAATAAATCCCCGGTCCTAAAAATTAAGCCTTATTTTAAAATTTAAAGTTAGAGCGTGACAACTAACAAATATACTGGGCCCTAATATTTTAGCCATATATTTTATAGACTTTTAGGACCGGATACTTGACATATATACGGTCCGAAAAGTCTCAACCCATATTTTTAGAATTAGACGAAGACATTTAGGACCGGATATATGTTAAATATACGGTCTTAAAATTGACGTAGAGACTTTTAGGATCGTATCTTTAACAAATATACGGTCCTAAAAGTCTCTACCCATATTTTTTAGAATTAGACGAAGACTTTTAGGACCGGATATTTGTTAAATATACGGTCTTAAGATGGACGAAGACCTTAGGACCGTAATTTTAACAAATATACGGTCCTAAAAGTCGCGAATACTTTTCGTAGCCTCTTATGGCTCATTTTCAACATCCGCCCGTACCTCAAATTTCAAGCACTAAATAGCTTTATCCACCAATCCATTCATTCGTAAAACCCAAAATGGACACACACAAATTGTTCGAAAAAATAAACAAATTTATTATTGAATTGCATTGCGTTATATTTACAAAAGAATGAATTAGCTAGTCGAAAAAATAAACAAATGTATGTACAGAAGGCTATTGTTGCTACAACATATATTATTTACAAATGAATTAATTTAGGACATTAATTATTGTACTGACTTTGATTTTCTAAGACCGGTTTATACGTATATTTACAAAACACATCGCGTATGTGCTCCACTTCATCATCGAAAAATGGCTTTTTACAGAAAACCTCTCGTAACATCAAAGACGAAAACGTAAATAACATATTATTACGTGCATATTTCATATGTAACATTAAGCCATCAAGGATCGAATTCACCCATAACATTTTACCTTTAAAGTGAGTTTAGTCTTTCCCTCCGTCACAATATCATATATGTGTTTCATGACGTCACGGGCCACATAAGTTCGATTCTTCCGGAGCTTGCCGACGGTCTAAAAATAACAATAAATATATATAAGAGCATATATAAACTTCGATGACCAACTTTAGAAGGCAATTATGCCATGTCCAAATATGTACTAACATCAATTATGTGCCATTTAGGATTTGTGATCTGAACCCCACGCTTTTTTTTTACATCAACTTGGAAGGTCTTCATGCCACTATCATCAAAATCACAAATTTATCAGTAATGTTCATCGAAAATTCACAACAGAGATTCTGCATAAAGACAATCAAATGACATTCTTACTGGCTGATGATCTCGTCAACACAAGCGATGGATCCAAAGTGAATGGAGCATAAGAAGAAGTTTTATTATAATAATAATATAATTAATTAGCTGATAAAGTGAATAGTAAAATGGAAATTAGAAACTGGGATCCTATCTCTGAGATCTAGGAATAGGATTTCTAAAGCCGGATAAAATATTGATCAAGAGAATTTTATCTTCCTGCTAAACTCTCTGGTTAATTCTAAGTCAATAGGACTTTTTCCTAATAAGACGAAATAGGGAAATTTGAGAAAAGGGCAGACAGCCGTGCCGGGAAGTAAAGACTTCAAAATTAGAGTTGTGACAACCGAGAAAGAATTGGGAATTTTTATGGACATATTTGAAATCAAAGGTATCTATGTCTATAAGTCGGAACTTCTCCGGATTTTTGTTTCAAACTGACACGTTCTCGACAAGCGAGAAAACTTCCGTCAATCCGAAATGGCCTAGGCAAGAGTCAGAAAATAGTTGGAATAGACATTTCTCGGTATGGAAGAGAAGGTTTCAAAGCCGTGGTTCCAGACTTGAGATTTCTCCGAAATTACGCAACGGTACCGACGGGGAAATGGTTTAAAGAATATTCCAAAGAATATTCTGTGGACAAAAGAATATTCCAAAAGAATATTCTCAGTGACAAAAGAATATTCTTGGAACAAGAATATTCCGTGGTATATTCCGTGGAATATTCCTGTTGAAGGTTGAGAAAAGACCAAAATGCCTACATCGCAAATTTTCCTATAAATAGCCCCCTCTTCTCTTCAATTCTCACACCATTTCAAGAAGACAATTTTGGTTCTAGAGAGAGGAGCCAGAGAGAGAGGAGCTGGGGTGCAATAGATAACGACTGGGTAAGTTTTAAGATGCCGAGGCTTTTAAGCTTTAAATAGTTCTTTCATTAGTTAGTAAAGCTTTAGAGTAGTCTTTATTTTTATGATTAGATATCAGCATGATGAGGGCTATTTTAGTCAATAGCTTTCGAAAATCAAAATGGCGTCGAAGTTCGGCGAAATTTTGGGAGAGAAGAAGTAGTCGAGTAACGGGTCGGCGAATAGCGCCATTAGGGGCATGGGGGCAAAATGGTAATTTTTACCTAAAATGCCGTATATAGTATCAAATCACTAATAAAAGTGATATTACTTGTATAGGACGTCAGAGTCCTAATTTTATGCCGTTACACCCGCCCAACGTGCCGTCATGACAAACCGTGTTCCGTCGCAAGTACATTCAGTCGAAACATCTATGTACATCAACGAAGGTACGTTCGCAGATCGGTAACCTTAACACTTGTGTTTATAGTATGCATATATGTGATGATATGTTGTGTGAATAGTTTGGTGCCGAAGGCAAGGCTAGTCTATGTGGGTAAGCCATTGAGTCGGTCGCTAACTAAGTGAGGCCCCATGATAGACACCTTACCCGGCCATTTTGTCTGGGTTAATGGATGCACGTTCGCAGCATCGTAACACTAATCTAAGTGCTGCTCATATGCATATATGTGATAGGTACATTCACTGGGACAGAGGCTCGTGTCAGTGGTCACCGACTTGGATGGAGGCTCGTCTAGGGCCACCGACTCTGGATAGGGATTCCGTTAAGTGCCACCGTACCGGATAGAGATTCTGTTTGGGGTAACCACTTTGGATAGAGATTCTATTAAGGGTCACCAAACGGGATAGAGATTCGATTAGGTCACCACTTATATGTACTCGCTTTTTGCTTATATGATCATTGTCATCATGAATCATACAACTCGTTTTTATACTCTTGTGTTGTTGTGTGCTGCTATGTCATGAATACCGCCATCCGTATACCGTATTAGCTTGAGCATAAGGTTAACCGTTACTCGAGATTCAATTCGATAAATTGAATCTCCGCCTATAGCTTCAGGGTCAGGAGGACCACGGATCGAAGATCGAGGCAAGCTACACGAGTAAGCTCATAGTTGGAGGGCATGTAGCACGCAGTGAGCTCGAGACGGAGTTGTCACTTTATCATTTTACGTAATTACCTATGAGAACAATAGGATGCTGTAACAACAGACGTATTACACTCTGGTTATCGTTTTAATGGGAATCAGTTACTCTTACGCTCCAAGGCTCTACTCTGATTTAAAAAAAAAAATTTCCGCTTAGAAAATGGGATGTTACAATTAGATTTTTAAGTTTTAAGACCGGAGGTTTATAAAACATCCGGTCCTAAAATTCAAATTATCTTTAGATCCGTTACTTATAAAATAAAATGTCCGGTCTTAATGGCCTTCGTGATTGGTATATTAAATCAATAAAATAAATGATATTTTTGGACAAAAATAAAGCAAAATTGGAGAATAAGTTTCTTTAATGAATTACACGGAGAAGAGCCAAAAAATTCATACAATGTTCTTAATGTTTCTTACATTACTTGTAATATATACACAACAACAAAAACACAAATGAAAAACAAGCTGAATATTATCATCCACAAGAATCTGATGAGAACAACCCGGCGATTTCTACGTGAAGAGCATTAATTTCCCGTCGGAGATCAGCAAGTTGTTGTCTTATTCTCTCCACCCGCAATATGAATGAATCATTACAGGAGAGCCGAGAGGGGTCGAGGTAGGTGCGCTGGGGCCAATAGGTTGGAGAGGGGGATTACGAACATCTCGCATGGCCGGCTTCAAGATGACGGTTGAACTCAGCAAGAAAAGGATCGGCCGTAAGGATCGAGGGGGTGCGGCATGAGCAATCTCTTCATCATCCGAAGAAATAACAATGGGTCCAACGACCCGAGAGTCTTCGTAAACAATACGACGCACTGTCGCTGGAGGAGGCGCACTATATAATGATCTAGCCATGGCACGAGAGTGAGGCGTGTATGCACCCCTACGAGCGCTTGCTTGTATCTAACCATGGTTTGAGGATTTTGAGAAGTTGGGGCAGTAGAGCTAGGCCGTGAGAGTTAACAAGGACAAAGAGGAGGTAGTGTGAGGAGTATATAAAGACAGAACATGGCAGGAGAGATAAACGTCGATGATGAATTCTCAATTTACTTTTATACAAACTTTTAAGACCGGACTTTTATCTTATATCCGGTCCTAATTTTAATTCAATTACTTTTAAGACCGTCCTTTTATCAAATATCCGGTCCTAAAACTCATTTAAGACCGATATATTACTTGGTATCCTGGTCCTAAAACTAATTTTTAATTCAATTACTTTTTAAGACCGTCCTTTTATCAAATATCCGGTCCTAAAACTCATTGTTGAAATGAAAGTTCATTCTTTTCAAGAGTCCTTCCCCATTGTTGAAATGAATTCGTAGTCTCTTCGGCTTCCACATAAACTTCCCAACTAGGCGTCTCCTCGTATTCCGAGCAAATATGCGTCTCTCGTTAATGTTTCCGGCTGTTTCACATTCTTCAGATGGGTTCTCTATTTAAACCCGTTGTTACTTTACTTTCTTCACATTCATCTCCATCTCCTCCTACAACCTCCACCGTAATGGCTCCTCCACCACGACGAGGTCCTCGTGCTGGGCGAGAGGCACCTCCATATCCTCCTCCGTTGCCTCCGAACCCGAACATAAAAAACAAAACATGGTTGCAGAATAAAGTTAACAGTTGCGACCATACAAAACAAAACAAAAAAACATTATTTACCTTTTTTCGAATAAAAACAAACAGAGTGACGACTATTCTCAAGTTTGGACCATCGTTGTCTTCCCCTCTACTTTTCCAAATGAAGACTTTTAAGACTCCGACTACTAACAAATAAACGGTCCTAATAATTTAGCCGTATATTTTCTATACTTTTAGGATCAGATTTTTAACAAATATACGGTCCTAAAAGTCTCTACCCAAATTTTTTAGAATTAGACGAAGACTTTTAGGACCGGATATTTGTTAAATATACGGTCTTAAATGGACGAAGACTTTTAGGGACCGTACTTTTAACAAATATACGGTCCTAAAAGTCTCTACCCAAATTTTTTAGAATTAGACGAAGACTTTTAGGACCGGATATTTGTTAAATATACGGTCTTAAAATGGACGAAGACCTTTAGGACCGCACTTTTAAAAATATACGGTCCTAAAAGTCGCGAACTTACTTTTTGAGCCTCATCTCGGCTCATTTTCAACATCCGCCCGTACCTCAAATTTCAAGCACTAAATAGCTTTATCCACCATCCCATTCATTCGAAACCCAAAATGGACACACACAAATTGTTCAAAAATAAACAAATTTATTATTGAATTACATTGCTATATTTACAAATGAATTAATTAGCTAGTCGAAAAATAAACAAATGTACGTAGGCTATTGTTGCTACAAAGATCATATATTATTTACAAATGAATTAATTTAGGACATTAATTATTGTCTTGACTTGGATTTTCTAAGACTAGTTTATACAGATATTCACAAAAAACCTCGCGTATGTGCTCGATTTCATCATCATCAAATGGCTCTTCACAGCAAACCTCTCGTAACATCAAAGACGAAAAATGAATTAACATATTATGTGCATATTTCATATGTAACATTAAGCCATCAAAGGATCGAATTCAGCCATAACATCTTACCCTTAAAGTGACTTTAGTGTTTCCTCCGTCACAATATCATATAAGTGTTTCATGACGTACGGCCACATAAGTTCGATCGTCTTGGTTGCCGACGGTCTAAAAATAACAATAAATATATATAAGAGCATATATAGCTTACTTGACCAACTTCGTAAGGCAATTATGTCATGTCCAATTATGTACTAACCTTAATTTTGTGCCATTTAGGATCCGTGAGCCGAGCACCACGCTTTTTTTACCTCAACACGGAAGGTCTTCATGGCACTATCATCAAAATCGAAATTTATCAAGAATGTTCACCGAAAATTCACAACAGAGATTTCAGACAAGACAATCAAAATGACATTCTTACTTGGTGATCATCGCCTTCAACGTAGTCGATGGATCGCCGTGAGTGGAGCATAAGAAGATAACATAATGGAACTCCATGTTCATGACGACCAACCGCCAGTGGTTGCTGAAAATTCACAAAAAGAAAGTACTCAAGGATATATATATATGTAGCATAATTATATTAAGTGAATTGTGACAAGTATATATGTATACCCGAGCCAGTGTGTGGAAACAAGTACACCTTTCTTTGCACTTTACACAACCTATTTGATATGTACTCCGTCTCAATTCCAGAGGTAGTGTTGTGCTTGCATACACCGGGCACAAGAATCCAAAATCCGAAATTCTCGCCTCTTGAACTAGATTCTCGTGCATGCACCTACAAGAATGACATCGATGAGGGAATTAGTATATATGTATATATGTGTGTCTAAACGGTGCATTTCAATTATGTAATCAAGGAAGAAGATACTTACTTCATAAATAGTTGAACACATGCACTAGTAACCTCGCTTCCAGAAGCAAAGATGGACTCTACATCTTCATTATCAACTAAAAGCGGTTGAGGATGAGGAGGCCTACTACTTCATTGACAGGCCACGATTTATCTTTAAACCATTTTTGGCTACCAAATCTTTTATTTTTTCCTTGGCCGTCAAGTTAGCAATAGGGGATGTAACTTGAGGAGGGGGTGGAGCTTGAGGAGGGGGTGGAGCTTGAGGAGGGTGGAGCTTGATGAGGGGGTGAAGCTTGATGAGGAGTAGAGACATCTACAAGCTTCACCGGCCAAGAGATGAAGGTTCCCTTGACATCACTCACAACCTTCACTCATCGGTTGGGAGAGGACAGTGCATCAAAGATCACCTCTTCAACTCGACACTCGACTTCATCATCGCCCATTTGTTCGTGGTGTACGCTTGATCCCAAGTTGTGGACAGTCCCTTTAGCAACCAATTGTCTATGACCATCACGATCCTCCACATACGGATGACAAGGTTGCTCGACTGACTGTCCAACAATGCAGCTCCCTCTAGTGCTCGCCGCCGCATAGGTTCACCAAGGTGTCAAGGGATCCACACTGGTCTCTCGGCCGAGAGCTCGGGAGGAACTTCATTTTCTCCATCTCCTCCTTCATCTTGCTCATCTCGATTGAAACATCCTCAATGTAGCATCTTTCGCCGCCGATTCCTCACTTAATTTGGCAGCGCTCGATCCATCTCCTCCCGGTAACCATACTTTGTCTCGTGGCGTTTGGATTTACCAAAGTATTGCTTTAGGCCTACCCGTCCTCCAATCCCCTTACACGCCCGCGTGATCTGGTTTTCCTGGCCGCAGCGGTCGAACATCATTCCTCCCGTCCGACGCAAAGATCCTCTCGCTCTTTCTTTTTAAGATCTTCCCGTAAGATACGTATAACGAGAAGCTTAGTGATGAAACATGTTTAGTAAGTAAAAATAACAATATCGATACTTACAATTGCTCGGACAACTACACGAGTTTTTCACTGTGTAGGCGCCGCATGGCTTTTGCCGAATATACAACCGAGCTCCTCGCGACGTATTGGAGATGGCGGCCGGTCAACTACCGTAGAAGGATTGGATTCAACTTCATCTTCTAATCTCTTCCGTTTGGCCGCCATCAAATCTTTTTCGGCCTTTTCATATCCGCCGCGCGAAGCCCGTGTGGGCAATCATTCTTTCTCCCAATCTCCGATATTTTTCCCTTATTTTCTCGTGGAATCGGGATTGAAAACAACTATATATCAATTATGAATTCCACCATGTCACTACAGTAAATTAGAGAACTTCGCTTGATATGAACGTCAAACATTAGTCAAATTCACTTCATCAAGTTTCAACATTTTACTTAAGGAAGATGTAGCATTGTAGAAGAAATTGGGAAAACCAAAGAAAGGGAGTTGCGAGAAATGCCGCCAACTCAGTCAATTCATTCATTCATCATAAATGGTTCCTACACATATTAGAATAACTAACTAACTAACAAAGAACGTCTAACCATGGCCATTACACGCTTTACATATCAAACTTGCATGGAACTAGGACATGCTCCTCTCATGCAGGACAAAGGCAGCAAATGTATACTTCTATTCACACACCAAACCATTTAACTAACAGATTAGATGTACACAATAACATTCACATATCCTCACGGAGTTAATAAGCAAACAAAAGTGCAAACAAAACTAAATATAACTCACCAGGAAGTCAAAATGCTAACCTTGCTGCGTACTAGAGCGCTGACAAAACTAGTATATGTGCTTTTATTAGGACCGAAAGGTTGCAAATTTTCATCAAAATGAATCTCGAGCTTCGTCCCAAAATTCCGACTAAGGGATACTTCCATCATTCGTGTGCCGCTTCTACCACGGCGTGCACGGCGCTGGCTAACTGTGACGCGGGGCGAGGAAGAGAGGTAATGGAACAGAAGGGTTTCGCAACGTGAACAGGGGTTCTTCAAAGGTGAGAGTGTGAGAGTGACAAAGCGTCCGCCGCAGTTAACGTTTGGCGCTTCATTTTTAAGACCAGACAAATACACATATACGGTCTTAAAAGATAACCTTTAAGACCGATCTCTATATATGTCCGGTCTTAAAATTAATTAATTTTTTATTCAAACTTTAGTACCGGCCAAATTTTTGTCCGTTCTTAAAAGTCTTACTTTTAAGACCTGGCCATTCTGTAACAATGGTCTTAACATTTATTACTTTTTTATTTAAACTTTAGTACCGGACAAATTTTAAGTTCGGTCTTAAAAATCAAAGTTTTAAGACCGGCTTTTATATATGTTCGGTCTTAAAACTTTAATACCTTTATATTTATATTTTTCCGTATTATTTTGGAGTGTAGAAAATATAAGTCTCGCCTTGATGAGATTTCTACATAAAAGTATTTGATATTTCAATTTTTTTATTAACATTTTTAAGGCCGGTTGTTATTTTAACAGTGTCCGGATAAGATCTATGAAAAATTGATCGAATAAGAAGTTCTTTATATTTACAAATATGCCACCGGTCACATATTTAGGACCGGTCGATAATTAGTCCTATCTTAATGAGGCGTCCTTCATTGTGTAAGAAGTTCTTTTTATTTACAAACTGCCACACGGTCACACCATTAAGACCGGTGCTTCGATTATCCGCTCTAAATGAGGCGGTCTTATAGCCCTTCATTGTTTAAGAAGTTCTTTTTATTTACAAAGCGCCACCGGTCACACCTTTAAGACCGGTGCGCCGATTATCCGCTCCAAATGAGGCAGCCTTAAAGCCCTTTTTGCACTAGTGCCAGTGCCCGGCC
>JAMWYP010000515.1:0-161092 GCA_025563575.1 Acacia pycnantha
TTCACTGCTTGCATCTGTTAATATATATAGGAGTACCTCCTTTTTATATACGCGCAGCCATATAGCTTCTGTTATACATATATATATTATCTTATCATTTCCTTCTCTTTCTTTTGTTTATGCAGCGTTATTATATATATACGATAACAGTAAGCTTATATTCATCAACAAGCTTTCCCTCTATTGTAGCATTCCTTTGGCAGAGCATTTTCTAGCCATAGGAAACTTTCGAAACTAGAAGATGAATGGCTTGAAGACTCACCTCGGTGTATGTTCAACTTCGCTGATCCTCACCGTCCACACTCACCTCAGTTTTCTAGTTTAAGAGCAACTGGTGCTTGAACACTCTTCAATTTATCTCCCTCTCGACCTCCTTGGTTTCACTCTTTCCTTTGACTTCACACTCGGCTCTCGGTTTCACTTGACTGAATGGAGTGGTGAATGAAAGTTAAGGAGCGTGGGTATATATAATACATGCTCGGACCGGTTCAAGGGGAAGAATGATTGTCTGAGAAGGAAAAGAAACAAACTGAGAGGCAACCATTGAGGGTCTCGAGAGGTATGGTGGAGGCTGGTCTTGCGTGTGAAAAGTCGCTGGTGCAGTCTACTTCTTGTGTTTACGGCGCTGTTCTTTTGTTGGCTGTGGCATGTTGCCAATGGTATGGAGTGGCGATTTCATTTTGCTGACTGTGTTTCTACATTTTGACGTGCTCTGGCCAAATGAGAATGTTATAATGGAGATTAATAGGGTGGATTGGTTTGGATTATAGTTGGACCGAAGGGAATATTGCAATTGAGGGAGTATGGCTGAAATAGGTAATAAATTAAGGAATTGGAAACTGTTGGGCTGTGTTTTGGGCTTGTCTAATTAATGAATATTGAATGGGATAGTTGTGTATGAGAGGGGCTCGTGACTATTTTAAATTGAGAGGGAAAAGTGATGTGGTGTCATATGGAAGAGTGTTTGTGGTGTAAACTATTGGGCCAAAAATTATGATCCTTTGCCATGGTCCAAATTGCTTTCTTTCTTCTTGTTTTTGGGCCATAATGTATCCCTTGTAAATATTCTTTGAATTTATTCTCTTTCTCAAAATAAATTTAGGAAAAATAAGACTAAATTTTCAATAATTAATACTTTAGTTATTCAGGCCAAATTTTCACATTTAATTCTCATTCAATATTTCAAATTTCAAATCCCAAAATTTGAGATGTTACACATCAACTAAGTGTTCTTGAGAACGCCAAGCAACTGCAATAAGAATTCTCGTGTCTTAAGTTTATTTTTGCCTTGTGATTTCAAGTGTGTTTTTTGTAAGGAGCAGTTAGAGTCCTGCGTTTGGATGAACTTGCTACCCATCTAGTAGGTCTTCATAAAATATTTGGTGTAGTTCCTTTTTGATATTTTCTTTTTTCCCTTTCTAATAAGTGAACAGTCATCATGAGGCGAGTATCAATGATAATTGTGGGAGCATTGACGTTTCAAATTCTATGAATAAAAAAGCATGATAGGTGGTTTTTATTTATTTTATTTTTATTGACATGAGGCATTGTAAGACTGATAAATTGATGAAGTCCAGTTTTTACTGTAACATCCTTCCAAAATTACCAATTAAATAATTATCTTATGCCTAAACATATTCAAGTCTGGATAAAACAAATTAGGGATAAGGGTCTTAATTACCATGGAAGTTTTTGCTCAGAAGCACTCAACACCCGAAAGTTTTTTTTTTTGAGCAAAAATGCCCCGGAAGTTAACAAAATGGAGCAATTTTGCTCTGGAAGCTTTTTTTAGGAGCAATTTTGCCCTGAAAGTTTACAAATCGGAGCAACAATTTAACGGTTAAGATTAACGGAAGGGAAAGATTGCAATGTTCTTAAACTTCCGGGGCATTTTTGCTCCAAAAAAAATTCCAGGTGCTGAGTGCTCTTGAGCGAAAACTTCCACGGGAAATAAGACCCTTATCCCAATAAATTATGTTAGTTCTCTATATGTTTTGATGATAACTGACAATTGTAAACTCAAATTGAAGTTTGTCTTTGAAGTTTAAAAACTTATTGTCAAAGGCAAACTCGAGTTTGTAGTTGCAAATTCGAGTTTGGACTTGACAGAGAGTTGTTCTAGTAAACATAGGCAAACTCGAGTTGATTAATTGTAAACTTGAGTTTGTGTCATACAGAGAGCACTCAAAGTTTTTCAAGTTAATGCAAACTCGAGTTTGTATATGTAAACTCGAGTTTGAGCTACACAGAGTTTTCAAGGATTTATGAAATTGACCAACTTGAGTTAAGTTTTCCAAACTCGAGTTTGTGCTTGACCGAGAGTTTTAATGCCTTTTCATCTTAAGCAAACTCAAGTTTGATATGTCAAACTCGAGTTTGCACTTGGCCAAGAGTTTTACAAAGTTTTCCATATTTTCGGAAAACTCAAGTTTAGTATAGTAAACTTTAGTTTAGACTTGGCAGAAAGTTTTCAAAAATTTACATCTTTAAAGGAAACTCGAGTTTGATTTAATTAACTCGAGTTTGTGCCAAGCAGAGAGCTCCCAACTATTTTGTGATTTTGAAAACTTTAGTTTTGAGCTTTGTGGACTTAAGCATATTTTCACTTCAAAAGTCCCAAACTTGAGTTGGTCACTTATTGACTCGAGTTTTCTCTTATGTTCAAGATGCACTTTAAAGCTCAAATCACGACATTCTTCTCTGTAAGAACTAAACTCGAGTTGGAATTCTGAAGAATAGTTGCAAACTACAGTTTGTTTGAACAAACTCGAGTTTGCATCGCTAAGTTTGAAAATCTACTTTCTCGAATTTGTGAAATCTTCATTCTTGATCTAGATACTTCTTATCATCACTCATTACTATTCTTAACTATGTTTAATCAGTTTGTTAGTGAGTTTCAGATGATTAAGAGTGTATTAGAATGAGGATTTACAATAAAGCAAAATGTGATGTCAGAACATTTATTGCAAGTCCAGAAAACCTTGCACTCTTTTGTTCTGCATCGATTTTTAGAAAGGGAAGGAATTCGCCGATTTGAATGACTTGGTAAGGGAGTCCACAAAGGTTTAGAGGCGTTTGACTATGGAGGAGAAGAAATTGTATAATGATAGGGCCAAACAAGGAAGGGTGGAGAAGAAGAAGGGCACCTCTGTAGTTGCTTTTCCTTCATGGTGCTCTTTGAAGAAATTTTCTAACCTGGTAGCATATATGACCTCATCTGCAGACTTAAAAGCTAAGGTGTAGCGGTTAGGGTTTGGACATTTGCTCGATATCTAATGTATGAGACTACCGAGAGAAATGTTAGTTAGTATAATGAGAGCATATGATCCCCCTACCAATCAATTCAGAATAAGGGGGAAGACACATGAAATAGAAGGAAAAGATGTGGCTAACTTGCTTGGGGTCCCACATAGTAGGGAGGAGGTAAAAGTGGATGTTAGCGACACAGATCCATCATATGTCAAACTTAGAAAAGAGTATGGTAAAATGAAATATGACGACATAATGAAAGTCATAACTTCAGGGGAGGCAGGTGACAAGTTTGAGTTGTTATTTATGTTGCACTTGTTTGGTACTTTTCTCGCTCCAACATCAAGCACTACTCACAGTGACAAGTTGCTCAAGGTTTTGCGTTCGACCATTAAAGGATTCTCCCACTTTGATTGGACCACATTCATTGCCAATGACCTTTGAAAAGGGCTCGGTGATTATGTCAAAGCGATAAGAGCGACTAATGATTGCAACTCCTATGTCAGAGGGTGTCTTTACATGTTGGTATGTATTCTTAGTTGTTTTGTGTTCATACTTTTTTTTAGTCATAAGTTTTAAATGTTTAGCCTTGTGATTGTAGGTATATTTCAGTGAGCGGTTCCCATTGTCAAACCCAATTTGTGAGTGTCATTTTGTGGCAATATCATTAATGACGGGTTGTCGTAGATTTGTTAACTTGTGTGTTTCTGCATTCTGTAGGTGAGACTGTGGCGTCCATGTCATGATATGGTTGCACAATTGGACTCTTGGTACAAGTATGCAGTATAGGGATGATGAGGTGCTTGAGTATAGGCGTAACCTCATGTGGTGGCTTGTCAACCATGAATTGAAAAAGACCAAGGATGCTGCATTAGGACTCCTTCATATGCAAGCAACGCATGGGAAGAGAAGAAATACAAGATCATTATTATTAAAGGCACATTATGTTAATTATTTTTTCATTACCCACTAAGGATTGTTGCCAATCTGTGTACATATTTGGTGCTCTCCATAAATGGATGGATAGTATTCATTTTTATTGTGCATGATGTTTGTAAATCAAGAATGTTATTGTCAATGAAGGATATGATATTAACAAAAAGTAAATGATTTATATCTAATTTTGTAATGGGAATTACTAATTCGTTAATGGTAATTACCAGTGCGTTCATCAGGTTTACCACTTGTGTCTTTCATGAAACATCATTAATGTTGGTCAATTATAACAAATCTTGTAATGGTAATTACCAATTCTGCAATGGTATTTACAAGTTCAGTAATGGTAATTACCAGTGTGTTCTTTAGTTTTATCACTTATGTTTGATAAAACAACAAATAAAGGTCAATTATAAAAAATCTTGTAATGAGAATTACCAATTTTGCAATGGTATTTACAAATTTAGTAATCGTAATTACCAGTGCTTTTATCAAGTTTACCACGTGTGTCTCTCATGAAACATTATTAATGTTGTTCAATTACAACAAATCTTGTAATGGTAATTACCAATTTTGAAATGGTAATGGTAATTACCAGTGCGTTCTTCAGTTTTATCACTTATGTCTCTGATGAAACAACAAATAAGGGTCAATTATAACAAATGTTGTAATGGGAATTACCAATTCTGCAATGGTACTTACAAGTTTAGTAATGGTAATTACCAGTGCTTTCGTCAGGTTTTCCCGCATGATCCGATCCTTCCCATAAATGTAACTATAATGACAGAGTCTCCAATAACAAAAGTCATTGTGGCATTGATAAGTACACTATTAGCATTTACAAAAAGTTGTAATGAGATGACAACATGTACAAAATAAAATCAAATGACAAGTGAACATTACGATTCCGCATTGACATAAAGTTTTTGTGTCATTCCTACACAAGAACATATTCTTTTCCATTTACACTAATTACATATTGAGTTATCCTATAAGTCTTATAGACCTTCTTCCCAAAAATATGTGAAGGGATCCAGGTCATTGTATATAAACCAAAAGATTACTTGCAAAATATTTACCACCCAACTGAACAATCGACAAGTTAAGTTGGGTTTGGACTTTTGCAGGTTCTTGTTGTGTATCCTGCTTCATTACATGAGCTACAATGGTAAAGTTTCTTGTTGTGGAACTGTGACTCTTTCTTTACAACTCTTGGCCTTCTCAGTGGACGACTAGTCTTGGGAAGTACCAGGAACTTTTGACTTCCTATATCATATAGGCCAAAGTCATTAGGATTTGGCATGTCTATTGTGACAACAGGAATCATGGTTCGACTCTAAATCTATTTTTGGGCTGTTATCGTAAGACATTCATCAACATAATTGTACACATTACCATGAACCCCCTTGATGGTTTCACACGCATGAGGACAAGGAATACCTAACATTTTCCATGCTCTACACATGCACTTATGTAAGGACAACTCAACCTTTAGCAATTCACTTGCTGTACGGACATGCACCCTTCCTCCTCCATATATATCAACATCCATGTATTCAGCCCTTGCCACATCTTCCAGCACTTGTTTAATGTTTGGGCCAATACCATTTTTCCACTTACTCATTGCCATACTTGTTGCATACATCTTCTTTGCAACTTTCTCACGGTGCTCATGTATAAGCTAGGCAAAATTATGATGTCTCTCCTTTACCATCCAAGCATTGAAGGACTCAGTAAAGTTTGTGGTAATTTTATCCCAAAATTTAAATGGGAATTTGCTCATGGCCCATCTGTCAATATCACCATGATTGACCAGCCACTCATATGCTTGCTGATTGAAATGCCTCATTTGTTCCATTGCAGATTCGAAGTCACAATCAAGTCTAGCATATGCAATTGCAACAAGTAATTGAAGTCCAGTTTTCCTTCGTTTCCCACTTATCGTCCTCTTTCCTCTATTCAATTTAATCAGTTGGGCGCTAAAGTTCTCCTTAATGTGCCTATAGTAGTATGTATGTCTCTCAGACTCGAAAACTCCTCGGATAGCAGCAATTATTGCATTGTGTCGGTCGGACACAATTGTTATCTGTAATCCTCCTAGTATCTTCTTCACCACTTCAAGGAACCAAGTCTAGTCCTCAATTGTCTCTCCGTGGACAATAGCAATGGCAAACGACAACAATTCATTGTCTGCATCGAAGGCAGGAGCTGACAGTAGAGTCCCCTTGTATGGTCCACTTAAATGGCTTCCATCAATGTACAGAACAGGTCTGGCACCAATAATGAACCCCTCTATACAACAACCATACGCTATAAGTATACGCTCAAAGATGTTGCTCCCACTAGCCACCCATTCAGCCACAGTTTTGTCATCAGTTTCCTTCAATTTATCACATATCCATGGTATTAACATATATGTCTATTCAGGTCTACCATGAATTTCCTCCATGGCCTTGTCCTTTGCCCGATATGCTTGCTTATATGTCAAGTGCACACTGTAGTCTCTTGCCAAACTCTTCCTTATATCGATCGTTCGGATACTTGTCAGTGTGATTTCTAACCTCTTCAATAATAATTGCTGATGTTAAGGCAGCACTTCGAGCATGAATCACCTCAAGATTGTCTTGGGCTGTATGATCATGGTCTTTGGTGTATCTTGTCACACTACGAAATTATTGCTCTTCCCAATTGTCCTTGCAGTTATCCTCCATGGACAATCTTCAACCTAACATTGAACATGCACATACTCCCTTCAATTCTTCACATATGTGTACTCAAATTTGTGGGTAATACTAAACTTGTGCAGCATCTTCTTGAACTCATCCGTATTTACAAATGTTTGATTCACTCCTACGAACAACTCCTTCCACTTCTTAGAGTTCATCTCCGGCATAAGTGTTGGTGCACTCTAAATTGCACACGGAAGGCTCAGAGGAGGCCTTCCACTGAACTCATTTGTTACATAATCATCACTCACTCCGTAACACACCAGCTCCTCAATGTAAGCCATTTGCTCTGTAAGACCCACGAATTGCTAAACCCTGCATAGATGATGACAAGTTTTATCAACATATTACCAACAACCCTAAATGACATTATTACTTCTCTAACCAAACTAACTGTGACATACCTTTCTTGATCATCCATTTCCCTTCTTGCAATATCAGTACCTTTACATCCTACATACACATGTGCACTTCTTTCATTATAATTAAACATATTTTCCATTTCATAATCGTCAATCATGTCTACTAAAATCTTTTCATCAATGCTTAAAGTGTATTTAATGTCACACCCATGACCATCTATACCAAACCACTATCCTATCATTACCCTCAATTCTTCAACTTTCATCCCTCCTTTATTGATTTTACCCTCACACTCCCACCATTATACTTAACTTCACCTTCACCATTGGTTACGAACTCCCCCCAAACATGCAAAAAACTAATTAATGATTTTGAATAAGGTGTTGCCGCCATATTCGATGTCATCTTGCATTCTAACCTGCAACAAAAAATGAATAGTTCATCACAATGTTAGACCATATATATATTTCATAAGTCAAAAATACAGTAATGGTAATTATAAGTTCAATAATGACTACTTCCTCCAATATTAATGGTTTTCACAAATTCCGTAATGATTCTCACAAATTCTGTAATGGTAATAACAAGTTTAATAATGGCATTTACCAAACACCATAACTGTTAATGACAACAACTATAATAAATATGCTCACATGCCTTTTCAACATCGTCACCCCACATTCACGTCATGGCTACATGCCTACGCCTGATCAAGCCCACAAAACATCTCCATTTACAGTACTAAAGAATCCCAATATCCATTTACATCACGTCATGGTAACTCAATATCCTCTTCATTATACTCCCTCTCCCAACTAACACTAACAAATAAATTAATAACAAACCCGCAACGTCAATGTCATTAGACTTATGAAAAGCAACAATGATTGTTGGAGAAACCATTTTGTTGCCTAGCAACTCCAAGAATTCTAAGTCATACAAGCTTAGTAAACTTGTATGCAAAGTCGGACTTCCTGGAATTTTTTTGCATTCAAGCTTTATGGGTAAGTATCTAACTGACTTAAAATTCCGTTGGACAAGCTTTATCTGATTTTTTGTTAGGTCTCTCCTTCAATCAACGTCAATGGAAGAATGAAAGATACTTACCCTTTAATCTTTCCTTGGCTTCCCTTTCTTTTTGCATACGATCCTCCGAAAGCTCACCTTTCACTTCCTCCACCACCCATTGTGTTTTTTTTTGCTGCTCGAACCTACCACCTCTGTTTTTTTTTTCTACGTATGACTGACCAAGGAGGGAGATATAATCTATGTTTTTCAAAGGGAAGTGTGGACTTTTCACCCCAATTTGCATATCCCTCATTGCCACATATGCCTTCTCAATCCTTTAACAAATTATGTGGGCTTTTGGGGGTTTAGCAAATTCAACTGGTATCAAAATGAAATTTTCCCTAAATATAAATAGATGAAATGATGAGAAAGAAATATATAATTCTTAATTAAAATAACCATTAAGCATATGAGATAATATTTTACATTTTTATATGATCACCCGTGATATATAAGTTTGGTTTTTTTTTTTTTTGAAGAAAAAACACTTTGTTTACTTGATGGTTATATCTGAACAACCGTTATATATAGTCTATCAATATATGACGGTTGTTTATCAAAACACCATGAAACTAATATATTTGATGGTTTTTCAAAATAAACCATCAAATATATATCTTTAAAATTCCTTTCTAAATCATATTTTCACAATTTCAAAATTCCCATCATTTCTCCACGCGCTTGTCGAACAACTCTGACCATTCTTTTCTTGCAACGGCACCATTATTTCCCTCTCCATTGTTGCCGAAATTGTGATTCTCCTCCTTCTTGTGTCCGTAGCTGTCTGTGAAGGCCTTCGTAGCTTGTTCTGGGTTCGCTATTATTTGAACCTTTGCAAGTTTCTTTCCAATTCGCATAAAGGTGAGAAATTTCTGAGCTTACCTAGAGTTAATAATACAAAGTTGATGCTCTTCACTTGTTGGATGAGTTCTGGGTTGAGGGTTCTTTGAAAATGAAGATTGCTCTTACTATTTACTATTGGTTTGGGTATCCCAAAACCGGGGTTAGTTGATGTAGGAAGAATGATGTTAAGTTCAGCTAACAGAGTGAAAAGCAGGAACATTGAAGGGAATTAGAACATGATTTATGAGCATGAAAATTATGTAACGTTTTTGGTTGTGGCACTCTCCCTTGCATGCACAACACCTCACAATTATTCACACTCCCCTCATCTATTTTCAGATCTGGATAGATAGAATTCTCTCATTAACTCTCTTTTTCTCTCATTCCACCTCATGTACACGAAATTCTTTTCTTCTCCTCTCTTCAATTTTTTCTCGAGTTTATTATTTTCTCGGTAATAAACTGTGTTTGTAGTGAATCTTAAAAAAATATAATTAATACCACACTGAGTAAATCTTAATAAGGATAATCTATTTCTTTTGAAATAAAGAGACTTATAATAGGGAAATCCTATGGTACCCCAACTTTTTGCATTTTGCTAGATACCTAACAAAACTTTCATAACTCGGTCGGGCAACGTAAAGCTTGAAAAGCACAAATAAATGAGTTGAGAGTCACACTGGCAGAAGCACCACACGCTAGAATTTGCTTAAAATAATATGCCCAATAATTAATAATGAAAAAAAAAAAACAGACGAAAGATTAAATAAAATACTTAATTTAGCTCTCCTCATTTCTCAACCGACCTAATATTGGCTTCTCCTCTCTTCTTCCATTGTCGTCGTCTCTTGAATATATAGTTATTAATTAATTAACGTATTATTTTTACATTCTTGACTTCTGTTAGGAAATATATCAGTATAAATATATTATATTAATTAGTATCGCATATAATCAGGGATTATAGGAATATGAGTGATTAGGGAATCAATCATCATAACGAGTCATTATTCTCTTATCTTCTCTCTTATGTATAAATACCCTATTGAGCATATGAATAAAGACATCCATTTTAATTTAGAGTATATGTTCTCTACCTTTCTCTCTCTGATTTCTACATGGTATCAGAGCTTGGTTAGTTCTTGGCCAATTTGAGTTTTCCAGTGGCCGCTGTCACTGTATAGTGACAGTGGCCAGTCTCTCATCTCTAGCGTGTGTGTGTTCGTGTCATTTCAGATTTTATTTTTTGGTTATCCTTTGATGGCGCTCCTTCGTCAGCATCAGATTTCTTTTCCTTGTGTCGATTTGCTGTTTTTGGTACTATTTCGTGATGTTGTTTTTTGAATAGGCCTTGTTCACAAGGGTGAGAGAAAGTGTGGACCTCCTCATTTGGTTGTTATGCTACATCTGATTAGTTACTGGAGCTTGTTCTGGGTTATCTCCTCGTTTTGGTACTGTTTCGTTTGTTGTTTCGTGAACAGTGAACCATGTCGTCACTGTTCACAGGGGGAGAGAAAGTGTGTACCTAGTTGTTTGGTTGCAGCACTTATTTTTTGGCCTTGTTTTGTTCTACAACGTCGAGCCTTCATTCCTGGTGTGTGTAGGCTAGTCCTTTGCTTCGAATGTTGTGTTATGAGACTGGGTTCAGTTGTTTCTACTATTTCAACACAGTCGGCATTTTGTTTTGTGCACGTTCACTTGTCTCTAGTGGCTGGGTTCTTTGTTTGTTATGTTTTCCAGCACGTTTGTGAAGTGTTCTTTTGTTTTGAATGTCGTGCTTGTGGTTGGGTATTTTCGTTGGCATCTGCCGTACTTTGCGTCTTCTAGTGAGGAGTTTGGTGGTCCATGTGTGATCCTTTCGTTGCTTTGCCTCCGGTGAGGTGTTTGACAATTATTTGTTGTTTGGGGTCCATATGTGACCCGTTTGTTGTCTTGCTTCCGGTGAGGTGTTTGTCTCAAGTGAGATAGTTTGGTGGTCCTTGTGTGACTTGTTCGTTGCTTTGTCTCCCATGAGGTGTTGGTCCTTGGTGGGACTGTTTGGTATTTATCTCTAGTGAGATGTTTGGAGTATTATTTGGTCCCTTGTGAGACCATTTGTTGTGGCTTCTACTCTGGTTTAGTACTTTTTGTTGGTTGAGCTCTTGGTGAAGCTATTGGATTGTAAGTTTTGAATGTCATTGGTTTGACATTTGGTTGAATTATTCTTGGCTATGCTCGAACTTGCTGCTTGATCCAAGATCTCATGAAGAAGAAAGTTATTGGTGATTAGTTTCTGCTCACATTCAAGCTGCTTTCAGCTTGAGCGGGAGTGTGTGAAAATTGGGTGAAGAGGTTCTTGGGAAGAAAATTATTTTGTTTGAATTTATGTTTTCTTGTAACAAGTTGAGCATGATTAATATCTGTGCTCCAACTTGAGGGGGAGTGTAAGGAAATATATCAGTATAAATATATTATATTAATTAGTATCGCATATAATCAGGGATTATAGGAATATGAGTGATTAGGGAATCAATCATCATAATGAGTCATTATTCTCTTATCTTCTCTCTTATGTATAAATACCCTATTGAGCATATGAATAAAGACATCCATTTTAATTTAGAGTATATATTCTCTACCTTTCTCTATCTGATTTCTACAACTTCCTTCGTGATATTGGTACAGTGACACTCTCATCCTTCGCTTTGAAGTTTTATAGTAGGATTCTCAATATATATTTTTGGTTTGTTGAAATTAAATATTTTAGTTCCGTGTGAGTTTCTTGTTTTAAATGGAATTTTTTTTGGGAAAATGTTTATAATTTTTGAATGTGATAGGTCTGTGGTTTCTTTTTTTTCTTTTTGGGTATATAAACGAGGCTAACGCCCTAACAAGTCAACCCTGTAATAGAATGTCTCGTGGGTAAGCAATACTCTCATTATCCCTATACAAACATCTAGTAACACATAAAGGAGGCCTGTCAAAAACTACTTTCACCTCCTTCTGCACAAAACTGAAGCTTGCAAGTGCATTTGCACACGAGTTACCTTCCCTGTACACATGTGTAACTCTTACCATTTTAAACAACCCAAAGCCAGACTAATCTCAGTAAGCAAACTGGCCTCGCTATCCTCCCCAGCTCGTAGCTTATTCAGTATCTCCACCAGAGCAGTAGAATCACTTTCTATTATTACTTTATGAATCTTAAGACAGTTAGCTAATTCCAGTCCCGATAAGACTGCCCACAATTCAGCTTTAATTGTTGAGCACATTCCAAGCTTCCTAGCAAATCCACTTATCCATTTGCCAGAGCTATCCCGAATTAACCCTTCACATCCAACTAATTGGTTTACCCCCTTAGAAGCTCCATCAGTGTTGAGCTGCAACCAACCTTCGCATGGCGCCATCCATTTAACATGCTGCTATATTCTTTGCCCAACCAGCCTGCCAAACTCCACCCTAGCTGATTTAATCTCCTCAACATACCAAAACACCACTCGTTCCATATTCTCTAGTATGCTAAAACCTTCCTCAAACATACTTCTGTTTCTCCATCTCCACAAAAGCCAGCATGATACCCCCAAAATCAGACCCCAATCTGCAGATTTTGACCCCAAGTTCCAAGCAAACCAGTCCCTCCCTTGTAGCCTCAAGAACTAACAACACCTTTCA
The DNA here is from genome assembly GCA_025563575.1 of Acacia pycnantha. Taxonomy (NCBI): domain Eukaryota; kingdom Viridiplantae; phylum Streptophyta; class Magnoliopsida; order Fabales; family Fabaceae; genus Acacia; species Acacia pycnantha. The sequence continues at coordinate 12,837 of JAMWYP010000515.1, forward strand.
CCCTTAGCCAGTAATCTCCACAATTTTCAAGCCACCCCGTAGTCCCTCAAGATGTGCATTGTAATACCCTAAAAATCCTAATTATCATAAATGGTATATTTTGATAAATAACACATATTACAATAAGGGTGAATATGTGTCTCACAATTTTGTGGTTTGCTAATCATAATTTTAGGCAATTTTTCCTTGGAATTAAATAAACCAATGGATAAATTTAAAGACGACATTTAAGGATTATAAAATATAATATAATTATCATATTAAATCATGGTTTCTCTATAAACCAAAATAGGCAAGAAAGTGTTGTGAAAACACTTAAATTAATTAGAAGGAATTTACAAGAAAATAGTGAGCAATTAAGCTTTCACTAATTAAAGCAATCATGTAATCCTTCATAATTCATCAAATGGAAATTAAACTCTTGATTAGCATGATAATTAAGAGATGCTAATTAAATGTTGAAAAGTCAACAAAGTGCAATTAGGATCAATGGCCAAGGTTTAATCTAATAAAGTTAATCTAAGGGTCCTAATTAATTTAAGCCTTAATCCTTGACAAATTAAACCAACCAATGGGAACACTTAACCATAAGATATTTTTGCAAGTGGAAAAGCACATTCCATGGCCAAATAATGGCCATGCAATTCGAATGGAAGGGGGAAGATTTATGATCATGATATTTTCCCCAAAAGTCCACTTTTGAACTAGCATATGTGGATGGTTGGTAGCCAAGCTTGCAAGATATATATCCAAGTACAACTAGATAGGCTAACTAAACAACTACAAGTTGTCATTAATGGATTCCCTATTAGTAAATATGATTTTCGAATTGTGAAGGCCAATGGGGAAAAGATGATATTAAAATACTAATGATGCTCTAATAACTTGGATTATGGAGTAAACCAATTAATTAATGTAAGATGCAATGCTAGGACAATTAAGCATTGGATTAGGGATTAATTAAGCTTTGTTAATCACTTTGAAAAGTCAACAAAAATAATACTTGAACCACAAAGGGCCGTATCACTTGAAAGGTGGAATATGTGGAAGAGATGGTGGCCAACAATGCAAGAAGGAATTTGCAAAGATTGGAAGAGGAAGAGAGAGAGGGAGGGGGACGGTGTGCGTATGTGTGTGTGTGTGAGTGTTGTGAGTGTTGTGAGCCTAGTATTAGGAGAGAGAAAAGTGTGTAGATATTTTGAGAGTTTAGAAACCATTGGGATTAATTCAAAACACAAGTAAATGAGAACCTATAGAAAATAAACCGTATCTTGAGATATGTTAATCATAAATCAAATATAAGGATTTATTATGAACAAGCATATTTTAAGCTTGGATTAAGTTATCTTCAAAATCATTTTCCCAACTTTTGAAATTAATATTAAAATGATTAAAAGGCTATTAGAGACTTCTAATAAAGCCATGATTTTTGTGATTAGAGTATTAAAGAAGAAAACTTGGAAAAACTACAAGATAACCCCTAATTATATTTTGTTTGGTTGGTTGTTGATCAAACACATGGGATAATTATGCATTGATGAAAAATGCAAGAAGATGAGGGTATGAGAGATGGGAGGACGTTTTTTTGACAAAGGAAAGAGGAAGGAAAAAGAAAATAGGCTTAATCAATGTAATTTGAAATCCACCAATGGGAAAAATCAAGAGAAATGCTTTTAAAATTAAATTGAAAACTTCTTCATTAATTATGGATCCAATGGTTAAGATTAAAACTTCTTAACTAAGTTTAGATCCTATGGCTCCAATTGAAGAAGAGTTAGGTTTGAAATAATTGCAAGAATGCCATAGCAAAATTCTATAAATAGAGGGGTTGCCTCTTCACAAATCCTCACACCAACTCATACCAAATAGGTGAGTTTTAGAGAAGTAAGAGTAGAGAGAAAATCATAGTGGGAAGCAAGAAGGAGGAGGAAGTTCTTCAAGAGGTAAGCAAGCTTTTGGTTTCTAGTTCTTAAGCTTTGAGTTGTTAGCTTTTGTAGTTCTTGAAGTTTTAGTTAAGTTCATAGCTTATATGTTGTTCTGATCTTTAATCTTCCAATATATTTTTGGTATCATGTTTTTATGGTTAAATATGGTTTTATTTCGAAAAATGGATGGAGAAGGTGATATACCAAAATTTTTGGAAGATTAGGATCAAAGTAGCGAAGCTCTGGCGAAATTTTGTCGGTTAGCAATTCCTGGAGTCAGGGGTAAAAACGCCATTATTTTATGTTAAGATGAGGTTCTAAAATTCTGATAAAATTCATGGTTAAATTAGATATATAGATATTTCCAAATATATAAAATATGTATCATTTGGAGTTGTACATAAGGAGATAAAAATCCTTGAAGTTAAGCTGTCTTTCCAGGAAAAAATTCTGGGCAGAGGTGTAAGAAGATTAATCTGGGAATTATATATTTAATCTGGGTGAAAAAAAGTATTTTTACTTGAAAATAGACATGTCAAGGGTCATGAGGAATTTTACGGATCCTCGTTTATATTTGTCTAGAATTAATTATGATTTTTCAAAGATCCTGAAAAATCTACCCAGAAATTCCTGCAATTCGTTTTTGAGAAAATGTAAGGGCAAAATTGTAATAATGAATACACCAAGGGTAGAAATGTCAAAATGGGTGGAAATAACCTTTTTGATATTATTTTAGGAGATAGAATATTAGTTGTGATATTATGGGAAAAAGGAATAATCCGACAATAACATATAGGATATCCGGGAAAAGCCGGAGTCGGATCAAAAAGTCAGGCAAGTTGGCCAATACGCGGTGAAAGGTACGTTCGCGGCGTACTGTAACACTAACTCTAATGCTTATAGTATGTTTATATATGACATTGATATTCATAAACTAAGATGTCGTCTTAATTCATTACTTTTACATTCAGCTTTACACGGGTTATAGTCTTATTAATACCATTGAGTTTTCCTAGCGCTGAGGACACGAATGTACATCGTGGCACTGGTGAATAGTGCAGACCGGGATAAAATACATATGCAGGGGCTGTGTATTGTTATTGTCTTACATATGTGATTATGTATTTCCTACATCTGTTATGGGCTTTTGTAGTGATTATTCTGAAATGTCATGAATATCTGTCATACATATATATATTGTTTACATAAGTATGAGGTTAACCGTTACCTTAGGTCCAATGGGCATTGGACCTCAGTCTTAACTAATAGTACAGGAAAGGATCAAGGAACAGAGAAGGCACCGGTAGATGGAGCCATAAAGAGGAACCAAGGGGCAAAGCTGTAAAAATGCACCGGTCGAGACAAGAGCCGGAAGAAGTTAACAGAGCCTACTTTCTGGCATGGATCTAATAAAGTTACTTCGAACAATTTGGTGCCGAAGGCAATGCTAATCTATGTGGGTCAGTCAATCAGTCGCCGTGAACTCGGTGAGACTCCCATGATAGACACTTACCTGGCCAATCTATTTGATTAACCGAGTTAGGTTCATTGCCCCAAGTCTAATTAAGGCTTGGTCTAGATTGTATAGTTACCATGTAAAAGTTGTAATTATACAAAGCTCTGTACTAATGTATCACATGAATATTCCTTCGAGATTTTCAATTTAACTAGCTTATGTCAGGCATCATCATATGTAGGGGCATTTTACTTCAGTTACTCATTGTCCAATAGTTAGTGCATGCTCTCCGTTTCCGCATTACTCTGATGTAGCATCTCAAACTCTATCGATTTTTCTAAAACTAAGTGTCAACCGACACAATTTTTGGTGTGGAATTTGGGATGTTACATGCATTAACGTCTCAGCCTGGCTATCACATTTCATGCAGTTAGAATAGCTCCCCATTAACTTGGTTCTTCTAACTCCTGTTAACAAGCAATCATGCATTACCAACCAAAGGAAGATCTGGATTCTTCTTGGTCCCTTCCACTGCCATACCCGCCTCCAAACACCCTCCTCACTGCCATGGTCTTTCCTCAAAATATGATACACATCTGACGCTTTATAATGGCTCTGCAAACCTATCCCCCACCTAAACAAATCATTTCCCTTCATAATGTTTGGTGGGGGCACTACTACAGAAAACGGCTTTTACTTCTCAAATTGACGTCCTATTATTAAAATAGGAAGTAGAAAACAATGCGGTGGCATTTTTGTAATTAAGAGGTAATTTTTGGCGTCTAAGTATAATTCTTAGATGCCAAAAGTAGGGTTCTGGACACTTTTGGAGTCTAAGTATCTAATTAGACGTCAAATTTTGAAAATTTTAACACTTTTGGAGTCTAAGTAGTATAATTAGACGCTGTAGTCAGTTTATTTTTTTCCCAAAACCATTCCCTCTTCGTCTCCTGCGAAGTATACCCATTTCCCTCTCGTCTCCCACGATACCCAAGCCATTTCCCTCTCTAAATCCGATCTCAACCCTGGTCCGCCGTGTCTTCTCTCATCGGCCGTTGCTCCGTCATCCCCCTGGAAACATCTCATTGAAGGCATGAAGCTATCTTCCTGTCATTTTCCCCTTTGCGGTTTCCTACAGCTTGAATCTCGTCGTCAGCAAACCTTTCCAGACAGTGTGGGACTTGGTCGGTCTTTCCTTTCCTTTCCACGGGTTATTTGCTTTTCCTTTTAGTTTGGGGAACCATGAATCCAAGAATTATGTTTAACGGAGAAAATGAAGGGGGTGAAGATGATTTTTTACTGGTACGCTGGATTTATGTTCTATGAACAATGAATAGATTTTGTATTTTTCATGTATGACCTTTTTTTGGCCAATTAATGATGCTTCATTAAAAAATCATCACACAACTCAACTTGAATATAGGAGAAAGTAACAAGCTTAAAATACCACATAGAAGGAAATTATAGGTAAGGCTACTAGTAGACTCCCGCATATAAGCCCAAGCAGCCATGAAAGTGTGTTTCTGTCATACCAACTAATTTTTGCTACCCTGTTCAACAGTCCTTGTGGAAAACTTGTTCAGATTGGGCATGCTCTTACCGCTGTTTGGTCTAGTCAAACCTCTCTTGGCATTAATAACGTTTCATATTACTGCTTGTCTCAAGTCTTTAGGTTGAGATATGATAATTATATTGTTTTACTTTTTCTCTATCACTGCAAATATTTTTGTTTTTCCAAAGGGCATGAAATATGAAAAGAAAGTTAGATGTTGCCATTAAAAAGCAATTATATTTCTACTCATTTATCAAAGCATTGAGAATTTATCTAAAAGGTAGAGCCATGGATATTCTGGTATCATTTTCATGGGCAAGCTTTGATTCTTACAGGATAAAAGTCTGTTGTTTGCAAACATCATCTCGCATCGTGTTTGATTCTCTCGCCTTTTTTTCTTCTTATTGATTCTATTATCTTGTAAATAATATGGATATATAATGTCTCTTGTAACTTTTTTTACTTACAAGTCTCTTTTGATCCTTGCAACTGCTAATGGAGTTGTCATTGCAACAGAGAAAAAAACTACCCTCTATATTAGTTGTTGAAACATCAGTGAGTTTTCATATGGTTGGATCCTTCTTTGTGTGTGAAAATTTCATAAATTTATAATCTGTTCCATCCAAGTTTGCCCAATTTTGACGTAGCTATGTAATGGTGAGCTTTTCAGGGATTTATAAGTGAGAAATTCTGTGTCACCTCAATAAACAATCAGTATAGTGCTGCCTTGTATTACCAGCCTTGCCTGTAATTTGTCCACCTCTTTTTAGTGACATGAAATATAGACTCATGTACGCATCAAAGAAGCATTAGAGATTGGGCAATCACCTTTCTATTTTGGGTGATACACGGGATCAAAGGCCCAAAAACAATCACCATTTTCTATGGTCAAGGAGGTACTGCTGAACCTATTTTTTCTGTGATTGTTACACTCCAACAAGTGTTTGATGGTATGATCTGTTATCCTTGTGGTTTTATTTTTTCTCCTAGTTTATGATTAGTTGAATGATGTTGATACTACCTTTCTTTTTATAGTTTAGGGATATGTGGAAGTATGGCCTGTAAAATCCAGATTTTGTGTAGTGTTTGTAAGCTTCTTTTGTTCATGTTCCATAATTGTCCTGCCTAAAGTGTTGTAGTTATTTGATTCCTGCCTCATCATCTATTGGGAATTTGACGCATTCTGGGTCTTTGTTGTATTTGGATGTAGGTTGAGAAAATTCAGATATTAACACCAAATATTGGCGTTGTTTACAGGTGTATTCAACATTACGTCTTTCTACCATTTTGATTTATTTCTTCATTAGTGAGAATTGTTTCCAAGTGTCATTTTTAAGGAATAAACTCTAAAAATAACTCATGAGGTAAAGTCAAAAATAATAATTCATATCATTAGTTTTTCCTTTTGTGTTCTCCATAAACAAGCGCTTGACCAGTCATTATTTCTCATTGCATTTGAGCTTGTTAGAAACTTAAGTTGGTTAATTCTTCTTAAATGAATTATTATCTTGATTCTTTTCTCTCCTTAACATAAATTTTCAATATGTTGTTGGTGGCATGGACCCTGATGTTCAAATACTAGTTCGAAGAAGTAGGAAGTAAGCATAGCAGTATCATCGGTTATATAAAGTACCATGCATAATCATTTTCTAGTTCAAATTTTCGGTTCCCTTATCTTCTCTTGTCCCCATATACAATACATAACTTGCTCAGTTGGGTCCTGTCATTTCTTTAGCTTTTTCATCTAGAATAGTTGAATTCTAAGGAATTTTGTTTTGGGTTAAGTATCAATTTTGCCCCTGAAGTACGCGTCCAAGAGCAATTTTGCCCCTTAAGTTTTAGGCGGAGCAATGTTGCCCCTGAAGTATCAAAACGGAGCAATGTTGCCCCTCCGTTAGAAACTCTCGGTCAACGTTAGTTGACCTAACGTTGACCGTTAAGCTTTCTAACGGAGGGGCAACATTGCTCCATTTTTTATACTTTAGGGGCAACATTTCTACGTTTCGGTGGAGCAATGTTGCCCCTGAAGTATCAAAAACGGAGCAATGTTGCCCTTCATAGAAACCCTAAGGGTCAACGTTAGTTGACCGTTAGGGTTTGTAGCTGAGGGGCAACATTGCTCCGTTTTGATACTTCAGGGGCAACATTGCTCTGCCGAAAACTTAAGGGGCAAAATTGCTCATGGACGCGTACTTCAGGGGTAAAATTGGTACTTAACCCTTTTGTTTTTATAATGTTTCTCAAATATGGCACCTGTCATTCCTTATGCAAACATACAGTTGAGCGATCTGAAAGATGGGATAAAATTGTAGAATAATTCCATTGATTGCTTGAGTCCATCAATAAACATGATTTATCAAGAGTAACAACTAACACATAATTGTTATGATTTCTTGTACCAACCGTTTACCTTCTTTTTCTGGTCTTTTTTTGGGGGAGGTGGTGGTGATGAGAATGGAGCATAATTTGTCCTGCAAGGAAACAAAAATAAAAAGAGAAAAAGATTATTATTAGAAAAAGAGCTGGAAGAGTGGAAGGTGCATGCATCAAAGCTGTTCAATATCTCGTACTACCAAACAGGTGATCCCATGAAACAATAATGTGATTATGCATGTATCTCCAAGTAAAACCCCAAACACTATAACATGTGTAAGGAAACAGTTCTCTTGAAAGTGCAAGCATTCTAGTTTATATTTTTGCATGTATTAGGAAAAAATATTGTGATTAAGTATATATGATTATCTTTACCATTTCATGTATCTCCTGTTTGCTTTTAGTGGATTCTCCAATGGTCCTTTTCTGAAGTGTAGTTTTTATCTGATGCATTATATTTGATGGAAATTGCAGGAACCAATCCGTGTAACTCAACTGGTGAGGGAAATTGCTGCTGTCATGAAGGAATTTACTCCGTCTGGGTAATTGATTTTTTCTTTTCATTTTTTGTAAACGGTATTTAATTTGATTCAGGCCATATATATGGGTTGACTTTATTTAATTCAATATTAGAACTTGAAACATGAACTATGATTTAGCACCAACTTGGTTGATCATAACTGCATGTGGGTCATATTCATTGCTCGGACTTTGAGGATTCATGGGTCATATTCATTGCTAGTAATAGTGCCAAGCACATGAAGTTTTGGTGACTTGCTGACATACTGGAGAATATCTTTGTCCAGAATGTGGAAGCTAAGAAGCGAAAGGGATCATGCAATAATGGAGGTTACAATAGTTACCATTTTTCAATAGAAAATTCTTTTCCTTTCTATTGGTGCATTATATGTTGTAAACTTGTAATACCTAATGTTCTGAGTCTAAGTGGTCGCTAACAGTGAAAAGGCCAAGGAAAAGGAGGATTCAATGTCACAACTAATTAATCCAATCCGAGAAGAGGTATTTACAATTCTTCGACTACTTGAATTCTTGTTAACTTTAGTAAATAATCATTCAAGAAAAATGAAGGAAACATTTGGACTCCTTTAGTGTGGGAAAAGATTTTATGTTTTCATTTCCTTTTATCTCGATGATGATGCCACGGTTGCTCGATTTTGTAAATTGTGTAGCAAAGAAGTAATGAGGATTGAGGAGATCCAAAAAGAAATATTTAAACAACATTGCATTATTTATATCAATATTGTCTGATTATTACATTTATTTTCCAAGCCATCCTTTTTATTTTTTATTTTTTTAATTTACTACAAGATTTACTTAGGAAAAGCATTTGTTGGTCATTTACTCATAAGTTTGCTTGCGACATATTCCTCACAGGGTAGAGGAGCTCACCTCAGATTGTCTCAGACTTAAGAAACCAAATGATGATTTGCAAATTGATATGGCAAAGCTGGCAGAGCAGAATGAAACTTTCAAAATGGTAATTATCTGTTATTGCTTCTCCTTTTCTCTCTCAGAATTTCTTTTGTTATCCCCTTCATTGCCTATGTTATCTTTCTTAGGATACAAAAGACTGATTGCCAAAAGCTCTGTTTCTCTACAAATTTCATAATAATCTTCATTTACTAGTTTCTTCATTACGATTTTTTTCTTCTTCTCTTTATATTGTGACATGATAAAACAATTCACTGCTACATTTAAGAACATGTGATTGTTAAGTTATTTTCTTCAGGACACAAACATGGATTGCTTAGCTACTGCAACTACATTGTAGTACATCACATGACATTGAACACTGACAGATAAGCATATGAAAAAATTGAAATAATGTGTACATGTGGATTGAGTAATGAGTAGATAACATACAAGTAAAATTGGCATGGGTTAATCCCATTATAAAAAAAAATTGATAATAAATAAGTAATAATAAGTCACACGAGCTAATTAGATGAATCCCCTTATTGTAGGCTGTTTGTGGAGGTATAAAATAGTTTGAAACATAGCATCTTAATCACTTATGCTTGCTAATGTATTCTCAAAACTTGCCTGCCTGCCTGCCTTGGATTTATTTTCTGTGGTTTTGATTTTTGGTGCCTAATGATGTAAGCTATGTCTAACAATTAAGATCAGTATAATATGCTTAGTTTTAATTATGTTTGATATGTGATGTTGAGAACTGACTTAGCAGATGCTCTTATGATTTCTATTGATATTAAGTGGTCGATGTTGTTGTGCTGTATTATTGTAGTTTTAATTTAATGAATTAGAGACTTACGGAGTCTAATTCCTGAATTAGACTCGTAAGTCTGAGACTTCACGACGTCTAATTCCTAGAATTAGACTCCGTGAAGTACAGCACTTACGGCGTCTAATTCCAGAATTAGACTCCGTAAGTACAGACTTACGGCGTCTAATTCCCTGAATTAGACTCCGTACGTCGACTTACGGAGTCTAATTCTAGGAATTAGACGCCGTAAGTATGGCTTGCGAGGCTTATTCTATCATACTTAAGGCGTCTAAATATTAAAATAGGACGCCTTAAGTCTGAACTTACGGCGTCTAATTAAAAAATAGGCAGCGTATGTTTTCCTACTGGCGCCCCGAGATAGACGTCATGAAAAAGGACGTTAAATGTGTAAAAATAGGACACCGTAGCCCTGATTTGTAGTAGTGGGGTACTGCCATTATAAGCCCCTGCCCTTCCTCATCTACCAATTCCTCAAGCCTCACCATATTCCAATGCTCATCGGCTGCAGCCATATCACAGACCCTCATTTTGTTTTCTTCCTCACTAGGTGGTCGCCGACACTTCTCGACCAACTGTTTCCCATCATCCACCCAACGATCAAACCAGAAGCCAACTCCCAATCCATTTCCTATTTCCCAATTATTGTTACCCACCACGCTTGGCCATATTTTAGCCAAACATTTCCAGGTATCTGAATCAGTCTTCATGCACACAACCTCCTTGCTTAAATCTCTATTTCTCATGTATTTCCCACGTAGGACTGTTCAACACAAGCTCTCAGGTTTACTGATTGTGTTCCACACCACCCTTCCAAGCAAAGCATCATTCATTTCCTCCAAACTCCTCAACCCATAGCCCCCAAACTTCTTTTCTTTACACACTAAACCCCACCCTACAACATGAACCTTCCTCTTCCCATCCTCAGTCCCCTACAGAAATTCCCTCTGCAACTTCTCCATTCTCTGGCGCACACCAGATGGAATGCGCGCATGTTGCATAGGAAAAACAGCTAACTGGTTGGTCACCAACTGTACTAACGTGAATCTTCCAGCCAAAGACAACGAATTTCTTTTCCAACTGCTTAGCTTTTGTTTCATTTTATCAAGTACATGTTGAAATTTCCTATTACTCCCCTTTCCCGATAACAAGTGGGCTCCCAAATACCTTCCCAAATCATACATTCTTTTAAACCTAGAGCATGCACAAATATCATTTTGTATTCTTCTATCCACACTTTTTGAGAAAAATATGCTTGACTTCTAAACATTTACTTTCTAAACAGAGCAAGATCCAAACCTCTCCAAAATATCCATTACCATACACATATGAACTACATTAGCTTCACATATTAACAACAAATCATCGGCAAACATGAGGTGTGACACCGCAGCACCAAGTCTGCCCATTTTAAAAGGCTCCTACTCCCCCTTATTCACACAATCCACTATAAGGTGAGTTAGTTTTTCCATTCCCAACACAAACAAATATGGTGACAAAGGGTCCCCTTGCCTTAGCCCCCTAGTAGGTGCAAATTTCTTCCTCCTACCTCCATTCCACGTAAGAGACATAGACGTAGAACCAATACACACCCTTATAACTCTACTCAATTTCTCATCCACACCAATATCATCCAAAGTCTTCCCAAGAAAACTCCAATCCATCCTATCATATGCTTTTTCAAGGTCGATTTTAATTATCACGAACCCTTTCCCCCCACGCATATTATTCATGGAATGTACAATCTCCTTAGCAACTATGATATTATCATGTATACTACGCCTAGGGACAAAACTTTCCTGATATGGAGAAATCAGAGAATCCATAATAGGCTTAACTCTATTTACAATTATCTTAGACAATCCCTTGTAAAGAACATTGCACAAAGAGATAGGTATGAATTGGCTTACCGTTTCAGGTTTATCCACCTTTGGTATTAACACCACTAGAGTATCATTAACTTCTGCAATCCAGTCTGGATCCCTCCATAACCTCTGCACCAGTTCAACCACAGAACGTCCCACAACCTTTCAGTTTTGCTGATAGAACAACGCAGGGTATCCATCGCTGCCCGGTGCCTTAAACCCATTCATATGAAAGAAAGCACACCTTACTTCCTCCCCACTTACATCCTTCCCCATATTTGCTAACTTTGCTACACTCACAGACCCCCAACCATGCTCTATACACAAATATTCACCTCCAACCCCTTCCTTCTTGAACAGATGCTCATAAAATTTCTGAAACATGGCAACAATCCCCTCTTCATCATCAACCCAGACCCCTTTATCACTCTTCAACATCTCTATTTTATTTCTCCTCCTCGTCACTAGTGTTTTGTTGTGGTAATACCTAGTATTACTGTCCTCCTCCTCCAGCTAACGCCCCCTTGATTTTTGGAACAGATAACTTCCTCTTGTCTAAGCGTACACATGAGTTCTTCCTCTAATTCCATCTCTAAATTAACAAGGAATGGGTTGCTCTTGCGATCAATACTTCTCTGAATTCCCATCAGCCTATTCAAAAGTCTACTCTTACGCACTTCAATCCTGCTAAAAACCTCCCTATTCCATATAATCAGCTCCTGATTTAAACTGACTAGATTCACATGCGCATCAACATTTTTCTTCCAAAACCTATTCATCACCTCCCCAAATTGATCATGCATCTACCACACAGCCTCAAACTTAAAATTTCTCTCCCTAAACCCCCTGTCCTCCTTATGTAGACTAACAAGGATTGGATGGTGGTCTAAACACAGTCGTGGTATGACACTCACTGCAACATCCACAAAACGTTCCTGCCATTTGTCATTACAAAGGCATCATTCCAATCTTCTATACACCCTATCCAAACCATCCCATTTTGGTCCCTTCCATGTGAAGAAAGGTCCCTTTGCTTCAATGTCAACTAGGTTACAATCTTGAATCCAGGCATTAAACCTGTTAGAGTGATTCTCATTTATCCTTCTACCCCCTTTTTGTTCCAATGAAGTTTTAATATCATTAAAATCTCCATCTAGGAGCCATGGTTCCTCCATCTCACTTGCTATATGATGTAACAGACTCCAAATTCTACTTCGTCTCTGCTCATTTGGATTTGTATAGACAACAGTGAATATCATTTCATTCCCTTCGAAACCTAATCTATAGTGAAGAAATTGGTCGTCCCTTACTAACACATCCACCACCAGACCTTCCAACTCCCACAAAATCCATTTATCCCCTGAAAACCCCTCAAATTCAATTATGCATGAGTGTACAAATCTCCAATTGCGGATAACTTACTCACCTAATTTCCACTTATACGAGGTTCTAGAATCACAACAACATCCAGCCTATATCTCCTTTTCATATCTCTTATCACAGCTGCAACACCCTTGCTAGTTGCTCCTCTACAATTCCATACTAGAATCTTCATCATAAAGAAATACTAGTTAAGTGACAGCAAACAATTACCTCTCATCCGCTAGCACCGGAGTGGCATAGACAATGTCTACACTCATACCGTTGCTCTCATCCTTCACATCCATTCTATCATATCTGCTCTCATTCACCTTCCCTGAAAAGTGCATTGCACGCCCTGTGTAATTTGGATCTCCAGGCTGCAAATTCTCTTTGTCCACCATGCACACGCCAGTCTTGCGATATAAATCCAAGTTACTCTTAAGGACGAACTCATAGTTGGCTTGCAGAGGCTGAGGATCCTTAGAAGCTCCCAGCACCTCTGACCCCTTATATCTCAGGTTCTTTCAAAACTTTTTCCTCCTTTCCCTTGCTGCTTCTCTAAACAGAAACCTCAACCCCTTTCAGCTTAAAAGGCCCAACATGCCGTTTAATCTCACCCAAGTTCCATTCCTCCCATGCCTTTTCTAATCCCTTACCAAGCCCTATCCCTGCATTTTCCCCTGTCCATCAGAGCTCATAGCATTACCCAGATCCCTCCCATTACCTTTAATCTCACCTTTCCCCTTAACTTCACCTCCCAGCACGAAAATCTTGATCCATTCTGGTTCACCTGATTCGGAAAACTACCCATCCTCTGTCGTCTAGGCCTTTGTACAGTTTTCCAAAGCTCCTTCTTCACCGTAGAGACCTCAGCATCCTTCGGTTTTGCCTCTTGGGGCATCTACATCCATTTGTTCATCATTGCTCCTCCTATGGAAATCCTCACAGCCTTCCCTACCATGGCCAAACTATCCACACTTGGTGCATAACATCCCAAGGCTTTCATAGACTATGCTAAGTACTTGTCCTTGAAAATGAAAGGAAATCACCAAGAGGGGGGGTGAATTGGGGATTTTAAAAACTTTTAAAATAACTTTGCACCCAAGCTGAAGCTAAACGTAAAGAGATAGGGAAGAAGAGCTTGACACAGAAAGTTTATCCTGGTTCGGTCTAAACTCTTGACTACGTCCGGTCCCGGACTCTCCGGGTTTTTCTACTATCACTTAACTCGGATACACACTCGTACTCAAGGATTATCCTCTCTCTAGGATACACTCCCCTTACAAGTTGTAATCTGAAATCCCATCTCCAAGTCCCTTGACTTGAGATTTTTACAATGAATGAATAATTTGTATAAAAGCTCTCTCACGAGAAGATATTGATAAACACCGAGGCTCTTTGTATATCAAAATACAATACGTAAAGAAAAGCGAATGTATAAGTAACTCTTGAGCTTGCTTTTCGTTTTCGCTTTTTCTTTTTGTATTTTTCAAGTTTGTAATCAGCTCCTTATATAGTGGTGAGTTGCTATGTGACCGTTACTTCTCAACTTTGCATGTTCTTCATTTGAAATTCAGTTTGATGAGGATTATAGGTTGTTGGGTTCTGAATTTCGGCGATTAAATTCCCGGACGCGTGAAATCATTTCGCTCTCTCGATTCTTCGCGCGGATTCACCGGGTTCGTTTGATCCAACTTAATACCGAAACATTCTCAATATAGAGTGGTTAAATATACATTTGAATATACTAAATGAATGCAATCAATTCGTATAAACATGGTAAGTTTGTAGTTCAAAACAATCAGGATGAAACCAGTAACGATCATATTTGCTTTCGTCTTAAACTCGAGTTCTCCAAGTCAGGCTCGAGTTCGTAAGGCATTTTAGAGTATCTGGGTTTATCTTCGTGAGAGCAAACTCGAGTTTGATGTAAACTCGAGTTTGTATTTTGTTTCACCATGTGAACTCGAGTTCACGAAGGTAGGCTCGAGTTCGAATGATCTCTAAGCTTTTGTCGTATGAGCACACAAGTAATATCTCACAAGCTAAGGGCTCGAGTCCATTAGTGATTAGGCTCGAGTTTAACACTATTCATGCCTAAGAGTTTTGGTTACTCGAAAGAGTGGTGGAGCACGAATACAAACTGCGGAGTTTGTACACTTGCTTTTCTTTCTTCGGATGAAGGGCTCGAGTTCATATTCTTAGGCTCGAGTTCACTTAGTCCAAGGGAAAACTCGAGCTTGCAATAACATGCTCGAGTTTACCTATTTTGTAAACTCTTCTTCGTTTGTCAAACCATAGAGTAAACTCTACACAAAGGTATTAGGCTCGAGTCCATATACTTGGGCTCGAGTGTTCATCAATTTATAGCCATAGAAACAAGTGAACTCTACTCAAAAAGGATAAACTCTGAAGTTTAAAGAGATACATTTTAATTAGAAAATCTTCATGCCATGGGCAAACTCGAGCTTGTCTATACGGGCTCGAGTTTACTCATTTGTAAACTCTTTATTATTATACCATGAGAGTTTAGGCTCGAGTGTATTTACTCGAGCTCGAGTTCGTCATGGCGAAATAGCCCGATGAGCTCTCTGTTTGCATCAAACTCGAGCTTGCTTAGTTAGGCTCGAGTTTTGCGGTGACAGAATGATTTTGACTCTTTTGTCATTTTAAAACATTCATACTTGTTTACAATTGTTATTAATCATCAAAATACATAGAGAACTAACAGTCCTTTGACATCAAATTGAGGCACCAAAGGCTTTGTCAAGTCCAATTCAATACACATTCTCGCGAATTTCCCCTTGCCCTCTGCATAGTTTGAACACCCAGCTTAATCGCTTTTCCAATAACATTTCCTAGATTTAGTAAGAACCTTTTATCAAACAACGGTGCTAGCAAATCTAGGAACCTTACCCATACAACTATAGACTCAATTTGTGCCTTCTTCAGGTTGAAATCAGGCTTCCGTCGTGCAATTTCAGGTACGCATCATTAAAAACCCACGGTCCTCCTGTTAACGCCTCCATATAGTCATCAGCATGCTGAAAGTTCACTAGGTAGAAGTCATTCTCCAAGTCGAAAATATCAATATGTCCCTTCCTCTCCCAAATCTGTCTGAGAGCTTCTTCACCATAAAACCATAGGACGATTGCCTCCCCAATAATTTCACAACCAAGGTCCTGCCAAACGGCCTTATCAGACGTTCCTTTTCCTTATCCTAAAAAACAAACCTCAGGCATAATGGGTATGTTTCAAAATTCACAAGTTCGAAAATCAATTTCAAAGATTTCTAATACAGCAGGTGTATTAGCAAGTTTAAAATTTCCATCTTTAACATTTTCAGGAATCTGACAACTAATCTTTAGAAGGTCATTTACCAACTAATTACATTCGGACCTCTGTCTCTGGCTACTCAACATTCGGCTATTTCGGATATCGTTCGCTATCCTCGGGTTTCATAGTCTCTAACTAAAACTCTGGATCCTACACTTCGGATCTTTACTCTATCAGAATATTTTTAAGCCGTTAGATCGAGAATTTGCTCCGGCCCAACTACAAGGTTCTTGTCATGTCGTACTTTTGATATATAATGTTTCTATGGCGCCCATACACCGCGTCAACACATGATATCATCAATGTCTCCATGGCGCCCATACACCATAGCAACACAAAATACCATAAATGCTTCCATGGTGCCCATACACCATGGCAACACAGGATACCTCCTACTCCATGACACGATCGTGGTCGGTTTGTAACAAATCCTTTCTGTAGGGAACCTATTAGATACGGAATTCGTTATAATGTACTTACCTTTTGAACCGACACGCTAGTAGCTCTACTGTATGGTTCATCGTCACGGCGGCTGCACTAAACGGTTTGTTGTCCTGGTGGCTCTACCCCACGGCATTTACCTAAGACTTCACTCAATCACTTCGACTGGTCAGCTCCTCCGGTCAGAACCCTCCGTAGGTAGACTCCCCTCGATCAAAACTCCCCGTAGGTAGCTATCTCCGATCAAAACTTCCCATAAATAGTACTGTCTTCAACCGATCGTTTTTGAATCATTATAACAAGAACTCGAATCTTACCAGGTTACTACCCCTTAGTGATTTCGTACTCTGTTATTTCTATTTCTGCCATCTTATCTGGGTACTAATATCGGTATCCACTGCATACTGACAACTCTCACAGGTACTAGCACAGTATACTGGGTACTTTCCCTTATCTATTTAACAACTACCACTGTCAAGGACTTAGTCAAAGACCTCAGTCCCCGGAGCCACGCCCCTTTGCACGCATGGTGTCTGGCCTCTACAAGGCAGGGATTATCCTCTCAGGGTAACTTAGTAAACTACTGTTCCTACATGGAACTATTTCTATAGGGAGACCTAAACAGTAGGTACTCTCTACAGGAAAACCTAAGCAGTACCGACTTCCCTGTACCGCTTCCCTTTGGAACACTGGGCGAGTATTTCATTCAGACTCCTGTATCAGAAGTCCTAGACTTTAGCAACAGAAGCCATATTCTGTGCTATCTCTCCATTCTCTGGGTCTTAACTTACACGACTTAATCCTTTTCCTTCAGGGTATACATCCTTTCTATATCACAATACCAGTATTATATCAGTACTCTTAACCTAGTTGTCCATACAATGCTCTGAGACTAGCTATGAAGCTAGCTCTGATACCAAAGTGTAACATCCAAACCTCAAATAGTGTTGATTGACACTTCGTTTTATAAAATTTGACAGAGATTGAGATGCTACATCAGAGTACTGCGGAAACAGAGAGCAATGTACTAAAAATTGGACAATATATGAGTAACTGATATAAAAATACCCCGACATATGACGATGCCGAGCTTATGCTGGTATATTAAAAATTTCCCGAAGGAATAATCATGTGTTACAATATACAGAGCTTTGTACAATTACATTTCACAAAAAGAAACTATACAACCTAGACCAAGCCTTGACTAGACTTGGGGAAATGAACCTAACTCCGTTAACCGAACAGAATGGCCAGGTAAGTGTCTATCATGGGGGCCTCACCGAGTTCACGGCGACTGATTGGCTGACCCACATAAACTAGCCTTGCCTTTGGCACCAAACTATTCGAAATAACTTCATTAGACCCATGCCTGACAATAGGCTCTAATGATTTTCTTCCGGCTCTTGCCTCGACCGATGCATTACAACGACTCTTGCCCCTTGGTTCATATCTATGGCTCCATCTACCGGTGCCTTCTCTGTTCCTGGTCCTTACCTGTATTATCATCAATGATCAAGCCAGTACGTCGTATGATCATTTGATAACAACTAAACTATCATGCAAAGTTATCCCTGGTCTGCACATACCCAGTGCCACGATGTACAGTCGTGTCCTCAACGCTAGGAAAACCTAACGGAATTATCATGACTATAACCCGTGTAAAGCTATATTTAGTGATCTAGATACGGTTCCCTAGTCACAGTGCATGTCCAGGACAGAGTCCTGTTCATGGTATCCACAACATATACAAGCATAACATATGCATTAGAATTAGTGTTACAGTACGCGAACGTACCTTCTACCGTGTATTTGGCCAATCGTCCGACCTTTTGAACCCAACTCCAGACCTCCCGGATATCCTAACAGGGTAACATCGTATCCAGTAACTCATGAATAGTATGCTAACAGAGGTTCTAGTCATAAATTACTATTTTACCCCTGACTTCGCTAATCGGCGAAATTTCGCCAGAGCTTTGCTACTTTGACTCTAATCTTTCAGAAACTCAATCCCTACTATGTTTTTACCTCGTCAGGCATCTTTCAATGCAATGAGGCTTAAAAACAATATAGGAATTTCATTTCCTACTTCCTAGATCTAACTAACATTTCTACTAAAACTACCGAACAAAAGACTAGAACTTAAAAGCTAAGGACCGAAGAACTTACTTAGGGCTTCGCTACAAATTTCTCCGGACTCCTCCTTCTTCTCTTCCTCCTCCAAATTTCGAACTAAGCAAGAGCTCTTTGGTGTGAGAATTATGAGAAAAGATGAAGCCTATTTATAGACTTTTTCAAGGGCAAAATTGCACCTTTCTACTTTAATTCTAAACCATCCATTTTGAAAACTTAGCAAACAAGTTTGCTCCTCCATTTTCATCCACAAATTCGTCCCTCCCTATGTCATATTTCCAATGAGGTAACAACATCTTCGGGACAAAAATCCACTGATTCATAATATGCCCAGATGTTTACCACCTCATCCTTGGATTTCAAGTTATGGCTTAGTTTCTATAGATTTTCATTTATCTGATTTGCTTTTTGAAGAACAGATAGCTTCTTAGTCAGTCTAGTATAACCCTTTTCGGTTACGGAAATAACTTCGGAGGTAACCTACTCCGAGCTAAAAATTCACTTGTCTATAAAAAGTCCTGACCTTAGAAACCTAATTCATGGTTTTCTAGATAGAATTTAATTTCTATCTGTGGTCATTTATCCTATTTGCTTTTTCAATAACTTCTTCACTAAGTTTTCCTTTTAATTTTCATTCAATTTTCCTTTTCTTTTTCTTATTAATTTCGGTTTTCCTTCCCAAAAAATGTTGACTTTTCAACTCCTTTTTAATTACTTAGTTTATGCACTAATTATCTTAATTAGTAATTATTCTATTGCTTAATCCTTTGTTGGTTAATCAAGCCTTAGGGATTAAGCGTAATTCATCTAACATACTTTTTAATTATGCCAAATTACTTAGCAATATTCGTTATACCAATCTTGATCACTTATTGGTCATTAATCCCAATTTAGGGGTCTTAAATAATTAACTTTGAATATCTCCTTTATCCATGTCTAAACAATTAGCCATTAATTATCTAATTACCCACTTACTAATTGTTGACAATTTTCTTAATTAGAATTAATTATTATCTCACAACTATTGGACTCACATTGGTAATTTATGCACCATGCATAATATTAAAAATCCTAGGGTCATTTTGGTCCTCAAAATACTTTTTGATTTTTCCCCTTTAATTTTTCCAAGGTTATAATTTAATAAATTACCAAAATTAGAGACAATATACCCTCTAATTTTTAATAATTATTTTACTACCTCTTGAGATTTATCATAATTTTCTCAGGGTATTTTATGACCCATAAATGCATTTTAGGGATTTTCGGCCCCTTTATGCCTTTTAATTTCAGTAGAAATTCCCATCAAATAAGATAATTATATCTTAAGGATTGAGACCACATATTCACCTATTTCCTATAGGTATTATTTACTAATTTATGATTCTTATCATAATCGAGATTTTTAGGGTATTACAGGTTGCATGTTGGGTTTTATTCCAAAATTCTCTCTTGCAACTAATTCCTTGTTTTTATTTCCCAAATGTTACAAGGAAAATAATTCCCAATTCTTTCCAAATAATTACTCTAAACCAAAATTTCATAATTAATCCTCATATATTATTCAAACTTTAAAATCCTAAAATTTGGGATGTTACAGCAATTTCTACGCCCCTCCTAGGTTAAAAGACCCTAGATTCGTCACTTTTTTCAAAACGCATAGCATCAGTTTTGCAACTTTGTTGTAGTGAAGCAACAGCGAATGCGTTAAGAAAGGTCTACTTTTGGGGTGTTTTTGCTTTTGCTTCGTTGTAGCGAGGCAATAGCGAATGCACATAGAAAGATATATTTCTAGGGTGCTTTTGCTTTTGTGTTGTTGTATCGAAGCAAAAGCCACAGAGAGTATCTTCAAGCTACTTCTTTGATCTTCTTTTAGTATTTTGTTCTTCTTTTCCCCACTTCAAATGATCCTTGTAAGCTTCTATATCTTATCCTCATCCTCCTACAAAGAGAAGGAGTTTATGAGCTTTTTAATTTCTTCAATTAAATAAAAACTTCTATACATTTAGCTCAAAATTTACTAATTGCCAAAGCATTTTTATCACATTACATTTTTCTTCTTATGTATAAATTTTATGCATAATTTGAGTTCAAAACCAACAAATGTATAAGAAAAATGTGATGAAATATAAGAATTTCTAGAGAATGACACAACACAAGCAAAGTAGGCCATTAAAAGAATTCACCACATAAAACTCGTCGTCTCTTTCTTTACAAGAAATATGTGTCCTTCTCCCATGCATCCTTTTGGTCTCAAGCATTGTGTTAAGCACCATTTTAGAATCACGAAGAGGAAGCTTAAATTTGAAAGCTTCATGACCACAATTGTTATCACTTGGCAAATTCTGAGCTTCATTACTCTTAAACTCATCAAAGTTGACTAGATGGAAAGTTCTTGAAACACGTCTATAATCCCTACTATACTACGCACCAAAGTACGTAGTGATAGGTGCACGCTCTAAATACAATTGTGCTAAATCTGGGTCTGACATAATGGAGTGCCAACCCTTGCATACTCACTTATAAATCAAAACCGACTTAATTGGAAGTTTGAGCATAATCCCCCCAAAAAAAAAAAAAATCAAGGCGGTCAAACAACAAATTCATATCATAGTCGCTTGGAGTTATGAAATGACTTAATAGGAGATTGGGAGAAGTTTGAATAAAACTAACGTTTAAATATTAATTTGGGTTTATGATTATGAAAAAATAAAAAAATAAAATCGGAACTTTTTAAACACACGACGACACCTGTTCTGAATTGTTACTATAAGTTGGCTCAAAAAAAAAAAAAAAGGTCTTACATGATAATGAACCTTAATCACTAGCTAGCAGCAATAAAGATGAAAGGGAAAGGAATTACAGGACAATTAAAAAACTAATAATTTACAAAGACAAAAACTGACTAATTAACGCGGGGCTGTTATGAAATAATGAATAGATGGTTATAGTTAATTGTTGTTAGTGGGCCAGGTTGGTGGTTAATTAATAATTAGTCACCTGAGGCTATAAATGTATCCCGAGTCGTAATTTCAGACCCGATGATCTCAGTTGATCAATAAGATTCTTCTCTATTCTCCTTCTAATACCTTAACAGGGGCCATGAGCATATCACATTGATTTTGATGCAGATTAAACAAATACTAGCAAGAAAGTTAAGAAGTTTCTTTGTTTCAACCAATTGGACTATCCATACTTGTTAAATAATTTAAGCATATAAACTAATATTTATCATTAATGTAAAATACTCTTATCACCCATTTGTTTTACCATAATTACATGGATCTCCCCTCTATTTTGAAAATATAGACTTAGATCCAAACAGTTAACTCCATGGAGAATATTCCAAAAATATTCTTAAAAAAAATTGTTTAATTAAAATTTATATTAAAATAAATTTTATTTAATAATTTTCCCTTCATCATATCAAATTCCTAATTTATTTTTGAACGGATGCAAACTTCAAAGGGAAAAAATCAATGGCCAGCGATAAATTATTGGAAAAATCCATATGAGGGCCTAATTAACCAACAAAAGATCAAAAAAGGCCCAAACATAATTCATATGTCAGAAAAAGGCCCTAGGACTTTTTGTGACATGTAATTGTGTCGTGAAATGACAAAAACACCCCCCACTAACACTGACAAATGAGAAAGGGCAATTTCAAAATCATTTTGTCCCTCTCTCAAATTGTGTCTGTCATTGTCCTCTGCTCTCTCCCATGTGCTCACTCTCGTCTCCGACGCGGTTTGTGATCATGTGGGAAGGTGAAACCATCAGCCACCATCAACCCTTTGAAGGTGAAAGTCTCACCGTCGCCGGTTCGCATGTGCCAATCGTCCGTAAAGAAAGGTAGGAAACATTTTAGGGATTAGGTTTTTTTCGGTCCCTCATTTTGATTCTACTGTTTTAGAAGTGGAATCGAAAGCTGGTTGCTAAACCTGTTTTATGAAATCAGAGGTTGCATTGGGTATTTGTTTTCAACACATTTCCAAAATCTTAGATTTGTATGAATTAAAATTTATTGTTACTAGTGTTATCTAAATTTCTATACACATGTTTGAGAACTTTTCTATTCAAAAAATTCCCATCCAAATCTAACTTATAAGCAGCATTTTGTTCGATTATCTGTTGAATGCACTTGGAAATCTAACATGAGTGTTTCACTTGAATTTTCCAAACTGAGTTGGTGTAAAACCATGTTTTTGAAAGTGATTCGTCTTTGAGTTTGTTAAAGTCTAAATATTATTAAGTGCCCATTGTTGTGGTACTTCATTAAATCCTGTGCTTGTAACTGTATTTGGTCTAACCAGCTAGCTGTGAGAACTCTTAAGTTATGAAACCTGCATAAAGTTTGGGTGGGAATTAGTTGTATGTTGGAAATAACACTTAATTCTTCCAAGTCGTTGTTATAGGTGGTTGGAAATCTAAGTGTTTTGTGTTAACCTATTGTAGAAAAGAGTTTGCATATCTAATAATGCTCTAACTTGTACATCCTTGTTATATTACTCACCTAATTTAAATATGTTTTAGAATCTGAGTTTGGGAATTATACATCATTAAACCAGAAAATTTTTAACAGGCTAAATTTATGAAATTTGGCTTGGAGTATACCATTCTAAGTTCCGTTTTAAGTGTGTGCATCGCCAGTGTTTGAATTTTAGCTGTCACACTTTGTGAATTTGGATCAATGGATATTGTTGATATCATTTTAGACTCAAATTACATTATCATTAATGGACTTTTTGGTGATCTCTTTTTGCTTTTAGTCTGATTGTCAGTCATTGGTTTGCTAAAAGAAGATTAGTTTCAATTGATGCATGTTAAAATTAGACGAAAAATGATGCACAAATTGGTTGTGACTATTGAAACTTTACTTGGTTGAATTTTGTAGCATACATTGCATTGGGACCCCATATTGAACTGCATATTACTCTTGGTCCATTGAAATTAAGATTTCTTATAACTTTTCATAGTAAAATATCTTTGCATTATATATCTTTGTTTCATTTTGAAATTTTGATTAACATTTTCAGGTTAAACATGAACTTTTTATAGTGAAATAACTTGGTTAAATTTATCTGTTGCACTTTGTAAAAACAGAAACCATGAGGATTGGATTCCTAGATTTTAAAACAAAGAAATAGAGCTCTAATATGAAATTTTGAGTGTGCATTGTAGTAATTAAATCTTAAGCTTACACTTGATTTAAGAATTAGCATTTTTCAGGTTTTTGTTGAACTTGTGAACCTTTGTTTATGGCACTACTACAAATATATTTTTTGTGCTAAATTTCTATCCATACCATTGATTTTGTGGATACAAAACCTCAATCAAATTTGTTTGTCACTATGGCAAATAAAGTTGAATTCTGAATTATGTTTGTCGAAATCACTTGTATTGTATTGCACATAAAGTTAATTCTAGACTTCAAAACTGTGAAATTTAGTTAATTATGACCAAGGGTAATTTTAAATGAACTTCATTTACAATTGTTGTAGATGCATGAGTGATAATTGAATATTTTATACACTTATTTTTGTCTCTTGAATAATAATTTAGGACCCTTTAGCTAATAAATAATGACTTTTATGTTTATTTGGGCCTTGGGCCTTTTATTGCATTTTAGCCATTTTTTATAATAAAATCTCAGTTTTGTGTTGCTTCACTATTTCTACCATAACTCTTGAACCAGACATCGGATTTACCTCATTTTTGTCTCATATTTCAGATGATTCAGAGAGCTACAATTGTTATGAATACATAAAGAGCCAATTCGGTCAAGAGGGCGGTCAATTTTGGAGCCAAAGTTGGATGTACAATTCTGGATTTTATTTGGACCCGAATTTTGTAATTTAAGCCCAGCTTTATTTTATTTCTGTTTTGGGCTAAAACCATTAGAGCCCATTTTCGTTTTAGGTTATTTTTAAGTAAGGCAGCCGCCACAAACATTAGGCATTCACGTTTTTGACATTAGAGTGGATCAGAATAGAAGTTTTCGAATTCTCTCAACTGTTCTTCGCATGTTCTTAGGGTTCTTCGCGTTCTTCATCTTTTCTTCAGTTTTTCCAGCCATGCTCGGCTAAACCCCCTGTGATTGACCCAATGATGAGGATTCCATGATTCGTCCAGAGAACTTGTGCCTAATCGGTAACTTAATCAATTCTGTTTTCATCTTATCGGATTCGATTTTGAAATAGTTCGAATATTAGATTTAATATTCGGTTTGGTTCATCCCAAGGACTGAATTCGGACTAGGTTTTAGTGTTGCTGTGCGATTGCACAGTGATACGCCATTGTTCGAATAAATTCTAGACGATCGCCTAGGTGAGGGATTCTCCGGATGAATGCAGAAATTTCGATTCATCCGGAACCAAACGTGATTAGTTATATTTCGTTCAATGATGCATGATTCTGGAATCGAACGTTGGGTTGGTCGTTTTTAACTGTTTAAGTCTATCAACATTTTTCTATCTGTTTCTACATAGTTCTGTTTATTTCGATTTATTTCGTTTTAATCTGCTGAATCATAAAACCCTAAAACCCCCAATTTACCATTCTGTTTCACTATTGCTATTAATCGAGCCCGCTGCAAATTTGTTGGTAAACGACCCAGGTTCCCTAATTCTGCAAATCATTAATCGAACTTGGTTTATTTTGGGAGACACGGCAAATCTCTTTCCAAATTTGGCGCCGTTGCCGGGGAATTTGCATCGGTTTGATTAGTAACGTGATTGTAAATAGCTAGGGTTTAGGTGGTTCGGGTGGTCGGATAGGAATTTTTCTGACTCTGATCACTCAAACCAGGTCTTACTCACAAGGAATTGGGCGTTCTAAACAAGAGTCACTTCCTAGAAGGAAGTGAGATCTCACCTATTTTCCCCAAATTCCAACGTTTAGACCACTTTTTTCGCTGTTTTAAGTTCTGATTTTTTGATTTCCAATAGGGTGATTTTTTCGGGGTATCTCTAATTTGGCTGAAATTTGGTACAGTGATAGAAAATGGCAAATCATTAGACCCCCTTCGAAAATGTTCCATTTTCTAAGGGCTATCCTCCGTTTTGCCAAATTCCATCGTTTAGACCACTTTTTCAATTTTTGAAGTTTTTTTGTTCCATTTTTGAGTTCCCCAATAGTCTAGGAGTTGCCCTTTCCAAGTCCCAAAAATTTTAAAAATCATTTGATACTGTTTCTGGACTTGTTTAGGTCAATTTCTAGCATAGGTTTTCGCTTTTGTGTGTTTTGTCTTTGTGTCTCTTAGTGTTTTTCCACTTTTTACCACCCCTTGTGGAATTTTCGTAATTGATTTTCGGTGGCATCTTTGTCATTCGAGTATTTGCCAATTCCGCTTTGTGTATATGTTGCATGAGTACCAGAATACTACTAATCCAGAAGATCTGTTGCCATTTGATCCTGAAATAGAGAGAACAATTATTGCTGCTAGGAGAGTTGTAAGCTTAAGTCATAGGATTAATACTGAGCTGGACACTCAACTGAACTCTGATAGTGGCCATTCGGATTGTGTCCATTCTATTGATCTTTCTGACTGTGATTCTGATAGTATTTCTGATAGTCTTGTGTCCACTAACTCAGACATTATGGCAGGAGAACAGGCAAATCATCATACTTTGAAGGAATTGGGTGCACCTGATGTTAATTATCAACCTTTGTGCATCCAATATCCTGATCTTGCTGCTAACTTTGAGCTTAAATCTGGTCTAATACACTTGTTGCCTAAGTTTCATGGTCTTGCAGGTGAGTGCCCCATTAAGCATTTGAAGGAATTCCATGTAGTGTGCAGCACAATGAAGCCACATGCCATTGATGAAAATCATATCAAGTTGAGAGCTTTTCCTTTCTCATTGGAAGGTGGAGCCAAGGATTGGTTGTTGTACCTTCAGCCCTCATCTATTGGGAGCGGATATTCCTAGAGAAATATTTCCCTTCCTCAAGAGCAAGCTGCGATCAAGAAGGAAATTGGCAACATTAAGCAGAGATTCTTTGGAGAGACTATGTATGAGTACCGGGAGAGGTTCAAAAGGTTATGTGCAAGCTGTCCACACCATCGATAACCGAAAAGACTTGATTAACTCCTTCTATGATGGTCTATCACCTAGTAGACAAAGGGTTGGTGGATGCTTCTAGTGGTGGAGCTATGAGTAACAAGACACCTGAGGAGGCTAGAGATTTGATATCCATTATGGCAGATAACTTTCAGCAGTTTGGCACCAGAGCCAATAGTACCCCTGTTTACCATGTACAAGCATCTCCAAACCAGTATGATTCTCAGAGATTAGAGAATAGACTTGATGATCTGACTTCCCTTGTGAGGCAGCTAGCAGTGACACAGACAGTCTTGCCCTACCTTGTGTGATCCTACTTACCAAGATCAATCCAAGTCAGCCGGTGGGTGTTTTTCCGTAAAGGCCACAATACCAACGAATAATGCTTTCTCTAATACATACAATCTGGTTGGAGAAATCACCCCAACTTTCATTGGAATCAAAATCGAACCAGAGTAACCAGACGTGCATACTGGGAATTACCAGCAGAGGCCGTCATGGACCACAAACTTTCCAAAGAATGGGCCTCGCACCCCCTTTGCCTTTGCAAGCACCACCTCCTCGACCAGCCATATGTCCACCTCCACAAAGGCACAATAGCAAAGCTAGTAGTAGTGGTGGTGGTTCCTCACTTGAAGATATGATGAAGCAATTTGTCACAGCCCATATGCAGTCCAACAAAGAACCGACACTTCCATTCGGAGTTTGCAAACACAGATTGGGCAATTGGCAACATCATTGAACCAGCTTCAACCTCGGGGATCCAACTCCTTCCTTCAAAAACAATTCCCTCTGAAAAGAAAAAGGTTGTGCAGCAAGGTGAAGAGGAAGACATTCCTATCCCTCTTCCTTTCCCTCAGAGAGCAGTTCAATCCAAGAAGTTGGCAGAAAAGGCACAAGAGAAGGATATACTTGAGACATTCAGAAGAGTAGAGATTAACATTCCTCTCTTAGATGCAGTTAAACAAATTCCTAAATATGCCAAATTTCTCAAGGAGTTGTGCACCAACAAGAGGCGGATCGAAGGGGAATGAACGAGTGAGTTTGAATCGAATGTGTCAGCACTCATCCAGCCTACCATGCCTCGTAAATGCAAAGATCCAGGGACATTTTCTATCCCTTTCCTTATTGGTAACTATAGATTTGAAGATTGCATGCTAGATTTAGGTGCTTCTATTAATGTCATGCCTCGCATACGTTTATAGATCTCTTGGTCTTGGTCCTTGCGTCCAACCGGTGTCATTGTTCGGTTAGCTAATAGGAGTAATGCCCATCCTTCGGTTTAGTTGAAGATGTATTAGTCAAAGTAAATGAATTGATATTCCTGCTGATTTTTACATCTTGGATATGGAGGGTGAGTCTCTCTAGTAGCAGTCACCAATCATTCTAGGGAGACCTTTCATGAAAACAGACTAGACTAAGATAGATGTGCATTCTCGGTACTCTTTCCATGGAGTTTGGTGATATATCCGTGAATTTCAATATCTTTGATGCCATGAAATATCCTAGGAAGAGAATTACATTTCTCTCGTATTGATGTGATTGATGATCTTTGTGGATGATGTTCTTAATGGTTGGTGTCTTTGATTATCCTTATTTTTCATCCGAGAGTGATACCCCATTTTTGCATGCGATGATAATGAATGGTGCTCTGTTTGCACTAATTTGGTTAAGACCGCATTGTTTGGTGATTCTCGATTTGAGTGATGATTCTACATTACTTGTAGACTCGATATTGATTCTCGAGTTTGAGCTTCATCCCGATCCTAACGTGCATCCCGATTCCGATTTTGATGAGCTTAATTTCGATTTTGATGAACTGAATTCGATGTTAACCTTGAGCCGTATAGACACGATCCTTCCGCTTGTGCTTCTTTGAATATGGTTTCGTGTATTCCCGGTGTGATGACATCGAGTTGTTGCAACAACCACCCAAGATTCTCCCCTCCACTGAGCAACCACCCAAACTAGAGTTGAAATCCCTTCCGGACCATCCGAAGTATGTATTTCGGAAGTGAATGAGCGCTGCTGGTCATTGTGGCAAATAATCTTATGCCGATCAAGAAGAGAAGTCGCTAAGCTTATTGAGGGCGAACAAGAAAGCCATTGGGTGGACATTGGCCGACATAGTTGGCATTAGTCCTTCTATGTGCATGCATCAGATTCTATTGGAAGAGGACTCTAAGCCAATGAGGCAACCCCAGAGACGCCTTAATCCTCTTATCCTTGATGTGGTGAAGAAAGAAGTCACTAAGCTTCTGCAAGCTGGCATCATCTATCCCATTTCTAACAGCCAGTGGGTTAGTCCAGTCTAGGTGGTTCCTAAGAAATCCGGAGTCATTGTGGTAGCCAATCAAAAGAATGAGCTCATTCCTACTCGAGTTCAGAATAGTTGGAGAGTTTGCATTGACTATAGAAGACTCAACCAAGCCACTCGCAAAGATCATTACCCTCACCCTTCATTGATCGATGTTAGAGCGATTGGCTGGTAAGTCTCATTACTGCTTCTTGGATGGCTACTCTGGATACTTCCAGATCCATATTGCTCCTGAGGATCAGGAGAAGACGACCTTCACATGCCCCTTTGGGACATATGCTTACCGGAGGATGCCTTTTGGCCTTTGCAATGCACCTGGCACTTTTCAGCGTTGTATGGTGAGTATTTTCTCTGAGTTCCTAGTGAAAACGAAAGGAAATCACTGGAAAGATTTTTGCCGTGTCTTCCAAAATAAACCAAGTTCGTAATTAATTTGCAGAATTAGGGAACTTGGGTCGTTTCCCAACGAATTTGCAGCGGGCTTGTTTAATAACAATAGTGAAACAAAATGATAAAATGGGGGGTTTGGTTTAATGAGAATAGAACAAAACTAAATAACATAACCAAAATGCAATAAATGAGTCAAACGAGAATCAAATAAACAGAGACAGATTAAAGATGATCAACCCAACGAATTGATTCCAGAAACCTCTATCATTGAACGAAAATATAACTAACCCACGTTTGGTTCCGGATGAATCGAAATCTCTGCATTCATCCGGAGATTCCCTCGCCTAGACGATCGCCTAGAATCTGCCCGGACGGTGGCGTCTCACTGTGCAATCGCACAAGCAACACCGTAACCTAGTCCGAACTAAGTCCTTGGGATGAACCAAACCGAATATTAAATCTAATATTCGAACTATTTCCAAATCGAATCCGATAAGATGAAAACAGAATCGAGTAGTTACCGATTAGGCACGAGTTCTCTCGGATGAATCATGGAATCCTCATCGTTGGGTTAATCACAAGAGTTTAGCCGATCATGGCTGGGAAAATCGAAGAACGAACGAAGAACACGAAGAACACGCGAAGAACATGAAGAACAGATGAGAGAAAATGAAAACTTGTATTTTGATCCACTCTAATGTTAAAAACGTGAATGAATATGTTTGTGGCAGCTGCCATACTTAAAAATAACCTAAAACGAAATGGGCTCTCATAGTTTTAGCCCAAAACAAATAAAATAAAACTGACTTAAATTACAAAATTCGGGTCCAAAATAAATCCAGAATTGTACATCCGACTTTGGCTCCAAAATTGACCGCCTTCTTGACCGAATTTGCTCTTGATGTCTTCATAACAATTGTAGCTCTCTGAATCATCTGAAATATGAGACAAAAATGAGGCAAATCCGATGTCTGGTTCAAGAGTTATGGTAGAAATAGTGAAGCAACACAAAACTGGGATTTTATTATTAAAAATGGCTAAAATGCAATAAAAGGCCCAAGGCCCAAATAAACATAAGAGCCATTATTTATTAGCTAAAGGGTCCTAAATTATTATTCAAGAGACAAAAATAAGTGTATAAAATATTCAATTATCAAATTCCCCCACACTTATCTTTTTGCACTCCTGAGCAAAATTCAAAGAGAAAGACCTAAAGGAAAAACTCTTCTTTACTAATAATTACTAACAATGAAAAAATTTGAATCAAGGGACACAGAGCTTCAAAAGACCAATCATTCAAGACCAAAACCCCTTCATCTCAAATTACAATTCACGGTAGTCTCAATCAATGATGCTAATCACAAAAGATGGTCTCACAAATGATGCGCTCAATCAATTAGTCTCTCAAGTGTTTAAGGTAAATAAGTGTATCGCTCAAATTCTACTCAAGAAAATTGTTCTACCATGCTTGCTCAACTTCTACGTCTCCACTACTCATAACACATACATGCACAAATCAAGAGAGCTTGTAATTAAAGGTTGTAACGGGCTAGGGTGAAGGTAGGTAATAGTATGGAATCGAGAGGCTAAGCACCAAAGAAATCAAAAGGAAGAGCACTGATTAACACAATCATTCTCTATGTATGAAACTTTTATTCTACTCATATATACATTCCTTTCTATGTATTTTCTTTTCTTTTCTCTTCTTTTGTTGTTGTTTTTTTTTTTTTCTTGTTTCTTTTTCTTTTTTTTTTTATTTTACTTTTCTTTCTTTCCTTTCATTGTATACGTAATTACAATGTCAAAATCAAATATCCCCCCCACACTTAAACTGTTGCACTCCTGAGCAACCCCCACACTTAAACACAAAACAAGTTGAAACCAATGCTCAATAAATCTTCAAGGTGCGGAATAAAATGGTTTTACGCTTAGGCTTGTAATGTGGCTTAGAAAAGAATGGGTCAAAAGGCACAAAGGGGCTAGCAAGGGAATCATAATGTAAGGGAAAGCTATTTGGCCAAAGTGAGGAGAATAAAAGAAAGAAAACAAGCTTCCATCATACTTATGCACGTAAGTGAAAAATGTAGTTTCAAAAAGAAAAGGAGCAAGTTCTAGAGAACACAAATCATGAGAGATGCACACATGAAAGAAAGAATGGCAAAAGATGAATTCCATTCATGCAGGCCCAAAACCTCACAAGGTCAATACCAACTTAGGTAATCAACAACATCAAATCAACTACCAAAATGATCCATTAAAACCAAAATGTCCTAGTTCATAATATGTAGCAATCATTAGAAAGAAAGAATGTATTTATTTTCAAAAAGCAAAGTAGAAAAGGAAAACAAATAAAAGAGAAGGAGGGAGAAGAAAGAAGAATACTCCCCAAGGGTTTATGGAGGATAAGTGGCATCAATGAGGAGAATCTCTCGCTTCCTCAGCCGCTGTGGGGATCCCTCATGAAATGGCTTGAGGCGATGCCCATTGACCTTAAAAGTCTGTCCTGTGGGTGGATCACATAGCTCAACAGCACCAAATGGAAATATGTTAGTGATCACAAAGGGCCATCCCATCTAGATCGAAGCTACTGTGCATAAACTTCGGACGGGAATTAAATAGAAGAACTTTCGGCCCACGAGAGAATTCTTTCCTCGAATATGCTTATCATGGAATGCCTTAGTCTTTTCCTTATACAACCGTGAGCTTTCATAGGCATCCAATCTAAGCTCATCTAACTCTTGCACTGCAGCTTCCTCTCCATCCCGGACTTAGCCAAATCCATGTTGCATTGCTTAATAGCCCAATAGGCTTGATGCTCCAACTCAACCGGAAGATGACATGCCTTACCAAAGACAATCCGATAGGGAGACATCCCAATCGGCGTCTTGTAGGCGGTGCGATATGCCCACAAAGCATCATCTAGTCGCTTACTCCAATCTTTCCGGGTAGAGTTGACAGTCTTCTGAAGGATTTGCTTAATCTCCTTTGAGACTTCAGCTTGACCATTGGTCTGAGGATGGTATGCTGTGGAAACCTTGTGAAGCACTCCATACTTGCGTAGCAAGGCACCCATGCTTCGATTGCAAAAATGGGAACCCTGATCACTGATAATAGCTCTAGGAATGCCAAACCTGCAGAAGATGTTAGACCTAACAAAGTCCACCACCACAGTTGAATCATTAGTCCAGGTGGCTTTCGCCTCAACCCATTTCGAAACATAATCAACACCAAGAAGATGTAAGTGTAACCATATGAAGCAGAAATGGACCCATGAAATCAATACCCCAAACATCAAAGATCTCACAAAACAATATAGGGTTTTGGGGCATCTCATGCCTACGGAAATACTCTCCGCCCTCGACGCTTATCACATGATTTGCAAAACAAATGGGCATCATGAAACAAGGAAGGCCAAAATAATCCACATTCTAACACTTTCCTAGCAGTTCTTTGGGGTCCAAAGTGACCACCACAAAGTAAGCATGAGCAAAATGCAATATAGAGTGAAACTCATGATCGTGCACACATCTCCTAACTACTTGGTCACTACAAAATTTCCACGTATAAGGGTCATCCCAAACATAGTATTTAGACTCACTTTTCAATTTTAAGGTTTGGGCCCTAGTGGAGTCTACAGGAAAAACACCGCCTACCAAGTAGTTAACTAGATCAAGCATACCATGGGATCTTAACTTGCACTGTAGAAGCCGCTCATCGGAAATCATCCCGAATAGAAGAGGGGTGAGAGGGAGAATGAGTGATACGACTCAAGTGGTCGGCTACCCGGCTTTGTGCTCCACTTCTATCTCGAATCTCCACATCAAACTCTTGAGCAACAACATCCACCGGATGAGTCGTGGCTTAGCATCCGCCTTTTCAAAGAAACTTTAAAGCCGCATGGTCGAGAAAACAATGACTCTACTAGCTAGCGATATGACCTAAACTTATCGAAGGCAAATACAATGGCCAACAACTCCTTTTCGGTGGTGGTGTAATTAGATCGAGCAGTAATCCAAAGTCTGGAGGCATAGGCAATCACATGGGAGGCTCTATCAACCCGTTGTGCCAAGATAGCACCAACCGCATAGTTGGAAGCATCGCACATCAACTCAAAGGAAGGTGCCAATCGTGGGGCTGGATCATGGGGCTGTAGTAAGGCAACGCTTCAAGTGATCGAAGGCCGCCTTGCACGCATCATCAAAGACAAAGTCGGTGTCCTTATGCGAGAAGGTTGGACAAGGGTTGAGCAGCCTTGCCGAAATCTCGAATGAAACGTCGATAGAAACCCGCATGACCAAGAAAAGAGCGAACTTCCCGCACGAAGCGGGGTAAGGCAAAGCAAGAATCACATCTATCTTAGCGTGGTCTACCTCAATCCCTTTCCTAGACACTATGTGTCCCAAGACTATGCCCGACTCAACCATAAAGTGACACTTTTCATAATTCAAGACAAGATTAGATTCAATACACCTATGCAAGACTCTAGACAAATTAGCTAAGCATGCATCAAAATCGAGACCCATATACGGTGAAATCATCCATGAAAACCTCCATGCAACCTCTCTAGGAACTCGGAGAAAATACTCACCATACAACGCCGAAAGGTGCCAGTGCATTGCAGAGGCCAAAAGGCATCCTCCGGTAAGCATATGTTCCAAAGGGGCATGTGAAGGTCGTCTTCCCGATCCTCGGGAGCAATATGAATCTGGAAGTATCCGAGTAGCCATCCAAGAAGCAAGAATGAGACTTACCACCAATCGCTCTAACATCTGATCAATGAAAGGTAGAGGGTAATGATCCTTGCGAGTGGCTTGGTTGAGTCTCCTATAGTCAATGCAAACTCTCCAACTATTCTCGAACTCGAGTAGGAATGAGCTCATTCTTTTGATTGGCTACTACAGTGACTCGGATTTCTTAGGAACCACCCGGGTGGGCTAACCCACGGCTATCGAAATAGGATAGATGATGCCGGCTTGCGAAACTTAGTGACTTCCTTCTTCACCACATCAAGGATAAGAGGATTAAGGCGTCTCGGGGTTGCCTCACGGCTTAGAGTCCTCTTCCAACAGAATCCGTGCATGCACATAGAAGGGCTAATGCCAACTATGTCACCCAATGTCCACCCAATAGCTTTCTTGTTCACCCTCAATAAGCTTAGCAGCCTTCTCTTCTTGATCGGCGTGAGATTGTTTGCCACAATGACGGCAAGCGCTCATTCTCCTCCGTAAATGCATACTTGGGATGGTCTGGAAGGGATTTCAACTCTAGTTTGGGCGGTTGCTCGGTGGAGGGAGAAGCTTGGGTGGTTGTTGCAACAACTCGATGTCATCACACCGGGAATACACGAAACCATATTCAAAGAAGCACAAGGTAAGGACCGTGTCTATACGGCTCAAGGTTAACATCGAGAATTCAGTTCATCAAAATCGAATGAAGCTCATCAAAATCGAGAATCGGGATGCACGTTAGGATCGGGGTGAAGCTCAAACTCGGAATCAATATCGAGTCTACAAGTAATGTAGAATCATCAAGCAAATCGAATCACCAAACAATGCAGTCTTAACCAAATTAGTGCAAACAGAGCACCATTCATTATCATCGCATGCACAAATGGGGGTATCACTCTGATGAAAAATAAGGATAATCGGCACACCAACCATTAAGAACATCATCCACAAAGATCATCAATCACATCAATACGAGAAAGCAGTAATGCTCTTCCCTAGGATATTTCATGGCATCAAAGATATTGAAATTCACGGATATATCACCAAACTCCATGGAAAGAGTACCGTAATGCACATCTATCTTAGTCCTAGCTGTTTTCATGAAAGGTCTCCCTAGAATGATTGGTGACCTACTACTAGGAGACTCATCCTCCATATCCAAGATGTAAAAATCAGCAGGAATATCAATTCATTAACTTTGACTAATACATCTTCAACTAAACCGAGTAGGATGGGCATTACTCCTATTAGCTAACCGAACAATGACACCAGCTGGACGCAAGGGACCAAGACCAAGAGATCTATAAACAGATGCAGTGCATGACATTAATAGAAGCACCTAAATCTAGCATGCAATCATCAAATCTATAGTTACCAATAAGGCAAGGGATAGAAAATGTCCCCGGATCTTTGCATTTACGAGGCATGGTAGGTTCGGATGAGTGCCGAGACATTCAGTTCAAGCTCACTCTGCTCATTCCCTTCGCCGCCTCTTGTTGGTGCACAACTCCTTCGAAACTTGGCATATTTAGGAATTTGTTTGACTCGCATCTAAGAGAGGAATGTTGATCTCTACTCTTCCGAATGTCTCAAGTATATCCTTCTCTTGTGCTTTATCTCGCCTTCTTGGATGAATCGCTCTCTCGAGGGAAGGGAAGAGGAATAGGAATGTCTTCCTCTTCACCTTGCTGCACTCGCTTTTTCTTTCGTGAGTCAATCTTCACATTTCCCGACTCGTTTTCGATGTGGAAGTCACATCTGCAGGCTTGCTTAGGTTCCTCCAATTGCTTGCCAACAGTAGTGATATAGCACTCACATTTCCCTTAGGATTGGGAATTGTTTGTGAGGAAGGGAATTGGATCCCCGAGGTTGAAGTTGGTTCAATGATGTTGCCAATTGCCCAATCTCGTGTTTGCAAACTCGAATGGAAGTGTCGGTTGCTTTGTTGGAACCGCATATTGGCCGTGACAAATTGC
This sequence comes from Acacia pycnantha, assembly GCA_025563575.1. Taxonomy (NCBI): domain Eukaryota; kingdom Viridiplantae; phylum Streptophyta; class Magnoliopsida; order Fabales; family Fabaceae; genus Acacia; species Acacia pycnantha. Next base: position 49,010 of record JAMWYP010000515.1, read on the forward strand.
TTCATCATATCTTCAAGTGAGGAACCACCACCACTACTACTAGCCTCGTTGTTGTGCCGCCGTGGAGGTGGACATATGGTCGGTCGAGGAGGTGGTGCTTGCAAAGGTAAAGGAGGTGCGGATCGTTTGGAAAGTCAGTGGTCCGTACCGGCTCGCCGGTAGTTCCTGCACTCGCCGATATTGGTTACTCGGTGGTTCTCGATTTTGGTTCCAAATAAAGTTGGGGTGATTTCTCCAACCAGATTATAAGTGTTGGAGAAGGCATTATTCCGTTGGTATTGTGGCCTTCCGGGAAAACACCCACTGCAGCCTACCGACCGATCTTGGTAAGTAGGATCATGCAAGGTAGGGCAAGAGTCCGTAGAATGATAAGGGTCGAACAAAACCCACAAGAGTACCTGCCGAGAAGGGAAGACTCGTACTGCCTCGTGTCACACGCCAACCGCCTCACAAGGGAGGTCGATCATCAAGTCTAGTCTCTAATCTCTCGAGAATCATGCTCGACTCGGAGCTGCTTGAATATGGTAAACAGGAGTACTATTGGCCCCGGTGCCAAACCGCGAGAGTTATCTGCCATAATGGATATCAAGTCTCGGGCTTCTTCAGTGTCTTGTTACTCATAGCCCCACCGCTAGAAGCATCCACCAACCCTTTGTCTACCTGGTGATAGACCATCATAGAAAGAGTTGATCAAGTCTTTTCGATATCTCGATGGTGTGGACAGCTTGCACATAACCTTTTGAACCTCTCCCAATACTCATGCATAGTCTCCCAAATGACTTGTTTAATGTTGCCAATTTCCTTCTTGATTGCAGCTTGCTCTTGAGGAAGGGAAATATTTCTCGTAGAAATAACCTCGAATATCAGTCCAGCTCCCAATAGATGAGGGTCAAGGTACAACAACCAATCCTTGGCTCCACCTTCCAATGAGAAAGGAAAAGCTCTCAACTTGATATGATCTTCATCAATGGCATGAGGTTTCATAGTGCCGCATACTACATGGAATTCCTTCAAATGCTTAATGGGGCACTCACCGCAAGACCATGAAACTTAGGCAACAAGTGTATTAGACCAGATTTCAGCTCAAAGTTAGCGGCAAGGTTAGGATATTGGATGCACAAGGGTTGATAATTAACATCAGTGCACCCAATTCCTTCAAAGTATGATGATTTTCCCGCTCTCCGCCATAATGTCCGAGCGAGCAAAGTTGCTACTAGAATCGGTGAACACAACAAGACTATCGAAATACTATCGAAGCACAATCGAAAGATCAACGTAATGGACACAATCGAATGGCGAATCGGACTCTAATTGAGTATCCAGTTTGGTATTAATCTTATGACTTAGCCTAACAACTCTTCTAGCGGTAAGAATTGTTCTTTCTATTTCAGATCAAATGGCAACAAATCTTACTGGATTAGTAGTATTCCCGGTACTCATGCAACATATACACAAAGCGAGAATTGGCAAATACTCGGAATGACAAAGATGCCACGAGAAAATCAGAATTACGAAAATGCCACAAGAGGTGGTGAAAAGTGGAAAACACCAAGAGACACAGAGACAAAACACACAAAAGCAAAAACCTATGCTAGAAATTGACCAAAACAAGTCCAAAATGAGTATCAAATGATTTTTAAAATTTTTGGGACTTGGACAGGCAACTCCTAGACTATTGGGGGACTCAAAAATGGAATAAAAAAACTTCAAAAATTGAAAAAGTGGCCTAAACGATGGAATTTGGCGAAACGGAGGATAGCCTCTTAGAAAATGGAACATTTTCGATGGGGGTCTAACGATTCGCCATTTTCTATCAACCGTACCAAATTTCAACTCAATCGGAGATACTAAAAAAATGGTCCTGTTGGAAATCAAAAAGCAGAACCTAAAATGTTGAAAAAAATGGTCTAAACGTTGGAATTTGGGGAAAATGAGTGAGACCTCACTTCCTTCTAGGAAGTGACTTTTGCTTAAAACACCCAATTCCTTGTGAATAAGACCTGGTTTGAGTGATCGGAGTCAGAAAAATTTCTGTCCGGCCACCCGAACCACCTAAACTACCTAAACTAAGCTATTTACAATATCGTTACTAATCAACAATGTTACGATTGTTTGGTAATCAACTGCTTCGATGACAATTCACAATACTGCAAATCAGATTCAATTTTGAACACATTTGCCATGCGGGATCAACTTTTGGCCGAAACTTTTCGCCGTAAGGTGATTATTTTCGTCTCAAGTGAAAAAAAACCAAGTTCGTAATCCAATTTGAAGTTGTAATTTCAGAACCCGGGTCGTGGTTCCCAGCAATTTGCGGCGGGCTTGTTTAATAACAATAGTGAAACAAAATGATAAAATGGGGGTTTGGTTTAACAAAGAATAGAACAAAACGAAATAACATAACCAAAATGCAATAAACGAGTCAAACAGAATCAAATAAACAGAGACAGATTAAAGATGATCAACCCAACGAATTGATTCCGAAACCTCCATCATTGAACGAAAATATAACTAACCCACGTTTGGTTCCGGATGAATCGAAATCTCTGCATTCATCCGGAGATTCCTCGCCTAGACGATCGCCTAGAATCTGCTCAGGACGGTGGCGTCTCACCGTGCAATCGCACAAACAACTTTGTAACCTAGTCCGAACTAAGTCCTTGGGATGAACCAAACCGAATATTAAATCTAATATTCGAACTATTTCCGAAAATCGAATCCGATAAGATGAAAACAGAATCGAGTAGTTACCGATTAGGCACGAGTTCTCTGGATGAATCATGGAATCCTCATCGTTGGGTTAATCACAAGAGTTTAGCCGATCATGGGTGGGAAAATCGAAGAACGAACGAAGAAACGAAGAACGCGCAAGAACATGAAGAACAGATGAGAAAATGAAAACTTGTATTTTGATCCACTCTAATGTTAAAAACGTGAATGAATATGTTTGTGGCAGCTGCCATACTTAAAAATAACCTAAAACGAAATGGGCTCTCATAGTTTTAGCCCAAACAGAAATAAAATAAAAGCTGGACTTAAATTACAAAATTCGGGTCCAAAATAAATCCAGAATTGTACATCCGACTTTGGCTCCAAAATTGACCGCCTTCTTGACCGAATTTGCTCTTGATGTCTTCATAACAATTGTAGCTCTCTGAATCATCTGAAATATGAGACAAAAATGAGGCAAATCCGATGTCTGGTTCAAGAGTTATGGTAGAAATAGTGAAGCAACACAAAACTGGAATTTTATTATTAAAAATGGCTAAAATGCAATAAAAGGCCCAAGGCCCAAATAAACATAAGAGCCATTATTTATTAGCTAAAGGGTCCTAAATTATTATTCAAGAGACAAAAATAAGTGTATAAAATATTCAATTATCAATCACCAAGAGGGGGGTGAATTGGGGATTTTAAAACTTTTATAATAACTTTGCACCCAAGCTGAAGCTAAACGTAAAGAGATAGGGAAGAAGAGCTTGACACAGAAAGTTTATCACGGTTCGGTCTAAATTCTTGACCTCACGTCCAGGTCCCGAGACTCTGCGGGTTTCTACTATCACTTAACACAGTTACACACTCTTGTACTCAAGGATTATCCTCTCTCACAGGATACACTCCCTTACAAGTTGTAATCTAAATCCCAATCTCCAAGTCCCCTTGACTTGAGATCTTTTACAATGAATGAATAATTTGTATAAATCTCTCTCACAGAGAAGATAATGATAAACAACGAGGCTCTTTGTATATCAAAATACAATACGAAAGAAAACTGAATGTATAAGAACTCTTGAGCTTGCTTTTCGTTTTACTGCTTAATCTTTCCGTATCTTTCGAAGTTTGTAATCAGCTCCTTATATAGTGGTGAGTTGCTATGTGACCGTTACTTCTCAACTTAGCATGTTCTTCATTTGAAATTCAGTTTGATGAGGATTATAGCCGTTGGGTCTGAATTTGCCGATTCAATTCTCGGATGGCGTGAAATCATTACGCCATGATTCTTCACGTTTATTCAATGATTCGTTTGATCCAATTTAATACCTGAAACATTCTCAATATAGAGTGGTTAAATATATTTGAATATACTAAATGAATGCAATCAATTCATATAAACATGGTAAGTTTTGTAGTTTAAAAGAATCAGGATGAAACCAGGAACGATCATTTTTGCTTTGTTGTCTTAAACTCGAGTTCTCCAAGTCGGGCTCGAGTTCGTAAGGCATTTTAGAGTATCTGGTTTATCTTACGCGGAGCAAACTGCGGAGTTTGATGTAAACTCTGGAGTTTGTATTTTGTTTTACCATGTGAACTCGAGTTCACGAAGGTAGGCTCGAGTTTGAATGCTCTCTCAAGCTTTTGTCGAATGAACACTTTGGAGTAATATCTCACAAGATAAGCGTGCTCGAGTTCATTAGTGATTAGGCTCGAGTTTAACACTATTCATGCCTAAGAGTTTTGGTTGCTCGATTAGAGTGGGTGGAGCATGAGTACAAACTGCAGGTTTATACACTTTTCTTTTCTTTCTTCGGATGAAGGGCTCAGTTCATATTCTTGGGCTCGAGTTCAGCTTAATTTATTCCATGGCTTATTGAAGTGAGCGGAGGTTTGAACTTAAACTCTGGAGTTGTAAAGAAGGAAAACTTGGGAGCTCTTCGCAAGGGAAAACTCGAGCTTGCAATAACGAGCTCGAGTTTACCTATTTTGTAAACTCTTCTTCGTTTGTCAAACCATGCAGAGTAAACTCTACAAAAGTATTAGGCTAGAAAACTTGAGTTTGCTTAGTTAGGCTCGAGTTTTGAGGTGACAGAATGATTTTGACTCTTTTGTCATTTTAAAAAACATTCGTACTTGTTTACAATTGTTATTAATCATCAAAACACATAGAGAACTAACACCTAGAGGACTGCATGGAGGTGTTTATGGATGATTTCACTGTATATGGGTCTGATTTTGATGCATGCTTAGCTAATCTACTGAATTATGAGAAGTGTCACTTCATGGTTGAGTCGGGTATAGTCTTGGGACACATAGTGTCTAGGAAAGGGATTGAGGTAGACCCCGCTAAGATAGATGTTATTACTGCTTTGCCTTACCCCGCTTCTGTGCGGGAAGTTCGCTCTTTTCTTGGCCATGCAGGTTTCTATCGACGTTTCATTCCAGATTCGGCAAAGGCTGCTCGACCCTTGTCCAACCTTCGCATAAGGACACGACTTTGTCTTTGATGATGCGTGCAAGGCGGCCTTCGATCACTTGAAGTGTTTCCTGACCACAGCCCCAGTGATTCAGCCCCCTGATTGGCTCCTCCCTTTTGAGTTGATGTGCGATGCTTCCAACTATGCAGTTGGTGCTATCTTGGCACAGCGGGTAGACAGAGCATCTCATGTCATTGCATATGCCTCCAAGACTTTGGATTCAAGTGGAGCACAAAACTGGGTAGCTGACCACTTGAGTCGCATCACCCATTCTCCCTCTCACCCCTCCTCTATTCAGGATGATTTCCCTGATGAGCAGCTTCTACAGCTGCAAGATAAGCTAGATAAGCTTCCATGGTATGCTGATCTGGTTAACTATTTGGTCGCTGGTGTTTTTCCTGTAGATTCCACTAGGGCCCAAACCCTTAAATTGAAAAGTGAGTCTAAATATTATGTTTGGGATGACCCTTATCTGTGGAAATTTTGTAGTGACCAAGTAGTTAGGAGATGTGTGCACGATTGTGAGTTTCAATCTATATTGCATTTTGCTCATGCTTACTGTGGTGGTCACTTTGGACCCCAGAACTGCTAGGAAAGTGTTAGACAGGTGGATTATTTTGGCCTTCCTTGTTTCATGATTCCCATATGTTTTGTAAGTCATGTGATAGCTGTCAGAGAGCAGGGAGTATTTCCCGTAGGCATGAGATGCCCCAAAACCCTATATTGTTTTGTGAGATCTTTGATGTGTGGGGTATTGATTTTATGGGTCCGTTTCCTGCTTCATATGGTTACACTTACATATTGTTGGCTGTTGATTATGTTTCGAAATGGGTTGGTAGCCACCGGACTAATGATTCTTACGTGGTGGTGGACTTTGTTAGGTCTAACATTTTTCTGCAGGTTTGGCATTCCTAGAGCCATTATCAGTGGCCAGGGTTCCCATTTTTGCAATCGAAGCATGGATGCCTTGTTACGCAAGTATGGAGTGCTACACAAGGTTTCCACAGCCTACCATCCTCAGACCAATGGTCAAGTTGAAGTCTCAAATCGAGAGATTAAGAAAATCCTTCAGAAGACTGTTAACTCTACACAGGAAAGATTGGAGTAAGCGACTAGATGATGCTTTGTGGGCATATCGCACCGCCTACAAGACTCCGATTGGGATGTCTCCTTATCGGCTTGTCTTTGGTAAGGCATGTCATCTTAGGTTGAGTTGGAGCATCGAGCCTATTGGGCCATTAGCGTGTAACATGGATTTGGCTCGATGCGGGATGGAGAGGAAGGCTGCAGTTGCAAGATGTTTAACTCCCGTTTGAAGTTTATGCCAGGTTAGCTTCGATCTAGATGGGATGGCCCTTTTGTGATCACTAACATATTTCCTTTTGGTGCTGTTGAGCTATGTGATTTACCCACAGGAAGAACCTTTAAGGTTAATAGGCATCGCCTCATGCCATTTCATGAGGATCCCAGCGGCCCTGCTGAAGCAGAGACTCTCCTCATTGACGCCATCTATCCTCCATAAACCCTTGGAGAGGATTCTTCTTTCTTCCTCCAAAAACCCTTGGGGAGTATTCTTCTTTCTCCTCCCTCTTTCTCTCTTATTTGTTTTTTTTTCTACCTTGCTTTTTGAAAAAAAAAAAGTCTCTCTTTCTATGATTGCTACATATTATGAACGTGGACATTTTGGTTTTAATGGATCATTCTGGTTGGTCTACAATTCTTGACTCTTCGATTACAAGTCTTGATAGTTGATTTGATGTTGTTGATTGCCTAAGTTGGTATTGACCTTGTGAGTTTTTGGGCTGCATGAATGGAATTCATCTTTTGCCATTCTTTCTTTCATGTGTGCATCTCTCATGATTTTTGTTCTCTAGAACTTGCTCCTTTTCTTTTGAAACTACATTTTTCACTTACGTGCATAAGTATGATGGAAGCTTGTTTTCTTTCTTTTATTTTCCTCACTTTGGCCAAATAGCTTTCCCTTGCATTATGATTCCCTTGCTAGCCCCTTTGTGCCTTTTGACCCATTCTTTTCTAAGCCACATTACAAACCTAAGCGTAAAACCATTTTATTCCGCACCTTGAAGATTTATTGAGCATTGGTTTCAACTTGTTTTGTGTTTAAGTGTGGGGGTTGCTCAGGAGTGCAATAGTTTAAGTGTGGGGGGGAGATATTTGATTTTGACATTGTAATTACGTATACAATGAAAGGAAAGAAAGAAAAGTAAAATAAATATAAAAAAATACATAGAAAGGAATGGATATATGAGTAGAATAAAAGTTTCATACATAGAGAATGATTGTGTTAATCAGTGCTCTTCCTTTTGATTCTTTGGTGCTTAGCCTCTCATTCCATACTATTACCTACCTTCACCCTAGCCCCATTACAACCTTTAATTACAAGCTCTCTTGATTTGTGCATGTATGTGTAAAAAATGACTTCTTTTTTTTCAGGGACCAAAAAGGGCATCCGTGTGTTTTCCAGGAACCAAAAAGGGTATTTACTCTTTTCTTGAGTAGAATTTGAGCGATACACTTATTTACCTTAAACACTTGAGAGACTGATTGATTGAGCGCATCATTTGTGAGACCATCTTTTGTGATTAGCATCATTGATTGAGACTACCGTGAATTGTAATTCGAGATGAAGGGATTTTGATCTTGATTGATTGGTCTTTTGGAAATTTTTGTCCATTGATTCAATTTTTGCATTGTTAGCCATTATTATTAAAGCTTTCTCTTTGAATTTTGCTCAGGAGTGCAAAAAGATAAGTGTGGGGGAATTTGATAATTGAATATTTTATACACTTATTTTTGTCTCTTGAATAATAATTTAGGACCCTTTAGCTAATAAATAATGGCTTTTATGTTTATTTGGGCCTTGGGCCTTTTATTGCATTTTAGCCATTTTTATAATAAAATCTCAGTTTTGTGTTGCTTCACTATTTCTACCATAACTCTTGAACCAGACATCGGATTTACCTCATTTTTGTCTCATATTTCAGATGATTCAGAGAGCTACAATTGTTATGAAGACATCAAGAGCCAATTCGGTCAAGAGGGCGGTCAATTTTGGAGCCAAAGTCGGATGTACAATTCTGGATTTTATTTGGACCCGAATTTTGTAATTTAAGCCCAGCTTTATTTTATTTCTGTTTTGGGCTAAAACCATTAGAGCCCATTTTCGTTTTAGGTTATTTTTAAGTAAGGAAGCCGCCAAAAACATTAGGCATTCACGTTTTTGACATTAGAGTGGATCAGAATAGAAGTTTTCGAATTCTCTCAACTGTTCTTCGCATGTTCTTAGGGTTCTTCGCGTTCTTCATCTTTTCTTCAGTTTTTCCAGCCATGCTCGGCTAAAGCCCCTATGATTGACCCAACGATGAGGATTCCATGATTCGTCCAGAGAACTTGTGCCTAATCGGTAACTTAATCAATTTTGTTTTCATCTTATCGGATTCGAATTCTGGAAATAGTTCGAATATTAGATTTAATATTCGGTTTGGTTCATCCCAAGGACTGAATTCGGACTAGGTTTTAGTGTTGCTGTGCGATTGCACAGTGATACGCCACTGTTCGAATAAATTCTAGACGATCGCCTAGGTGAGGGATTCTCGGATGAATGCAGAGATTTCGATTCATCCGGAACCAAACGTGATTAGTTATATTTCGTTCAATGATGCATGATTCTGGAATTTGAATATTGGGTTGGTCGTTTTTAATCTGTTTAAGTCTATCAACGTTTTTCTATCTGTTTCTACATAGTTCTGTTTATTTCGATTTATTTCGTTTTACTCTACTGAATCATAAAACCCTAAAACCCCCCAATTTACCATTCTGTTTCACTATTGCTATTAATCGAGCCCACTACAAATTCGTTGGGAAACGACCCAGGTTCCCTAATTCTGCAAATCATTAATCGAACTTGGTTTATTTTGGGAGACACGGAAAATCTCTTTCCAATGAGCAAGAAGGCTGTAATATAAGAAGAAGCAACAACATGCCAAAATCTTCACAAAGGGATCCAAGGTTCTCTAGATACAATCTGTTCACTGAAGAATTCTTCGAGCAATATGAGGAAAGGAAAATGGACAAGAAGAAACAGAAGGACAAAGGAAAGGCTGAGTTTGATGAATTAAGTGTACAAATGAGAGAAGCCTGGAAATGGCTAAGTTCGAAGGAAAAAGGTGAATACACAAAGAGGGCCGAACAACTCAGAGCCCCAGTGAAAGGGAAGAAGTATCTGGTGCCCTTCCTAACGAGATGTGCGCCAAACACATTCATGCAAGTTTGCAATAACTTGAAGGGAAGACCCAAGGCTATGGCAAGGCTTAAGGCGATTGGGTTTGATAGGTTGGTTAATTTTAATTGTCGACAAATCAACCGTTCGTTATGCGCACAGTACATGACGTGTTTTGATCCTCCTACAAAGCAAGTGTGCATTAGAGGGGAGATCCGAGTGATAGGGGCTGAAAATGTCCATGAATTGATGAGTCTTCCTTTAGGGGGGAAGGGCATAAAATTTAATGTTGACGACCACCACACCATATTCAACGACCTTAGGACCACGTACAAGAATGTCAAGCACAAAAAAATTGGAGAGTTTTTGGTATGAAAACTAGATGAAAACTTTGAGTTTTTTTTTTTTGGGGTCTTATTCACCTTGGGTTCCTTATTGGCACCCAATACATCCATTTATGTGAGTGACCGTCTATTGAAGCTGATGAGGGTCACTAATGATGCACTCGCTGATTTTGATTGGTCCTCCTTTATCATTCAAGAACTCTGCAAAGAGTTGTATGAGTTCAAGAAGGATTCCCAAAAGTCCAAGAGAAAACAGAGCAAAACTGTAGGCGGATGCCTATACTTCCTCATGGTAAGTTGTCTTTAACTATGTTTGTATGTGAACCTGACTCATTAATGTATAAGTGTTGTTAATAATTGTTTGAAATCATTTTTTGTTCAGCTATTTGTTTCCAAAATTTCCCATTGGGTGACGTTATAGCCTCTCAACAACAGTCAGCCATGGTATTTTGGACTAATGAAAAGGTTAAGAGCAGAGTGTTGGATGAGAAAAGAAGCAAAAAAGGCCTCCTGGTTCGCGTCAAGCCTCGTCAGCTACATCCTCAACAATCAGTAAGTCCGCCAACATCATTTGACCCTGATACGATGCTCACGCACCCGGTAATGTGTGACAAAAATTAATCTTTAACCATAAATTTTTTCCCATTGTTTAAGTTGTTTCATTACAAATGTTGATGATGTGATATATGATGTAAAAAATTATATACGTTTTTCCAGGAAGTGCGTAGGACATATACACGGCTGCTTTCCAAGTTGCAACAAGAAATGCTGGCGCTTCAACATAGATTGTCTCAAGAAGGCCAGCATGAAGGTGAGGCACCCAACAACTAGCCATCTTTTTCCGGGGAGTCTAAGGACCAGGATGGACATGACATAGAGGAAGGTGTAAGACCTGGCTATCACTCAAGAGGGGGGGTGAATTGGGTGTCTAATAAAACTTTGGATAACTTTAAAAATCTTTTTCGCAACTTACTAAAAGTAGTTCGTATGACAGTAATACTTTATAAAGTGATAGTCAGTCATTCAAACATATATGTTGGAAATATAAGAGTTTAGGGAAGAGAATATGCAAACTATGATTTATCCTGGTTCGGCCCAATCCTTGACCTACGTCCAGTCCCCAAGCTCTACTTGAGATTTTCAATCCACTATCCTCTTGTTTAATCCGGGCACAAGAGAAGCATATACAACTTGATTACACGCTCTATACTTGAAGTAATCATCTCACTAGGATTTACTCCCCTTTACTAGTTGTAATCAATACAATGGGTTTCCCACTCAAGATCACCCAATCTTGAGAAACTCTCGGATAGAATGTTTACAGATAAATCTTCTCTCTCAGAAGTAAATGAATAAACATTTAGGTACAATATAAATCATTTCACTCCCTATGGTAAACTATGTAAGCATTGAGAACAGAGAGTAAGTGAATATCATAGTATTGGCATTTTGAAGATGAAAGCTCATGCCTCTCTCATCTTCTCTGTTTTGAAAGTGTCTCTACTTATAGACAATTGATATTAATCTGTTGAAGCATTTGTCCATTGTAGAATATGATCGTTATGAATAGTAACCGTTGCATATTTGAATATCGATCTATTGGAGAGATAGCTGTTGTGAGACTTCGAACTTCTGTTAGGCATAGATGCACTCCGATGAGATTAATGGACCTTTGCTTCATTAAATGCGTTCTCCTCCATTGATTGTACTTGGGCAGAAGGTGACTCAGAATAATAGCCGGAATAAGTATGCCTCGAAGGGATGATTTCGTCTGCTACGAGGAAATGTTCTGTTTGTTGGCTCTGTTTCTGAGTAGCATTAAATGCGTCTGCCACGTTGGATCACTTTTCGCTCAAATTCAATTTCAACAAGGTTAATCAACTAAAACTCATTCAAAAAGATGATTAAATGTGATATAAACAAGTTTGCATATGATTAACAAGAAATAGATAATGACCCAGAAACTTTCAGAAGCAATTAAAGATGCGTGAAATATGATACAGATCCAGGAAATGTATTCTCGAGAATTGTTCATGCCATTCTTGAGAACCATTAGAACAAAAATATTTCCAGAGAGCATGTCTCGATGGTACTCGAGAATCATATTATAGTTCTCGAGAATGATACATTCGATGTGTTTGTAATCATAAGTGTTTAAGCATTCTTGAGAATCAATTTGCTAATACTCAAGAATCAACATATTGGAATAGTTTGATCAGAAAGCATGGAATGTGTTAGACCAAGCATTATCGAGAATCGTATTACCATACCCGAGAATGATATCAATAGATCAATACTTACGAATAGCTTTTACCGCGCATTCTCGAGAATCACTTAATCCTTCTCGAGAACCATTCTCGAGAATTGCCTAATCATTCTCGAGAACCATATCAGAGAAAGACTTGCGATGGTGGATCTGTCATACCATTCTCGAGAATCCTTGATCAATTCTCAAGAATTGATACCTGAACACTTATGGCAGAGAGATTAGATCAAATATTCTCGAGTACCACTTCATAATACTTAAGAGCTATAGCAGCTCATTCATATTGGAGACTTTCAAAAAGCAATAGCATTGGCAGTGCAAGAGCCAATTTCCAGTGAACATGTCATCTTCAAAATAATTCCAAATTTGGAAAACTACCCATTCTCAGAAAGCTCTTTAAGTCTTCTTTCCAATTCAAGAAGAATCAGCTCCAAACTCATTGTATTTCATCCGTTATCACCAGATGAATGGATGTTGTTCTTGACCAGTGTTTTTGCAACATCCTGAACTGACCGTCAACTTCAAAACATATATCTCCTTCAATTAATATTTTTTTTCGTGATCTTGATGTTTTTCGAAAGTCATGTGAGTCTAGTTTTAAATGGAACTGGTTTCAGCTCATTTGGATTTGTCGTATGAGATACACTCAAAATACCGAATATTGGTCGGCTGAGTGACATTGATTTCACTGTCATCTTCCAAAATCCATACCTCCTTCATCTAACCTCCTTTGGACTTCAATTTTATCTCAAAATGATGCATTGGAAGTCTCATTTCCAAAAACATTGGTTTCACCTCAATCTGATCTCTGGTTTAGGATATATCATCGAATTACTAAACGTCACCCAAGTGAAACGTGAAACAGAGTTGAGCAGAGTAGATGAAATACAATGATTCTCGAGAATTGATGTTTCATAGTCGAGAATGATCGAAATTTTCGCATAAATAAAAGCTATTTATGTACCATACTCGAGAATGATGTTGTGTACTCGAGAATGATATTTTGTACTCGAGAATGATCAAAATTTATGCGCAGGGAGGAGCTATTCATACACGGGACTGTAGCAAATGAACTGTAGCAACTCCTATTCATTGAGAAGCTTGACTTTGCTTATTTTAACTCTAAATTGAGCCATTCCAACTTCTGTTTGATCATAGAGACTTGAATATTGACATTCTCATACTATTTAACAAGTTCTTCTCTCTTCAATCTCCATTCTTGGTCATTCTTCATTATTTAAACTTTACATCTACATTAAATATAAGAATTAGTCACAATAGAAGATAAATGTAGTATGTAAACTTTTTGTTATAGATAATGGCATCTATATAAGACATCATCAAAACTAATCATATCCAACAGAGGGAGATGACATAGATGATGGAGATGAAGCTGAAAACATTGAAGATGTTGATGATGTCCCTGAACATGGAGAGGAGACACCTATTGTGGACCCTGGTCTTGCTGGGGAATAATGTGAAGACACTGCTGTTCCACAACAACTGAGGGAACCTGTACAAGAAGAGGTAAACGAAATTGGTGTCGATTTGAGGAGATCTCAGAGGGTCATAACCCCTAGTAGCATTTTAAAAACCCCTTGGATCAATCTAAACCGGAAGTCCAAGGGAAAGAGGCCATATGATGAGAATGACATTATGTATGAGTTGTGCACAAAGAGGCCAAGTAAAGAAGAGGCTGACGAGTAAGTTTCATTTATTGTTTCACAAGGAATTACTTGTCATTACATAAAATGCATATTTTGATTAAGATTGTCATATGTTGTCATTTAGGGAATTTGTGGACATACATGACTATTTTATCAAAAGGAAAGAGCTAGAATGTCTAAAACCACTAGCTTGGATAAATGATCGGGTACAACACAATTACTTATCAAACTATATGATTGATTTTTGAACTTTTTGTTTTGCCTGTTGGTTTTTCCCAACAATCACTACTACAAAAAAGGGATACGGCGTCCTATTTTTTGTACATTTAACGTCCTTTTTCTGGGGGACGCCTATCTGGGGGGCGCCGTAGGTTAAACTTACGGCGTCCTACTTTTTAATTAGACGCCTAAAATTATGACTTAAGGCGTCTAATAATTTAAATAGGACGCCTTAAATGTGGCCCAAACGCTGCTAGAGTAGACTTAAGGAGTCTAAGTATGGGAATTAGACTCCTTAAGTCATGACTTAAGGCGTCTAATTCCCAGACTTAGACTCCTTAAGTCAGCTTAAGGAGTCTAATTCCCAGACTCAGACTCCTTAAGTCAGACTTAAGGAGTCTAATTCCCATACTCAGACTCCTTAAGTCAGACTTAAGGAGTCTAATTCAGCACTCGAGACTCCTTAAGTCGGACTTAAGGAGTCTAATTCCCGACTCGGACTCCTTAAGTCGGACTTAAGGAGTCTAATTCCCAATTAGACTCCTTAAGTCGACTTAAGGAGTCTAATTCGAACTTAGACTCCTTAAGTGATGTTTTTTTTTTTTTAATAATTCTTTCGTATTCACTACCCCACAATCCCTTACAAAAAAAAATTCTTACATATAAGCATGCAACAATCACTTCAATGTGATAAAATAAAACAACACCTTGCTATGTGCTATAAGGTTAGCTCAGCTAACCTTATACAGAAAACATAATACATGCTCATATATATATATATATATATACATATATATATATATATATATATATATATATATATATATATATATAACAAATATCCCAAGACACATAGTTCATGATGTTCATCATTACAAATGAATTCAATCCAGATTCCACAAATGAATGAATGTACATGTTCAGCACGTTCAAAGTCTTGCACAATAGAAAGAAGGCAAAGAAACACCTTTGGCATTATAGGTATGTCTTTGAGTCCCCACTTTGGCTGGAAACCAATGCCCAAAAATCCAGTTCCCATTTCCTCATCAATAGCTTTAACCTATCAAAAGAAGTGTGAAGTGATTTTTCATAAAGTTACAAAATATATTTAGAGGGCACATCAATGTAACTATGCAACTAAAGGTGCACTATTATAAACTGCAAAAGCTACAAACTTATTCTATAATTAATGATATTGAAATGAAAATGATATAGACAAACATATAAAAGTAAATGATATCTACAACAACTTTTGCAATAAAAAAAGACTGAATTTAGAATACTAGATTATGTCAACTTAATGATCATGTCTTGATGGACCCACACAAGATTATCTAACAGAGATTAAGAATGACAAAAATTTAACTAAAAGCATCAACTAACTTAAGTTTATAAGCTACCTGACATGTGAGCATGCCAACAATTCTTGGGCTTAGTCTACCTATTTGTTGTAGATTACTACATTATGTCCATCCAAGAATTTTTCACAAATTAGCAAACACTATAGCAGGCATTTGTTTGTCCAGTACAAAATTTCTCACAGCCAATATGAGAATGACATAATTTTACAAGGAAAATAACATACCAAAGAGTCATCTCCTTCTTTCATCGACACACAATCTGCTTTTCTGCTTCAAGGGAGCTGAGAATGAAGATTTAAAGCAATAAGCAAAGAGAACATTTAATTTATGTACACATCAATCCTAAAACAGGTTATCAACTATTTTAGGTGGATTAAGAATGGCAAGAATGCAAGAATTAAATATGGGATTAATTGTTGTTACTAACTAAAGAAGCATTAAACTACTGAAAGATTTGCTAATTAAAACAATCAGCAAGAAAGAGGTATGCAATGCATACATCTGAATTAAATGTAGGGTTATTGAATTTAAATTGGAGAAGGATGAGTAAGTCAAAAACTTGCAGACCTTAGTGTAATTTTAATATGGTTATCTTACAATGAAGAGATATCTAACAAGAACATGAATAATATTCATATGAACTAAAACAGGAGAACAAAGAGAAATAAAAATGTGTGGAAGTATAACCAAAATTTGCTGGAAAGTGCTTATGTAAAAGTAGTCAATCAGGATACACCAACATGATATAATGCACCATAGTAAAGCATAAAGAGGTCAGAATTGAATGGTATTCACTACCACAACATCTGCAGTTTTTAATGCAGAGCATGACAAGAAAAACAAAAAAATTTAGAGCAGAAAGACTTACTGGTTCCTTTATTACATATCCATATTTTCTCTGTATCTGTAAAAGAGATATAGGTCACATATGGATATTAGCTTATTCAACAAACACAAGATATTGCAATATGAAAATAATCACCTTGAAAGAGAATTCAACAACATCCAGCAGCAGCAACTTTGATTCAAAGTGATGTGCTAAAGCCTTGACAAGGCTTTGTAGGTAAAACTCTGCCTAAAAAATGGAAAAATGAAAATGAAGCAAACATGAATCAAACCGACATAAAAACCCAACACAATCTTGTACAGGAACGTGCATAAGACATATGCATAACAAAAATACTGTTCTATTTCTATATGAAGGGACCTGAGCAAGCTAAAAAATTGCCCTGACTAGTTGCAATGAGAGATCAGCCTTCTTAGTTGATTATCTAAAAAGATACAAAGTCAATGTCAACAACTAATTTGAGAAACAATTAAAGATACTTAACCGCCAAAATTTGGCCATGACAGACCTAGGAGTTTGCCAGCAAAGTCTTTGTCTCTAATTATCATCACTCATGTCACAAGACCTTTATGTATGCATGATTTTCATGCAATTAACCATGAACACAATAATAAAGACAACAGTAAAATGAAGCTAACCCGAACCATCTTCTGAAGGGCTTCAAGAGCTAGTGAATTTGAAGTAACAAATATAGGATTCTGAGTCATTATCTTTGACACTATTGTCTACTCTGGCCGTAACCCTTAGCAATGACTCTAGCGAAATGTCCTGGCCAAAAGATGAACAAGCTTCAAACATTTCTTAAAGAAAATATGTAGAAGCACTAATGTCAATGGACAGAGTAGGAGGCAAACAATTCATTTAATTCAAGAATATCAATGATTTAGAAAAAAAGTTTACTTACTTGCTGAACATGGTTTTTAAAGCAAATTTATGGATATGCAACCTTAATCTTTAGACATTGTAAGGGAGGAGATACTAATTGCATTGTTGCTCACCTTATCCTCCAAACATTGAAACAAAATTATGGGACAAGAAAATTTGTCAACATGGTTGATTGGGGATCTTTCAAAGCATCCCTTCCTGTCTATTTTCAGCATCCATGCCCTCTAGACCAGATACATCCTTCCTCTGCACATTACAGGTACCAAAATAATAACATCAAGAAGATTTATCACCGACCTCTTTTGCAGAATTTTCAGCATCACTTAAGGATTTGTCTTTGTAAGTTCTCTCTTCCCCACAAGTTTTACTTCTTGTTATTGGTGGGTGATATTTTTTCCCTTGAATTTCTTTCTCGGAGTGCATCCCTTCTTGTCTATTTTCAGCATCCATGCCCTCTAGAACAGATAAATCCTTCCTCTGCACATGAGAAACAAAGGGTGTTAGCATCCCATTGTGTAATATGAAATTTACATGTTTGAGAGAAGTATAGTTCAATGAAGAGCTAAAATGTTCACATCCCAAAATTAAATACACAATCTTGCCATCTACAGATCTTACACAGAATGAGACCTGCTTTAAAGCTGATGCAACAACTAACCATGAAAAATCAGAAAAGAATTTTCCTGCAAACAGTTTAGCCTCTCGTGCTTTAAAGCAATCCTCAGGTAAATCCCACCGATATTGCTGATCTTCATAGGGATTTTGATCAAGCTTCTGGAGGATGGATATTTGATTTATTCCAACAACTTTAGTCTCCTTACTAAGAACACTCTTCTCTGGATCATAACGACCTTGATTAACATAGAGGTTGACAAAATATTCACATGAACAGTCAGATACGTGGCGCTTTCTCTGTACAGATATTATTTTAGCATCAACCCATCCCTAAAACAAATAGATTTCGTTGATCAAGATTAAAAATCAAGCAACCACAACTCATACTTGAGGGATATCACCCATAGGACTTTTTACAAGCGGGCCAAGAAACATGGAAAAATAACATATATTATGTGTCAATAAGAAATGTGTACTTGTAAGAACTTGTCAAATGAATTGAATATTTTATTCTTGTATTCTTCTTATCAACATAGGCAATGACCATAAATGATGAGCCAAGTAATGTCACTAGAATGAGGAAAGACTGAGAGATAAGTGAATCTTGGACATTTGTCTCAATGAATAATAAGTGAGAACAATGTCAAAATCAAGGAAGAACCAGAACTTATCAACTGCATAAGTACATCAGTTGATGCTTTCATTATTTTCATTACCATTCATGAAGAAAGTTGATTTATGACAAATGAAATATAGACCAAAGGTGGAGACAGAAAAGAACAAGGAGAATTTCTTCATACAAGATCAGTTAACTCTCTAAGAGTCGCATCCTTCCATGTATATATTTGAACCTCATCCTTGGGCTCCTTGCCTCTCACTGCAAATTCCTCATTGGTATGATGACCTCCAGTCTGCAGAATGCAAAGAGTACAATACATCATAGATAAATATCTCAGACGATAATCATTTCATATCTTACAAGTTGCAGTGAAACTATGGAAGTACATTAAAAGATTAGGATATGTCTGAGTGGTGTGCATACGTTGATTATGTGGACCTACATATATGACAAGATTAGAGAACAAAAGCAACATGCCATACAGTTAATGAGACCCTTGCTCCTGAAAATATGTTCCAGACATCATGTGAAAGAAATAAAATCCTGTAATAAATTGAGTCACCAAATGATGAGAATTTATGAGGTATAAAACAGACACTTGATTTTCACACTATGGCTTCATGCTAAGTATAGATTGAAAACATTACAACAAGGAAACTAGGACATTCATCAAGCCTACCAGACAATGATATTCACCAATTCATAAGTGGATTATTTCTCCCATCTCAAAAGCTAACTTTTGGATGAGGGGTTAGAACTAGTCCAGAACAAGAACCAAAAACACTTGATAGAATCTAACACTTGCTCTCTTTGAGATGCAGGTACCACATGTCCATGAAAGTCAAGGTGCAAAGCTTCCAATAACGTCTTTTTCTTTTAGAACAACTCAGTTGTAAGAAAAACACATTCTCAATCATCAACGGAGAATTATATGACAACTACAAGTGACCTTTGAAGACAGAAAACACATCCCATAAATGAGATTCATGAACAATTATCACACCCAAAATAAAATAGTACACAGAAACTGGAAACATTAAGGAAAAAAAATCGTAATTAAGCATGTAAAATGCAGATATTGCAGAATGGCATACCTTAGTGAACACTCGCAACAGTAGCGGACAGGTCTGCAATCAATAAACAAAAAAAGTCTCAACAAAAATAATAATTATTAAGCCTAATTTTAACTTTATCAATCAAGAAAAAGTTTGAGTTTCATCATCATTTCACAAACAGACCAAAAAACGAAGAAAAGTTTGAGTTTCACAACTATTTAAGAAAACGAAGAAGCGGAACAGATCGACCCAGAGTAATTAATAATCAATTCACAAACGAAATGGCACAAACCTGCTTAACAGAGATGGGGAAGGTGATCTTAGAGGAAACTTGAAGAGTGTTGACGATGCCCTTAGTGATGAGCCTCCAAGTACGACACACACCGGCGCAAGCCACCAAGCTCCGACAAGCAGGCCAGGACGGTGGTCTGATGAAGTGAGAGGAGGGGAGACGCAGGACGGAGAGGGAGCGGTGCGAGACAGAACGACTACCGAGGAATGACTACCGAGGACCCATGGGTTGAAAGACGACGAACGACAGGAATAGATTGGGGGTCGGCGCTTTGCGGGGGTGGATTTCGGGAAGCAAGGTGGAGTCACGACGGCGACGGTGGAGAGAGAGGGAAAATGGGAGAGGGTTTCACGAGAGCTGGTGGGTGGAGAGAAAAAGAGTGACCGACTGAATTTTTTTTTGGCTCTCTCTGGAATATCGATTGATGATGAAAAGCTGGTAGGAATAAGGCCACGTTTGGCGTCTAATTATATGCATTAGACTCCTTAAGTCTGACTTAAGGAGTCTAATTCCCAGATTTAGACTCCTTAAGTCGGACTTAAGGAGTCTAATTTATTACTTAGACGCCAAAAGCACTCCTTCTGCCGTGAAATTCAACTTTTGGCCTTTTTTTGGCGCCAGAGCTACACTTTGGGCGTCTAAGGAAAAAAGTTAGACGCCAAAAGTCAACTGATAATTACAAAAATGCCACCGCCTTCTTTTTTACTTCTAAGTTTTAAAATAGGACGCCAATTAGGGAAGTAAAAGTCATTTTCTGTAGTAGTGAATTGACTATTATTAATTGGTGATGGTTGCAATGTGACTTTCATTACGATGATAACTATCTATGTGTATGGCTCTTTTTCTTTGTAACTTTTTTTTGTTTTGTTTAAACCTATACTGAGGTCATATTTTCATCAAATCAACTCTGTAGACAACAAAACTGACAGATTTTACATGTATGACTGTCATTACAATTAATTAACTCTCAAAATTAAGTTTCAGTGAAGGCCAAAGAAAAGAAAGGAAAAGTTAGGATTTGCTGTCAAATATGTCAGGGTTACAAATTTGCCTTAAGGTTAACCAGGGAAACTTAACATAGACTGATGGTTCTATAGATAGTGCAAACTTTGAATTACTTTGTTGGGAAATACCAATGAATGTCACATTGTGCCCATGATGATACAATGTAGTGCTATGACTTACATTTTTGTTTTCATGGTATTTAAAAAGTTTTGGTTATATAAAAAATTTACATGTATAAAGTGTGGTTCTATAGTAATTCTGGTTATAACTTTGGTTATATAAAAAGTTCTGGATATAAAAACAATTGCATACACATGACCATTTGTTTTCATTGGTTTATTTCTCCCAAATGTAGCAGATGACTATGGTAGCAAAGACATTAGTTGTCGATCAATTAGAGGATTTTGGTGCAGCAGTCCATCGACATATTTTCACATTCGACTTCATGGATAAAATGATTAGAGCTCCATCGAAATGGACAGTCGAATCCAATGTTGCACAAATTCTACTTGAACATATAGGATACAACATTGGTGACTGTCATTTCATATTTGGCCCCTGTCTTTGGCTTGGTCACTGGTTTTGTTATGTCCTCGATACGAAAACTATGACTTTCTACGCGCTTGACTCCTTGGTTGACAATATAACTTATTTTCGAATGCAACATCAAAGGGAACATCCAAAGAAATTCCTAACCAAGAAAAAGTCAAGAAAAAAACCATCCCTTGATCCAAAGGAACTAATGGCAATTGAAGTGGTAAGTTCAATTGAAATTCAATGTCTATTTAGTTGTTAAACTTGTAAACATATCTAACTATTTGAACTTCCTTTTCAGCGCAAATGCTTCATTGATATACCCCGAAGAGTCAAGCCACAGTTGTTAGAGGATGAGGACAAAATCCCCAACGATGTTACATAGGCTAAAGTCCATGTCCAAAGGGACAAGTATGTTTCTTAGGTGGATTTTTTTACATTCAACATTAGAAGTTTGATGGCTAATTTGACTAGAATCTGTATGCCTATTTTATTTCAGGGACTCTTGTGGGGTTCAAGTGTTACACACCTACCGGCCTCGCCCTTTTCGGGTGGCGGGTAGTGTGATCCTTTGCTTTTATACAATTCTAAATTATTTTTCTCAGGTTAATTTACGTCACATATCAGAGTTTAAGCAGCAGAGCACGCATCGGTTTGGACAATAATATACTCCTAAAAACACGAAAAGATAATTTTTTCCCTGGAGGGATCAAAATATACAATCATTTGGATAATGGTACTTGACAGGCCAAAATAAAATACTACAATCATCTGGTAATTACAATAAATATCCAAAAGAAAAATCATCAGCATCCACCATCCCACTAGCCCTGCTCTGGAGTCTTACCTCTGTCTCCCTACTCAGATCTAAATGAACTGTCAGAGGGCTTAAAATGAGCTGAGATTCAACAATTGAATTACAGAGTAACCATTAATCTCATATAACATGTATAAACAATGCATGTAAGAAAACCAAGAATAAAAACACAAACCACATAGCATTCAGTATCATACACACAGCAAGGCACACAGCCAAATCCGGAACTAGCAGTCCTAATAGCACAAAGCACAGACCACCGGGCACAGCACACAGCAAAGCCCTTAATGCACATAGCATGTTCCGGTTCCAGAGCGCTTGAAAATAAATGATAACCAAATGTATGCAATATACATGGTAAAACATACATACACAAGTCACACAGAGTATATGAGGATTAAGGTTACTATACTTGATAGTCGACCACGAATAATAATGAATTTTCCCAGTGCAATATCATAAATAGTCCTAAAATAACAAAATATAAATATAATCAATTCCTCCTCTGTAAATATTCCCTTTTGATAATTTAAAATCAGCCCAATTCACGTGTCCATATTTACTAAAGTCCTTTTCTTATTAAGGAATTTAATATGAGCTTATATTCCCTCTATTTCCGTCATTTTTCAGGAATTTCCAACAAACAGTGATTGATCTTCAACAATTCATAATTAAATCTAGAAACATCTTTTTGAGGTGGTTCAAAATCCCAATTGACCCTTATTATGTATAATTTTTAATAAAAATACTTTTCATGACCAGCCCCATGCAGGTTTTTCCCAGATTCCAAAAATACCCTCGCTGGTTGCAGATAAAGTAGAAATTCAGGGGTCAACTTCAAATACTCATAAGTAATTGTACATAATTCAGAAAATTATGAGTTACCTATCAAATTAAATTAAAGCTTATTATATCTACTCTAATACTGGAAAATTGTATGGAAATTGGACACCATTCCTTGCCCCAAAGATTCGTTGCAGAATGACTGTCCAGACTGGAATTTCTAAAACAGTTTTCGGGTTTCGGTACAATTTAATTCCGGAGCTTTCAAAATTTCTACCAAACCTCTACCCTACACAATTTTTCGTTCTGAACACAATGGAACCATTAAAATGGCCAAAATCCCACTCCTTAACCATGCCCTGTTCTGACCGAAATTTAAGCTTAAATATGACAATTTACCAATTCACAATTTATCCACCAAACTAGGTTCATATGCTCCCAAATCATCATATAATCACATATTCATAAACAAATCATTTTGAGGCTCCAAGGACATTAGTTGTCTCAAAATATAGGATTTGACAAAATATTCAAAAACTCATCCAAACTTCAAACCAATTGATTCAAAACGAAGCTTACGCTTACCTTATCACAATTCTACAGTCAGTTTGGAATTTCGGCAGTAACTCGGCTAACCCAACACTAGTGGAAAAAAGGCTTTTAAGACCGGACAAAAAAGGTACATTAGGACCGGACCCGCGAGCAGTCTTGTTCCAGGCGGTATTAAAAGTCGACCTTTAAGACCGGACTTTTACACGGTCTTAAAGATTTTCTTTAAGACCGGACATTTTAAACCTTCGGTCTTAAAAGTCGTACTAAATAAATATCGACCGCTCTTAAAAGATCCATATATTAAGACCGGACAAATATCAATCCGGTCCTAAAGATAGAGGACTCTAAGACCGGAGGACTAATTACCCGGTCTTAAAGACCGACTTTCAAGACCGAATTTTTCAATGGACCGGTCTTAAAGACCAACTTTTAAGACCGGCTTAACACCTTTAAGAGCGGTGTTATATATACATCCGGTCTTAATATTTGAACATTTAAGAGCGTATTTTTATTTGCGGTCTAAATTTTCCCGTATTTTTCCCCGTTCTGTTCTTCCCGATCAATATATATACACAAATCCACCATCCAAAACAAAGACATAAAAATCGATATACTTTAAGCTACAAGCTATGAACATGAATAAATTGAATTGGGAAAAAGAATACAAATATTATCCACCATGAGTTATATGGCCTCTTAATTAAGTCTAAAACAACTAAAGTAATTTATACAATAAGCTAATATATAACTAATTACAAAGGCAATGAGTTACAATACATGCAACGTAATTCAACATACAAATGTAGTCCAATATATTATTCACCATGCCTTCATTTGATTCCCACCCAACAACGTAACATGCATCCTCTTTATAACATGCCCCTTTGAAACGGATCCCGCCACAAAAACAAAACAAGAACAAATTCATATTCAATGATGACATTGTTTAATTAAGAACATAGATGAGATATAATAATAGTTAAAACCTTAAAGTTTTCTAAGAATTCTGCATATGAATATTAATTACCTTATGAATTGACACTTTTATAAAGTGATATCCTCCCATATCCCTTCTTGATGATCATTTCTTATGCCGGGTTCATTATCCGCTTCATCTTCTTCGCTCATGTCCGGTAGACCCCTTGTAAAAGGAGTACTCAGGAAGATCACCATAATTTGAATGACTTTCCTCATCAATATCAATGACCCTCTTTCCTTGGAGAGCTACAGACCACATTTTATTTTCTTGATCGGTGATATAGAACACTTGTTTTGCATGATCTGCCATAATAAAAGGTTCATCTCCAAAACTTCTACTATTGACATCGACTAAAGTGAATCCTAGTCGATCGATCTGAACACCATTATTGACATTAACCCACTTGCATTTGAAGATGGGAAATCTAACTTTGACATAGTCCACCTCCCAAATCTCTTCAATAACCCCATAATATGGCATGATTGCCAATTTAGGCCTCTTGTCTTTCGAACTGGAGAAGTGCATAGATTCAGCCTCTAACATAACACCACTGTTCGATTTGTGCTCCTATCATCTAGGGACTTCGTGTAAAATGTATAACCATTGATCACATACGAATTCCAACTTATGACATCAAACTCAGGACCACGTGCTAACCATTTCATTGTCTCAGAAACACATTCAGATCCCTCGACCTTTTGTTTGAACCAGTTTGCAAAAGTTCTGTTATGCTCCCTAATCAACCTTTGTTTGGTCATTCGATGGTTCTCTTTCCGTATAGCCTCTTTATGTGCAGATATGCTGGCTTGAACTTCATCAACATTATTCAAGATGTATAAGTGGACTTGTGACAATTCATCAGGATCCACACTCTTTACCGAAGCCCCACGTCTACCCCCTTCAGCATGCTGACGGCGTTTTGGAAGCCCAATATGTCTTACTTTGGCCAAATAATTTTGACAAAATTCCATGGCCTCTTCAGAAACATATTTCTGAACAATTGATGCTTCTGGCCGGTACGCGTTCTTCACATACCCTTTTAGGAATTTCATAGATCTTTCAATAGGGTACATCCACCGTAAATGGATAGGGCCGCACAACTTTATCTCCTCACTAGATGAACAATGAGATGAACCATGATGTCAAAAAATGAAGGAACAAAAAGCTTCTCAAGGTGGCACAAGATAAGATATCCTTCATTCTCCAATTCATCCAACTTTTCAATCTTGAAAACTTTACTACAAACCGCATTGAAGAAGAAACAAAGTCTAGTCAAAACGACCCGAAGATCATATTCGGCAATCCTCGAATAGCTACGGGAGTAGCTATTGCATCAAGACATGACAGTCATGAGACTTTTGGCCTACTAATTTCAAGTCCTTCATCGAGACAAGCCTCTTAAAATTTGAAGAATACCCCGAGGGAACTTTTGTGCCATGTAAACACTCACAAAGCTTCGTTTCTCATCCTTAGACAAAGTATGAGAAGCCTGGGACAATAAGTTCTCTTCCCATATGGCCTTGGATGCAAGTCTTCGCGTATTCCCATTGCTTGCAAATCCAATCTTGCCTTCACACCATCCTTCGAACTACCTTGTATGTTGAGAAGCGTGCCCACAATACTATCACATACGTTCTTCTCCACATGCATGACATCAATACAGTGTCTCACATCAAGATTGCGCCAATAGGGAAGATCAAAGAATACAGATCTCTTCTTCCATATATTTGTTTCTTTTCTACTCTTTCCAGGCTTACCGAAGATGACACTGATATTTTTAACCTTTTCATACACTTGCTCCCAGTCAATGCCACCAGAGCTTCTTCATACTCTTGGCCACCAAAAAAGGCCTTCTTTAATCGACGATATGGGTGGCCCCGTCTAAGAAATCTCCTATGTCCAAGATACACCGTCTTTCTTCCATGTTGAAGTTGATGGTAGCATGTGCCTTCTTCACAAACCGGACATGCTTTATGGCCTTTTACACTATACTCGACAAGTTCCCATATCTTGGGAAGTCGTTTATAGTACAAAATATCATGGCTCTCATTCTAAAGACCTCCTTCTTGAAAGAGTCAAAAACATCGACACCTTCTTCCCACAACTCCTTCAAGTCTTCGATCAAGGGCTCTAGGTAAACATCTATGTCATTTCCGGGTTGTTTTGGTCCCGAAATCAACATAGACAAGCATGATGTACTTTCGTTTCATGCATAACATAGGAGATAAGTTGTAAACAATCGGGACTACGGGCCATGAGCTATGTATGCTTGCTAAGGCTTCCATAGGGATTCATTCCATCCGTGCTAAGGGCAAGCCCGAGGTTCCTAGGTTCTTCGCCGAAGTTCGGAAATAATTGATCGATCTTCTTCCATTGAGAAGAATCGGCCGGATGTCGAAGCTTGTCCATCCGAAATCCTCTCATCTCGCATGCCACCTCGGATTTTTTGCATCATTTTCATTCGCAAACAACCGCTTGAACCTTGGTATGATTGGAAGATACCACAACACTTTTACAGTGCCCCTTATCCGACTTGCACAGGTGGGGTTTCACATATCGGACAACTCTGCTTCTCTTCAAACTCTTTTCTATATAATACACAATCATTCGGGCATGCATGGATCTTTTTGTACTCCATCCCAGTGGACAAAGTATCTTCTTAGCATCATAGTAGCGATGCGGCAACACGTTATCATCCGGAAGCATGTCCTTCAAAGCCTCAAGCAATTACTCAAAACTCTTGTCGCTCCATCCATGACGTGCCTTCAAGCTTACCAATTTCAATACGGCGTTCAACAATTGGTATTTTTACACCCACGATATAGCGGTGTCTACTGCATCACCGCACATATTACCATATGCATGTGATCGCTCAAAAGCCTCTTCTCCTACATCACGGATAATGTCCTCTATGCGATCATCCATATCCGTGTCATTATCATCAAAGGCCACTTCCCATGTTGTTTCCCACTTGATGGCACTTGTTCACCATGCCATACCCATATCTTGTATAAGTCTTACAAAATCCGTGACAAATTAAATGTGTGCGTATAACTTCGGGACATAGTCGACACTCATTCAAACATTTTACACAAGGGCAATAATACTTCCCCCATCATCATGGGCATTTTGTTTAGCAAATTCTATAAATTCCCTAACCCCATTCTGATATTCAATACTCTTTCGTAAAGCATCTATCCAAGCGTGATCCATAGTAGAATTCCTATATATTATTTAGACGAATTAAGAATTACTTTTGGTCATAAATGCATCACGGTGAATCCAAGAACCAAAATAAATGCAAGACGAGGAAATTAAATGCGGGGATGAAGGTCTTGTGGACTAACTCAGTAGCATATGCGTTCTTTGAGTCGTCTTACTTCTCCGCTCACGAACGTTGATGTTGCGAGACAAGACAAAGCAAGAGTAACCTAAAAACACTTGTTGGTCGGTTGGGTAGGTCTAAAGTGCAAATATAATCTTCAAAAAACAATATTCGTTAACAACGAGAGAATACCCATAACAACATTACACCGATTTCGTTAAACCCATGAAAAACCAAGAACGATAAGGTGGAAAGTAATAAAGTTTTAACCGAAACATCTCTTACGGCTTCGTATAGACGTTTAGCTAAGGAACCAGAGAGTGATTGTCGAGAAAGGTACGCGAAGCAGCGACGAAGCTGAGATGGAAATTTCGAGTCGGAACCTGAGTATTCACTTTCGGCGCGACAAGAGTTCAGAGAGGGAAATTTAATTTTTCCGCGCGACAAAGATACCTTATTTAGCTTTTTGGATTTTATTAATACCGGTTATTAATTAAATGTCCGGTCCTAAAGATACAACTAACATTTTAAGACCGGAGTTTTAAAATTATCCGGTCCTAAAATTTTATTAGACTTTTAAGTTTTAAGACCTTGAGGTTTATAAAACATCCGGTCCTAAAATTCAAATTATCTTTAGATCCGTTACTTATAAAATAAAATGTCCAGGTCTTAATGGCCTTCGTGATTGGTATATTAAATCAATAAAATAAATGATATTTTTGGACAAAAAATAAAGCAAAATTGGAGAATAAGTTTCTTTAATGAATTCTTGGAGAAGAGCCAAAAAATTCATAGTGTTCTTAATGTTTCTTACATTACTTGAGAATATATACACAACAACAAAAAAACAAAAGAAAAACAAGCTGAATATTATCATCACAAGAATCGATCAACAACCTCGGCGATTTCGGCGTGAAGAGCATTAATTTCCCGCCGGAGATCAGCAAGTTGTTGTCTTATTCTCTCCACCCGCAATATGAATGGATCATTACAGGAGAGCGGAGAGGGGTCAGAGGTAGGCGCGCTGGGGCCAACAGGTTGGAGAGGGGATTACGAACATCTGCATGGCGGCTTCAAGATGAGGATGGACTCGGCAAGGACAAGATCGACGAGGAAGGATCGAGGGGGGTGCGGCATGAGCAATCTCTTCATCATCCGAAGAAATAACAATGGGTCCAACGACCCGAGAGTCTTCGGAAACAATACGACGCACTGTCGCTGGAGGAGGCGCACCATATAATGATCTAGCCAGTATCCGGTCCTAAAACTCATTTATTTTTATATTTCAATTTATTTTTTTCAAGTAAAAATCTTTGGTTAAAAAATATTACTTTTAAGAACGGATCTCACACAGTATCCGGTATTAAAAGTTCATTCTTTCAAGAGTCCCTTCCCCATTGTTGAAATGAATTAGAGTCTCTTCGGCTTCCACATAAACTTCCCAACTAGGCGTCTCCTCGTATTCTGAGCAAATATGCGTCTCCTCGTTAATGTTTCCGGCGTTTCACATTCTTCAGGATGGGTTCTCTATTTAACATTCATCTCCATCTCCTCCTAGAACCTCCACCGTAATGGCTTCTCCACCACGACGAGGTCCTCCTTCTGGGCGAAATCCTGAGGCACCTCCATATCCTCCTCCGTTGCCTCCGAAACCGAACTTACGCGAATCTTGGAGCACTGATAGCCGCGTCGATCATATAGACCGAAGCTTGGGCAAGCCTTTTGGGTCTATCACGCCGTCAACAACAAGCGCAGCGGTACTCGACGCCAATGACGTTGAGTACCATACCTCGATGACGACGTCTCAGGCCATTCCTCCCCTCCGACAACGATGGGGAGGATTAGAATTTTTAAGTTTTTTTTGCTACGTCGCCTTACGAGGCGGCCGAAAAAAAATTATTAAATAAAATTTTTATTTCCCAATCGCCTTCCTTGTTTGTCTTTAACTTTATGTTCTTTTTCTCAGACAACAAAAACAAACAAAACATTGTCCTATTCGTGGTGATCAATCTTAAAAATTTGCGAGAATAAAGTTAATAGTTGCGACCATACAAAACAAAACAAAAAACATTATTTACCTTTTTTCGAATAAAAACAAACAGTGACGACTATTCTCAAGTTTGGACCATCGTTGTCTTCCCCTCACTTTTCAGGATGTGATGAAAATTTTCGGTGTCGTTTTCGTTATCTTCTTTCTTTTCCGACAAAAAGAAAAGGGACACCGATGACGTTCTTCACATCCGAGAAAAGTAGAAACAAGAACAACGAAGCACAAAACTTCAGAAGAACGCCAGAAACATGGTTGCCTTGAACCCTAACGATATGTCTGAAAATCGAGTCACCAACTCTATTTAAATGAAGAATATTAGGACCGGACGTATAATAAATCCTCGGTCCTAAAAATTAAGCCTTATTTTAAAATTTAAAGTTAGGAGCGGACAACTAACAAATATACGGTCCTAAAGGTTTCGGCAATCTATTAAATAAAATGAAGACTTTTAAGACCTGACTACTAACAAATATACGGTCCTAATATTTTAGCCGTATATTTTCTATACTTTTAGGGACCGGATATTTGACATACATACGGTCCTAAAAGTCTCTACCCATATTTTTAGAATTAGACGAAGAATTTTAGGACCGGATATTTGTTAAATATACGGTCTTAAAATGGACGAAGACCTTTAGGGCTAGTATATTTAACAAATATACGGTCCTAAAAGTCTCTACCCAAATTTTTATAATTAGACGAAGACTTTTAGGACCGGATATTTGTTAAATATACGGTCTTAAAATGGACGAACCTTTAGGACCGTACATTTAACAAATATACGGTCCTAAAAGTCTCTACCCAAATTTTTAGAATTAGACGAAGACTTTTAGGACCGTATATTTATTAAATATCCGGTCTCAAAATGGACGTAAGACCTTTAGGACCGCACTTTTAACAAATATCGAGGTCCTAAAGTCGCGAAAAACTTTCGAGCCTCATCCGCTCATTTTCAACATCCGCCTGTACCTCAATTTTCAAGCACTAAATAGCTTTATCCACCATCCCATTCATTCAGAAACCCAAAATGGACACACACAAATTGTTCGAAAAAATAAACAAATTTATTATTGAATTACATTGCTATATTTACAAATGAATGAATTAGCTAGTCGAAAAAATAAACAAATGTACGAAGGCTATTGTTGCTACTGACATCATATATTATTTACAAATGAATTAATTTAGGACATTAATTATTGTCACGACTTGGATTTTCTAAGACTAGTTTATACGAGATATTCACAAAAAACCTCGCGTATGTGCTCGATTTCATCATCATCAAATGGCTCTTCACGGGCAAACCTACGTAACATCAAAGACGAAACGAAATAACATATTATGTGCATATTTCATATGTAACATTAAGCCATCGATGGCCGAATTCAGCCATAACATCATACCCTTAAATTGACTTTAGTGTTTCCCTCCGTCACAATATCATATAAGTGTTTCATGACGTACGGGCCACATAAGTTTGATCCTTTAGGTTGCTTAGACGGGTCTAAAAATAACAATAAATATATATAAGAGCATATATAGCTTATTGACCAACTTCGAAGGCAATTATGCCATGTCCAATTATGTACTAACCTTAATTTTGTGCCATTTAGGATCGTGGAGTGAGCACCACGCTTTTTTACATCAACACGGAAGGTCTTCATGGCACTATCATCAAAATCACAAATTTATCGGTAATGTTCCTTGAAAATTCACAACGAGATTTCAGACAAGACAATCAAAATGACATTCTTACTTGGTGATCATCAGCTTCAACGTAGTCGATGGATCGCTGTAAGTGGAGCATAAGAATATAACATAATGCAACTCCATGTTCATGATGACCAACTGCCAGTGGTTGCTGAAAATTCACGAAGCGATAAGTACTCAGTGATATATATATATGTAGCATAATTATATTAAGTGAATTGCGACAAGTATATATGTACCAGAGCCGTTGTGGAAACAAGTACACCTTTCTTTGCACTTTACACAACCTATTTGATATGTACTCTGTCTCAATTCGGTAGTGTTGTGCTTGCATCTGGCCGGGCACAAGAATCCAAAATCCGGTGCTTCTGCCTCTTGTTCAGCGGTTTCTCGTGCATGCACCTACAAGAATGACATCGATGAGGAATTATTATATATGTATATATGTGTGTCTAAACGGTGCATTTCAATTATGTAATCAAGGAAGAAGATACTTACTTCATAAATATTTGAACACATGGACTAGTAACCTCCTTTCAGGGAATCGGCATGGACTCTACATCTTCATTATCAATGTAAACCGGTCCAGGATGAGGGAGGCCTATTACTTCATCGACACAAAGCCGATTTATCTTTAAACCATTGTTGGGCTACCAAATCATGTATTTTTCCTTGTCGATCAAGTTAGCGATGAGGGGTGGGCTTAAGGGAGGGGTGGAGCTTGAGGAGGGTGGGCTTGAGGAGGGGGATGGAGATTGAGGAGGGGTGGAGCTTGAGGAGGAGTAGAGACATCTACAAGCTTCACCGGCCAGAGATGAAGGTTCCACTTGACATCGCTCTGACAACCTTCGGCTCATCGGTTGGGAGAGGACGGGTGCATCAGATCGCCTCTTCTGGCTGACACTCGACTTTCATCGTCGGCCATTTGTTCGTAGTTTACGAGTTGATCCCAAGTTTTGGATGCAGTTCCTTTAGCAACCAATTGTCTATGACCATCACGATCCTCCACATACGAGGTGACAAGGTTGCTCGACTCACAGGCGTCCAACAATGCGGCTCCTCTAGTGCTCTGCTGCTGCATAGGTGCAGCTGAAGGTGTCAAGGGATCCACACTGGTCTCTGGCCGAGAGCTCATCAGGAGGAACTTCATTTTATCCATCTCCTCCTTCATCTTGCTCATCTCAGAATAAGAAGTTCTTTATATTTACAAATATGCCACCGGTCACAGATTTAGGACCGGTCGATACTTAGTCCGGTCTTAATGAGGCGTCGTTCATTGTGTAAGAAGTTCTTTTATTTACGGCTGCCACGGTCACACAATTAAGACCGGTGCTTCGATTATCCGCTCTAAATGAGGCGGTCTTATAGCCCTTTCATTGTTTAAGAAGTTCTTTTATTTACAAAAGCTGCCACCTAATAAATCTTTAAGACCCAGGTGCGTCGATTATCCGCTCACAACGAGGCAAGCAGCCTTAAAGTTCCGTTTTGCACTAGTGTCTTGAAGTTCTAGGGTAGATATTGTTTTGATCTTTAATCTTCCAATATACTGTTAATATCATGTTTTATGGTTAAATATGGTATTTATTTCGAAAATATGTTGGAGAAAGAGATATGGCAAAATTTTGGAAGATTTAGAGTCGATAACCGAGCTCTGGCGAGGAATTTCGTCGAATAGCAAAGCTGTGTGGGTAAAATAGTCATTTATGACTAAAATATATGTTAGGATATTGTTTGAGTAATGAATATGTTATTATCCTTATAGGATATTTGTGATCACGTACCGATCGTCACACGTACCGTATATCGTCAACGAAGGTACGTTCTGCAAATGCTGTAAACACTCAACTTTCTGATGTTTTATTGTGGGCGTATGCAACTTGTATGTGTTCACAGTATGCGTATAAGTGGGTATGTTGGCCTACAGTGCATATGAGATGATATAAGATAAACTATGTGCATGCTATAGACAAATACATATGCATACTATGGGCGATACATGTGCATGCTAAGGGCAATACGTTTGCATGCCGTGGGCGATACAGATGCATTTCCGTTCGCATGCTCATATACCGTTTGTGTTGTGAATATCCGTAATCCATATATTGTATATGTAAGCATGAGGTTAATCAAGTTACAGTCGCAGTCCGGTAAGGCTGACCCCGCCTCTAACATAACTTCCGGTCTAGGACTGCCACTGGCTAGAGGATAAAGGCGGGCGGCAGTTGCACAGAGAAGCAAATAAGACTTTCTTTTGTTTTGTAGTTACGTTTACGTTAAACACTCGGATCAATGTATCATTACTGCAATAGCCAGTTGGCATTTTGAATATAAGTATCAGTTACTCTCTTGCTCCGATGCTTGATAATTGAATATTTTATACACTTATTTTTGTCTCTTGAATAATAATTTAGGACCCTTTAGCTAATAAATAATGGCTCTTATGTTTATTTGGGCCTTGGGCCTTTTATTGCATTTTAGCTATTTTTAATAATAAAATTCCAGTTTTGTGTTGCTTCACTATTTCTACCATAACTCTTGAACCAGACATCGGATTTGCCTCATTTTTGTCTCATATTTCAGATGATTCAGAGAGCTACAATTGTTATGAAGACATCAAGAGCAAATTCGGTCAAGAAGGAGGTCAATTTTGGAGCCAAAGTCGGATGTACAATTCTGGATTTATTTTGGACCCGAATTTTGTAATTTAAGTCCGAGTTATATTTTATTTACTGTTTTGGGCTAAAACTATGAGAGCCCATTTCGTTTTAGGTTATTTTTAAGTATGGCAGCTGCCACAAACATATTCATTCACGTTTTTAACATTAGAGTGGATCAAAATACAAGTTTTCATTTTCTCTCATCTCATTCTTCATGTTCTTCGCGTTCTTCGTGTTCTTCGTTCGTTCTTCGATTTTCCCGACCATGATCGGCTAAACTCTTGTGATTAACCCAACGATGAGGATTCCATGATTCATCCAGAGAACTCGTGCCTAATCTAACTACTCGATTCTGTTTTCATCTTATCGGATTCGATTTCGGAAATAGTTCGAATATTAGATTTAATATTCGGTTCAAGGTTCATCCCAAGGACTTAGTTCGGACTAGGTTACTAGTTGTTGCTGTGCGATTGCACGAGAGACGCCACTTGTCCGGCAGATTCTAGGCGATCGTCTAGGCGAGGGAATCTCGGATGAATGCGAAGATTTCGATTCATCCGAACCAAACGTGGGTTAGTTGTATTTTCGTTCAATGATGGAGGTTTTCGGAATCAATTCGTTGGGTTGATCATCTTTAATCTGTCTCATTCTTATTTGATTCGTTTGACTCCGTTTATTGCATTTTGGTTATGTTATTTCGTTTTGTTCTATTCTCATAAACCAAACCCCCATTTTATCATTCTCGTTTCACTATTGTTATTAAACAAGCTCCGCCGCAAATTCGTTGGGAAACGACCCGTGTTCCCTAATTCTCGCAAATTAATTACGAACTTGGTTTATTTTGGAAGACACGGCAAAATGGACAGAAATTTTTCTGACTCCGATCACTCAAACCAGGTCTTATTCACAAGGAATTGGGTGTTTTAAGCAAAAGTCACTTCCTAGGAGGAAGTGAGGTCTCACTCATTTTCCCCAAATTCCAACGTTTAGACCACTTTTTTTCACTGTTTTAGGTTCTCGCTTTTTTGATTTCCAACAAAGACCATTTTTTTGAGTATCTCCGATTGAGTTGAAATTTGGTACAAGGATAGAAAATGGTGAATCGTTAGACCCACATCGAAAATGTTCCATTTTCCATGTGGTATCCTCCGTTTCGCCAAATTCCATCGTTTAGGCCACTTTTTCAATTTTTGAAGTTTTTTTATTCCATTTTTGAGTCCCCAATAGTCTAGGAGTTGCCCCGTCCAAGTCCCAAAAATTTTAAAAATCATTTGATACTGTTTCTCAGGACTTGTTTTGGTCAATTTCTAGCATAGGTTTTTGCTTTTGGTGTTTTGTCTCTGTGTCTCTTAGTGTTTTTCACTTTTCACCACCTCTTGTGGCATTTTCGTAATTCTGATTTTACGGTGGCATCTTTGTCATTCGAGTATTTGCCAATTCTCGCTTTGTGTATATGTTGCATGAGTACCGGGAATACTACTAATCCGAAGAAGATTTGTTGCCATTTGATCCTCGAATAGAAAGAACAATTCTTCTTGCTAGAAGAGTTGTTAGGCTAAGTCATAAGATTAATACCAAAGCTGGATACTCAATTAGAGTCCGATTCGGCCATTACGATTGTGTCCATTCTCGTTGATCTTTCCGATTGTGCTTCGATAGTATTTACGATAGTCTTGTTGTGTTCACTTGATTCTAGTAGCAACTTTGCTCGCTCGGACATTATGGCAGAGAAAGCGGGATAATCATCATACTTTGAAGGAATTGGGTGCACTCGATGTTAATTATCAACCCTTGTGCATCCAATATCCTAACCTTCTTTGCTAACTTTGAGTTGAAATCGGTCTAATACACTTGTTGCCTAAGTTTCATGGTCTTGCAGTGAGTGCCCCATTAAGCATTTGAAGGAATTCCATGTAGTATGCGGCACTATGAAACCTCATGCCATTGATGAAGATCATATCAAGCCGAGAGCTTTTCCTTTCTCATTGGAAGGTGGAGCCAAGGATTGGTTGCTTTACCTTCACCCTCATCTATTGGGAGCTGGATCGATATTGGAGGTTATTTACGGAGAAATATTTCCCTTCCTCAAGAGCAACCGCAATCAAGAAGGAAATTGGCAACATTAAACAAGTCGCTTGGAGACTATGTATGAGTATTGGGAGAGGTTCAAAAGGTTATGTGCAAGTCGTCCACACCATCGATATCCGAAAAGACTTGATCAACTCTTTCTATGATGGTCTATCACCTAGAGACAAAGGGTTGGTGGATGCTTCTAGCGGTGGGGCTATGAGTAACAAGACACCGAAGAAGCCCGAGACTTGATATCCATTATGGCGAGTATAACTCTCAAGTAGTTTGGCACAGTGGCCAATAGTACTCCGTTTACCATATTCAAGCTCCGATCCGGC
Organism: Acacia pycnantha; assembly: GCA_025563575.1. NCBI lineage: Eukaryota > Viridiplantae > Streptophyta > Magnoliopsida > Fabales > Fabaceae > Acacia > Acacia pycnantha. The sequence continues at coordinate 85,432 of JAMWYP010000515.1, forward strand.
ATGATTCTCGAGAGATTAGAGACTAGACTTGATGATCCGACCTCCCTTGTCAGGCAAATGGCAGCCGGCACGTACAAGTCAAGTCTTCTCCCTTCTCAAAGATGGGTACTCTTGTGGGTTTTGTTCGACCCTTATCATTCTATCGACTCTTGCCCTACCTTGCATGATCCTACTTACCAAGATCGGTCAGTAGGCTGCGGCTGGGTGTTTTTCCGGGAAGGCCACAATACCAACGAGAATAATGCCTTCTCCAACACTTATAATCCCGGTTGGAGAAATCACCCCAACTTTCGCTGGAACCAAAATCGAGAACCGTGAGCAACCAATACCAAAATCGGAAGTAACCAGATTTCAGCGACTGCAGGAACTACCAACAGAGGTCCGTACGCACTCACGGACTTTCCAACAACAGCCCCGACCCTACTTCTTGCAAGCACCACCTCCTCGACCGACCATATGTCCACCTCCACAAAGCGCACAACGGCGAAGCTAGTAGTAATGGGTGGTTCCTCACTTGAAGAAATGATGAAGCAATTTGTCACACCCAATATGCGGTTCCAACAAAGAACCGACACTTCCATTCGGAGTTTGCAAACACAGATTGGGCAATTGGCAACATCATTGAACCAGCTTTCAACCTCGTGGATCCAATTCCTTTCCCTCATAAACAATTCCCAATCCTAAGGGAAATGTGAGTGCTATATCACTACTGATGCTGGCAAGCAATTGGAGGAACCTAAGCAAGGCTGCAGATGTGACTTCCACGTGTAAAACGAGTCGGGAAATGTGAAGATTGACTCGAAAAGAAAAAGGCAAGCACAGCAAGGTGAAGAGGAAGACATTCCTATTCCTCTTCCCTTCCCTCGGAAGAGTTCCACCCAAGAAGTTGGCGAGATAGAGCACAAGAGAAGGATATACTTGAGACATTCGGAAGAGTAGAGATCAACATTCCTCTCTTAGATGCAGCCAAACAAATTCCTAAATATGCCAAGTTTACGAAGGAGTTGTGCACCAACAAGCGGCGATCAAGGGAAATGAACGAGTGAGCTTGAACCGAGAATGTCTCAAGCCTCATCCACTCCTACCATGCCTCGTAAATGCAAAGATCCGGGGACATTTTCTATCCCTTGCCTTATTGGTAACTATAGATTTGATGATTGCATGCTAGATTTAGGTGCTTCTATTAATGTCATGCCCGCATCTGTTTATAGATCTCTTGGTCTTGGTCCCTTGCGTCCAAGCTGGTGTCATTGTTCGGTTAGCTAATAGGAGTAATGCCCATCCTTCTCGGTTTAGTTGAAGATGTATTAGTCAAAGTTAATGAATTGATATTCCTCGCTGATTTTTACATCTTGGATATGGAGGGTGAGTCTCCTAGTAGTAGGTCACCAATCATTCTAGGGAGACCTTTCATGAAAACAAATAGGACTAAGATAGATGTGCATTCGGTACTCTTTCCATGGAGTTTGGTGATATATACGTGAATTTCAATATCTTTGATGCCATGAAATATCCTAGGGAAGAGCATTGTGCTTTCCATTGATGTGATTGATGATGCTGTGGATGATGTTCTTAATGGTTGGTGTCTTGATTATCCTTATTTTTCATCCGAGTGATACCCCATTTGTGCATGCGATGATAATGAATGGTGCTCTGTTTGCACTAATTTGGTTAAGACTGCATTTTTTGGTGATTCGATTTGCTTGATGATTCTACATTACTTGTAGACTACGATATTGATTCTCGAGTTTGAGCTTCATCCCGATCCTAACGTGCATCCCGATTCGATTTTGATGAGCTTCATTCTCGATTTTGATGAAGCAAATCGATGTTAACCTTGAGGCGTATAGACACGGTCCTTCGCGTTTGTGCTTCTTTGAATATGGTTTCGTGTATTCCCAAAGGTGATGACATCGAGTTGTTGCAACAACCACCCAAGCTTCTCCTCTCCCGAGCTGACCGCCCAAACTAGAGTTGAAATCCCTTCCACCATCCGAAGTATGCATTTCGGGAGGAGAATGAGCGGTTGCCGGTCATTGTGGCAAATAATCTCACGCACGATCAAGAAGAGAAGGCTGCTAAGCTTATTGAGGGTGAACAAGAAAGCTATTGGGTGGACATTGGGTCGACATAGTTGGCATTAGCCCTTCTATGTATGCATGCGATTTGTTGGAAGAGGACTCTGCCATGAGGCAACCCCGTAGAACGCCTTAATCCTCTTATCCTTGATGTGGTGAAGAAGAAGGTCACTAAGTTTCGCAAGCCGGCATCATCTATCCTATTTACGAGCAGCCGCAAGTTAGCCAGGTCAGGTGGTTCCTAAGAAGTCAGGAGTTACCGTTGTAGCCAATCAAAAGAATGAGCTCATTCCTACTCGAAGTTCGTAATAGTTGGAGAGTTTGCATTGACTATAGGAGACTCAACCAAGCCACTCGCAAGGATCATTACCTCTACCTTTCATTGATCGGATGTTAGAGATGATTGGTCGGTAAGTCTCATTCTTACTTCTTGGATGGCTACTCTGGATACTTCCGGATCCATATTGCTCCCGAGGATCGGGAGAAGACGACCTTTACATGCCCCTTTGGGACATATGTTCTAGAAGGATGCCTTTTGGCCTCTGCAATGCACTGGCACCTTTCTTGGGCCGTTGTATGGTGAGTATTTCTCTGAGTTCCTAGAGGATTTGCATGGAGGTTTTCATGGATGATTTCACCGTATATGGGTCCGATTTTGATGCATGCTTAGCTAATTTGTCTAGAGTCTTGCATAGGTGTATTGAATCTAATCTTGGCTTTGAATTATGAGAAGTGTCACTTTATGGTTGAGTCGGTATAGTCTTGGGACACATAGTGTCTAGGAAAGGGATTGAGGTAGACCTGCTAAGATTGATGTTATTCTTGCTTTGCCTTACCCCGCTTCGTGCGGGAAGTTCGCTCTTTTCTTGGTCATGCGGGTTTCTATCGACGTTTCATTCGAGATTTCAGCAAGGGCTGCTCAACCCTTGTCCAACCTTCGCATAAGGACACCGACTTTGTCTTTGATGATGCGTGCAAGGCGCCTTCGATCACTTGAAGCGTTGCCTTTACTACACCCCCAGTGATCCAGCCCCCGATTGGCTCCTCCCTTTTGAGTTGATGTGCGATGCTTCCAACTATGCGGTTGGTGCTATCTTAGCACAATGGGTTGATAGAGCCTCCCATGTCATTGCATATGCTTCAAGACTTTGGATTCTCGCTCGCCTAATTACACCACCACCGAAAAGGAGTTGTTGGCCATTGTATTTGCCTTCGATAAGTTTAGGTCATATCTCGCTAGCTAGTAGAGTCATTGTTTTCTCGACCATGCGGCTTTAAAGTTTCTTTTGAAAAGGCAGATGCTAAGCCACCACTCATCCGGTGGATGTTGTTGCTCCAAGAGTTTGATGTGGAGATTCGAGATAGAAGTGGAGCACAAAGCGGGTGGCCGACCACTTGAGTCGTATCACTCATTCTCCTCTCACCCCTCTTCTATTCGGGATGATTTCCACGATGAGCGACTTCTACAACTGCAAGTTAAGACCCCATGGTATGTTGATTTAGTTAACTACTTGGTAGTGGTGTTTTTCTGTGAGAGTCCACTAGGGCCCAAACCCTTAAATTGAAAAGTGAGTCTAAATATTATGTTTGGGATGACCCTTATCTCAGTGGAAATTTTGTAGTGACCAAGTAGTTAGGAGATGTGTGCCTGATTGTGAGTTTCAATCTATATTGCATTTTGCTCATGCTTACACTGTGGTGGTTACTTTGGACCCCAAAGAACTGCTAGGAAGGTGTTAGAATGTGGTTTGTTTTGGCCTTCCTGTTTCATGATGCCCATTTGTTTTGCAAGTCATGTGATAGCTGTCGCGAGGCGGGGAGTATTTCCGTAGGCATGAGATGCCCCAAAACCCTATATTGTTTTGTGAGATCTTTGATGTTTGGGGTATTGATTTCATGGGTCCATTTCCCGCTTCATATGGTTACACTTACATCTTCTTTGTTTGTTGATTATGTTTCAAATGGGTTGAGGCGAAAGCCACCCGGACAAATGATTCTTCTGGTGGTGGATTTTGTTAGGTCTAACATTTTCTGCGGGTTTGGCATTCCTAGAGCTATTATCGGTGATCGGGGTTCCCATTTTTGCAATCGAAGCATGGGTGCCTTGCTACGCAAGTATGGAGTGCTTCACAAGGTTTCCACACATACCATCCTCGGACCAATGGTCAAGTCAAGTCTCCAATAGAGAGATTAAGCAAATCCTTGAAGACATCAACTCTGCCGGAAAGATTGGAGTAAGCGACTAGATGATGCTTTGTGGGCATATCGCACCGCTTACAAGACTCCGATTGGGATGTCTCCTATCGGATTGTCTTTGGTAAGGCATGTCATCTTCCGGTTGAGTTGGAGCATCAAGCCTATTGGGCTATTAAGCAATGCAACATGGATTTGGCTAAGTCCGGGATGGAGAGGAAGGCTGCGGTGCAAGAGTTAGATGAGCTTAGATTGGATGCCTATGAAAGCTCACGGTTGTATAAGGAAAAGACTAAGGCATTCCATGATAAGCATATTCTCGAGGAAAGAATTCTCTGTGGGCCGAAAGTTCTTCTATTTAATTCCGTCTCAAGTTTATGCCAGTAGCTTCGATCTAGATGGGATGGCCCTTTGTGATCACTAACATATTTCCATTTGGTGTCAGTTGAGCTATGTGATCCACCCACGGATCTGACTTTTAAGGTCAATGGGCATCGCCTCAAGCCATTTCATGAGGGATCCCCACAGCAGCCTGAGGAAGCAGAGATCCTCCTCATTGATGCCACTTATCCTCCATAAACCCTTGGGGAGTATTTTTTTTTTCTTCTCCCTCCCTCTCTTTTATTTGTTTTCCTTTTCTACTTTGCTTTTTGAAAATAAATACATTCTTTCTTTCTAATGATTGCTACATATTATGAACTAGGACATTTTGGTTTTAATGGATCATTCTGTTTAGTCTGGAACTCTTGACTCTTCGATTACAAGTCTTGGTAGGTAGTTGATTTGATGTTGTTGATTACCTAAGTTGGTATTGACCTTGTGAGGTTTTGGGCTGCATGAATGGAATTCATCTTTGCCATTCTTTCTTTCATGTGTGCATCTCTCATGATTTGTGTTCTCTAGAACTTGCTCCTTTTCTTTTTGAAACTACATTTTTCACTTACGTGCATAAGTATGATGGAAGCTTGTTTTCTTTCTTTTATTCTCCTCACTTTGGCCAAATAGCTTTCCCTTACATTATGATTCCTTTGCTAGCCCCTTTGTGCCTTTTGACCCATTCTTTTCTAAGCCACATTACAAGCCTAAGCGTAAAACCATTTTATTCCGCACCTTGAAGATTTATTGAGTATTGGTTTCAACTTGTTTTGTGTTTAAGTGTGGGGGTTGCTCAGGAGTGCAACAATTTAAGTGTGGGGGGGATATTTGATTTTGACATTGTAATTACGTATACAATGAAAGGAAAGAAAGAAATAAAAGTAAAAGAAAAAAAAAAAAGAAAAAAAAAAGGAAAAAAAAAAGAAAAAGAAAAAGAAAAAAACAACAAAAGAAGAGAAAAGAAAAGAAAATACATAGAAAGGAATGTATATATGAGTAGAATAAAAGTTTCATACATAGAGAATGATTATGTTAATCAGTGCTCTTCCTTTTGATTTCTTTGGTGCTTAGCCTCTTATTCCATACTATTACCTACCTTCACCCTTGCCGTTACAACCTTTAATACAAGCTCTCTTGATTTGTGCATGTATGTGTTATGAGTAGTGGAGACGTAGAAGTTGAGCAAACATGGTAGAACAATTTTCTTGAGTAGAATTTGAGCGATACACTTATTTACCTTAAACACTTGAGAGACTAATTGATTGAGCGCATCATTTGTGAGATCATCTTTTGTGATTAGCATCATTGATTGACACTACCATGAATTGTAATTTGAGATGAAGGAGTTTTGGTTTTGAATGATTGGTCTTTTGAAGCTTTGTGTCCCTTGATTCAATTTTTGCATTGTTAGCAATTATTAGTAAAGAAGAGTTTTTCCTTTAGGTCTTTCTCTTTGAATTTTGCTCAGGAGTGCAAAAAGATAAGTGTGGGGAATTTGATAATTGAATATTTTATACACTTATTTTTGTCTCTTGAATAATAATTTAGGACCCTTTAGCTAATAAATAATGGCTCTTATGTTTATTTGGGCCTTGGGCCTTTTATTGCATTTTAGCTATTTTTAATAATAAAATTCCAGTTTTGTGTTGCTTCACTATTTCTACCATAACTCTTGAACCAGACATCGGATTTGCCTCATTTTTGTCTCATATTTCAGATCATTCAGAGAGCTACAATTGTTATGAAGACATCAAGAGCAAATTCGGTCAAGAAGGAGGTCAATTTTGGAGCCAAAGTCGGATGTACAATTCTGGATTTATTTTGGACCCGAATTTTGTAATTTAAGTCCAGTTATATTTTATTTCTGTTTTGGGCTAAAACTATGAGAGCCCATTTCGTTTTAGGTTATTTTTAAGTATGGCAGCTGCCACAAACATATTCATTCACGTTTTTAACATTAGAGTGGATCAAAATACAAGTTTTCATTTTCTCTCATCATTCTTCATGTTCTTGCGCGTTCTTCGTGTTCTTCGTTCGTTCTTGATTTTCCCGACCATGATCGGCTAAACTCTTGTGATTAACCCAACGATGAGGATTCCATGATTCATCCAGAGAACTCGTGCCTAATCGGTAACTACTCGATTCTCGTTTTCATCTTATCGGATTCGATTGGAAATAGTTCGAATATTAGATTTAATATTCGGTTTGGTTCATCCCAAGGACTTAGTTCGGACTAGGTTACGAGTGTTGCTGTGCGATTGCACAGTGAGACGCCACTGTCGGGCAGATTCTAGGCGATCGTCTAGGCTGCAAATTCGTTGGGAAACGACCCAGGTTCCCTAATTCTGCAAATTAATTACGAACTTGGTTTATTTTGGAAGACACGGCAAAAATCTTTCCAATGCTCTACTCTGATTAAAAAAAATTATTATACTACTTTTGAAAATGGGATGTTACAATTTCACTCTTATTAATTATTATAATTCAATATAAATGGTCAAAAAAGGGGCATAAAAATAGATAAAGTATGCATAGAGAAAAGAAACAAGAATTATGACATGGGACTAAAAATAGAAACAAAAGTTTTTACCTTTCGATCTGTGACTGTTTTCTCTATCGGTTCTTCTTTCAGCGATGTTCACACCCTGCCTCTTTCCTAGCCACCTCTTTCTATTCTTAACCCTATATATTGATCAGCGGTCAACAAACTTGCCTTGATCTGAAATTTACCCATCAATATAATATAAATTTATTATTTAAATTTAAAATAGGTAGATAATATAACAATACAATATATTATATCATATTATATCAAACTATACTATACTATATTATATCATATTATTGGCTAGTATATATGAATGTATTTGAATAAATAAAACTTTAGGAACATGTTTTAAAAAATTAAAATCTAAAACAATCCTAAAAGTATTGGTAAGATTGTTATTTCTGAGAACATTGTGTTAAGAGGGTTCTCAATGTCCCAGAATTTAGGTGGAGTTTGTTTTTGCTTTGGTCAAATGTGTTGTTGCTCAGTTAAATTGCCTTGGGTAAGATGATTGGCAATGGCAAGGAACAGAATGGCCTCTATTATATATTCAATAATCTTTACCAACATCACACACCTCCTCTGCTTGCTTCTTCTTCTTCTTCAGTTATGTGATCTATTAATAATAGTATGATGTAACATTTTAAGTTAGGCTACCCTGGTCTCAGTTATATGCAACTTTTGTTTTCCAACATCAATATTAAACTAGTTCTTGTTGTAAAAATACTAATAATGTGGATGTTCATAAACTTTCAACTCTTGGCAGTTCACTTTTTACACTCCACAACCTCTCTAATGAATAGTTTTTAAGAGTCTTTATGTCCATTGTAACATCCCAAATTTTGGGAATTTTAAAAATTGAATAATATATGGAAATTTATTATGAAATTTTGGCTTAAAATAATTATGAGAATAATTATTGAAGATTTAGGCTTATTTTTCCCTTAATTTATTTTGGGAAAAGAAATAAATTTTAAGTAAGGAGTAATTTTTGGCCTAAATATTATGGAATCAATAATTGGTGGCCTTGGATAATTAATTGATAAAGAAAACGGTCCTTACATGGAATTAAGAATTTAATTATAGTATTTATCCAATATTGCAATTACATGAACAAAAGGACTTAATTTTTTTTTTTTTTTGGTAAAAAGAGAGAGGCGATTAGCCTTTGTATATTAGAAAAATAGCAATGGGATCAAGTCCCATTCAATCATGTGAAAGCACAGTCCTGAACTTAAGTGGATAGGAAGACAAAAAAGAAGAAACTAGTAGTCCTTCCTTTGCTAAAGCACCAGCAAGTGAATTCCGAGACCTGGGAATATGTTCAAGCTTCACTTCCCATGTTTTGGAAATCATCTCCTGTATCTGCATAAAAACCATGGTACAGTTAAATGCTTTACCTCCTTGTTTTATCCTATCAACAGCCATTTTCGAATCAAATTCAACAATAACTCTTCTAAAGCCTTCATCCCATGCAAGTCGAAGGCCTAAAAGAATAGCCCATTCTTCAGCCTCATACACTCCACAATGCCCCAACATATGAGTTAACCCAAACACCCATCTTCCATAGCAGTCTCTAATTACTCCCCCACAGCCTGCTTTCTCGTTATAAGGGATAACAGATCCATCAACATTCAGTTTAGTCCAGTTAACAGGAGGGGAGACCCAGTTAGTTAACCTATCATTGGAATGAATTCATGTATCAAAAGTACTAGCAAAACTTCCACAAAATGATTTCCATATGGTAAGAGCAGTACCAAGAGGATTGAAAGGTTTTTGGAAGTTATCATCAAATGCACATCTATTCCGCCATGTCCAAAGGAGCCAGCAGATTACTCCCCATCGCAGACACCATTCATCACTACCTTGCTGACCCAGTTCCTCCTTTAAATTAAAGGACATCCAATCCCGTAAGGAAAATGAGAAGAAGAACACTATATTCCTCTGATCAATAAGATGTAGCCAAATCTGCTTGGCATAATTGCAGTCCCTAAAAATGTGAAGTTCATCTTCTATACCCGCATTGCAATAAGGGCAAATTGGTGACACAGATGACCATCTGCTCCTCATTTCGTTTGTGGGAAGCCGATTATTATACGCCAACCACAAAAACACACAGATTCTCTCAGCTCCATTCCAAGTCCAAATCCTTTTATATATGCAGTCATATAGATTAGGTGGCGGCCTCTCAATCAAAAAGTATGCACTCCTTAATGAGAAGTCCCCATGGGTGGTTCCTTTCCACAACATAACATCATTCCCTGCAACAACCATAGGAGGCAAGACAACTATTAGTCTCTGTATGATTTGCCCTGTAACAACAGTGGCCAAACAGGAAAAATCTCAAGTACCACAAAGTTCCCAATCAGCCACTTTACTAGTCTCTTCCTCCAAAGATAAAGGCCTGAGACAACAATCTTTAATCAGCTTGTCCTTCATTAACCAGAAATCAAGAAAGAAATGTACCGACTTCCCATCACGGATATGCCACTTCGTACCCATATCAACATGCTCCTTTTGCTTGCATATAAATTTCCATAGGCTCGAATCAGACCCTCTAGCATTCAACAGAGTTGATTCACTCCTGAGCATGTACTTTTTCTTCATAGTTTCTACGCAAAGCCCTTCAACACCTTGAACCAGAGACCAAGCCAACTTAGTCCCAAAAGCTTTGTTAACCGGGACCAATTTCCTTAAACCCAATCCTCCAAAATGTTTTGGCAAGGAAATTCTATCCCATCCCATTGGATGAAGTCCTTTACTCCTCTCGGACGTCCCCCAAATGAAATTACGTTGTAATATTTCTACTTCTTCTCATATACTGACCGGGAGTTGTGCCACTTGCATAGGGTAGTATGGAATTGTACTTATGACAGATTTTGCCAAAGTAATTCTCCCTTCTGTTGATAAACAATTAATCTTCCATGTAGCAAGCTTCTCCTTCACCCTATCTACAACATATTGAAAGGTATCTCTGCTCCTGCTTTGTCTTGATAGAGGAAACCCCAGATACTTGCCTATCTCACAAGATATCCTCATATCTGTAATATCTTTTATTCTTCCCCTCAAACCTGATGGCACTTTAGGAGAGAAGAATAAAGAGGACTTACTGACACTAATTTTCTCCCCTGAAGCCTGGCAGTGATTAAGTGTAGTCATCATACAAATTGCTTGTTCCTCGGACGCTTCACCAAAGAGCAGAAGATCATCAGCGAACATTAAGTGAGAGATCGCTGGACCTTCCTTGGTTAAAAAATTGGTTTCCATGATTTCTTCTCCACTGCATCACATATAATGTGCGACAATCTGCCCATATACATAACAAATAGAAAGGGAGAAATTGGATCACCTTGGCGCAAGCCCCGGCTGGGCCTGAAAGACTTTGTAGTGGATCCGTTCCATAGGACATTTAATGATGAAGAAGAAATACACTTCGTAATTAGAGCTATGAACTTGTCATCAAATCCGGCATCCCTGAGGACCTCCCTAATAAAACACCATCTAACTCTATCATACCATAAGAGTCTTTATATATATATATATATATATGAAAATTTTAGGAAAGGGGTTGGGCTCACCCACAATCCAAGGGCAGGGCGCTTGGAGCCCAATCCACAGGGCATACTGGACAGAGAGTACACATGTCTCCACCTCTACTAGCGTTTCCACTGCTTCCTAGACCCCTAGGATGCCTCCCCCAACACCTTGACCGACGCAGGGTTCGAACCCCCTCCCTTGAGGTGAGGAAGTCTGACCCCTTCGCCAGTTGAACCCAAGGACTAGGGGTCATACAATAAGAGTCTTGAAGAGAATCAAGTGAGTTAATTTTAGTGGTCACACAATACGTATATATTGTCATAAAAGCCCATTTATCTTTCCTATCCACTTGGCCCAACACGTGAAAACAATAAAACAAGGGAGAATTACACTCAGGTCCCAAGGAAGGAAAAAAATTACAAAAAAGTCCCTTGAAATCATAAAATTACAAAAAAGTCCCAAGAGAATTTTTGTTATAAATACATACATTTCGTGTTGTAAATACATACAAATATTTACAACAGAAAATATATATTTACAACAACACGAAAAGTAATTTTCATTACGTACAAATAATATCAAAAAGTCCCAAACCATTTACAACAGGAAAAGTATATATTTACAACAACATTTAAACACCGACCATTTACAACAGAAAAAGTATGTATTTACAATAGAAAAAGTATGTATTTACAACAACATTTAAAAAATTTTGTACAAATAATATCAAAAAAGTCTCAAACCATTTACAACAGAAAATGTATGTATTTACAACAGGAAATGTATGTATTTACAACAAAAATTTCCTTGGGACTTCTGGGTAATTTTGTGATTTCAATGGACTTTTTTGTAATTTTTTTCCTTCATTGGGACCTGAATGTAATTCTCCCATAAAACAATTCTAACCCATATATTCCTAAGCCCATACGTTTTGCACTCAAATATCCATTAATTCATTTAATCTCGCCTCACCCAAGACGCAAGCACAGAGAAATTCAAAGTTGGGAAATATACATTAGCCATTATATATATAATCATCAACCCATTTACCATTTGGCCCATATATTCCCTTCAACTTATTAATTCATCAACCCATCCAAATTTTCATCAATCAAAACGCAACAGTAGGCATGTGGATATTATATATTAGTGGCGAGAGAAAAAAAAAAAGGGGGAACCAGATCAGCAAATCGGATCACAGCGTTTCACGTAAACACAGAGTAGGAGATTTGCACCAGCGATTGTTACGGGATAACAGCAGAAAATCACGACAGCAGTAGCCTCTCCCATACTTCTTGAGCCTCACCCACGTCTCATCCACTTCGGACCGTTAGTCTCTTTTCTCTTAGACTGGGCCATTAATCTGATATAAATCACAGCTTCTTGACCTATATCCATTGCCTTAAAGAAAAACAAGAAGATGAAAGTGAGAGCCAGAGAGACATAACCGAGAGAGAGAGAGAGAGAGTCATCCTCTGCAAAGCACATGAAGAACAGGGGCGTTGAGTTTGATTTCAGCGAGGACTACATGGTGCAGGCATGAGGTTGAAGGTGAGCCTTTGGATCTCTTTTCCTTCTTGATTTTCGTCACACCCCAACACAAACCTGAGAAGTATTAAGCCATCGGTAATTAAACTTTGAATTTGCTGCAACATGGAAGTGAAAACAGGGACCTAGAATATACATACACCACTGCACCGTATAATATATATATATATATATATATATATATATATATATATATATAGGAGTCTTGCACACCCAATATATATATGAATAGTAGCTGCATGAGAAAAGAGAAAGAAAAGGGGTTCTTTTGCTGTCATGATTAAAGCATATATACATAGTTGTATTTAGAAACTATCTCAATCTTATATATTAAAGAAGAGTATTACTTTTGTAGGATTCAAAAGCTTTGCTGTCCAATGGAAAGTAAATATAGATGACGGTGGTTTGAAGAAAAAGTAGGCAGGGTATATATATATAGTCTAGCTATTTTCATGTATAAACATATGTATCATAAACTCAAGTTTTGTTGGTACAAGTGCGTGGATACGTCGCTGCACCTGGGGGTTATTAAAAGATGTTGCTATATATTATATATAGTTAAGTTACAACATTATCATAGCCCATGAAATGTTTCATTATTTAAGACGGAAAAAAACTGGAAAAAAGTTTGAGTTTGCCTTAAAAATGGATATGAGTAAGGCCTATGATAGGGTTGAGTGGGACTTCTTGAGGAATGTATTGTTAAAATTTGGCTTTTCGGTTAAGTGGGTCAATCTTGTTATGAATTGTGTGGAAATTGTTCACCTCAATTTGTGTATTGCAGGGTAAATATCATAAATTGGTAGAGTATACCTATTGAAAATAGGTGAATATGAGGTCTCAAACACCTTGTATTGAATTTATCTTATTATTAGGACAATTTCTCTTGAGATAAGATAATATGCGAAAAGGTCCCTAAAACGTTAGAAACATTGCAAATAGGTCCCTAAAATATTTATGGGTTATAAAATACCCTGAAAATATTATAAAGAGGCAAGTAAATATTTATTTGAAATAGGGAAGAATATTGTCCCTAATTTAGGTAATTTATTAAATTATTACCTTGGAAAAATTAAAGGAGAAAAATCAAAAAGTATTGTGGGGCCATAATTGACCCCATAATTTTTAATATTTTACATGGAGCGTAAAATACCAATGTCAGGCCAATAGTTGTGAGATAATGATTAATACTAAATAAGAAAATTATCAACAATTAGTAAGGGATTAAATAAGTAATTATTGGCTAATTATTTCAAAAATGAATAAGGTATAAACCTAAGAATTTAATTAGCCAATGGAAGAAATATTAAGTAAAGTAATTAAGGCATAATCTAGGTGATAAAGAAGAGTTGAAAAGTCAACATATTTGTGGGGGAAGGGGGCAGCCAAAAATTAGAGGGAAAAATAAAGAAAAACAAAAGGGAAATTAAAAAGAAGACTTAATGAAGAAGTTTTGAAAAGTAGAAGAGATATTTGTGAAAAAGCAAATAGGATAAATGACCACCGATAGGAATTAAATCCTATCTAGAAAACCATGAATTAGGTTTCTAATGTCAGAGCATATTATGGACAAGTGTATTTTTATCTCGGAGTAGACTGTCTCCAAAGTCATTTTCGTAACGGAATAAGACAAAAAGGAAATAAGAAAGATGTTAGAAAGGAGAGTCTATGGAAAATAAATCCTAACTCAAAATCCTTGAATAAGTTGGTAAACATCTGGACATATTATGAATCAGTGAATTTTTGTCCAGAAGTTGACGCTACCCGAAGCGATTTCCGTAACTGAAGACGTTTAACCGAAAATCTTCGACAGGCAACGAAATGCCCTGAATGGAATCAAAAATTTAGTTAATCAATATATTTTCAAAGAGGAAGAATAAACCTTCAGGGCTATGTTGCCGGTTTTCTAAGATTCTCCAAGATTACACGATTAGAACACCGAACAGAGACTTTATCGGTAGGACAACTTCTTGAACAAGTTGATGCCATCATGCATGACATCACTTATTTGAAAAATGGGGAGGGGGGAGGTTGGCCAAGAGCATTGTGGGGAGGAGAATGAAGCTCAAAAATTGTATGGCCAAAATTCAAGAAGAGGGATTTGGAAAATGACCATTATGCCCTCACATTTTCTCTATAAATAGCATGCCCTCCTTGGCATAATTTTCACACCAAAATTCAAGAGAATTTCGGTTTTAGAGAGAGGGTAGAAAGAAGGAGGAATCCGGAGGAAGAAGCAGCGAAGCTCTGGGTAATTTTTCGGTACCGAGTCTTAAGTTCTAGTTTTCGATTCGGTAGTTATAGTAGAAATGTTGTTTTGATCTTTAATCTTCCAAGTTAGTTTAGATATCATGTTTTAAGATTGAATATGGTATATATTTCGAAAAATCATGTTGGAGTAGGAGTTATGTTGAAATTTTGGAAGATTAAAGTCAAAGTAACGAAGTGTTGGCGAAATTCCGTCGATTAGGGAGTTAGGGGCAAAATGGTAATTTGTACCTAAAATGCATGTTATGATGTTAGACGTTGATATATGTGATATTATCCTTATAGGATATCTGTAATCACAAACCGTTGTTGTACCGCTGTCGTACCGCTGTCAAACGTACTGTTTTCCGTTCTCCATCAGAAGTATCGATTATCGTCAACGAAGGTACGTCCGCGTACTGTAACACTAATATGATGTTTATGGTATGCATGTATGTGCTAGGTGTATTGTATGTGGTAGTTGATAGCTCTGTGATAGGTTTATGTACTGTTGATATGTTTACGTTTGCTATGGGCGATATATCTGCATGCTTTTGGACGATATATGTATGCATGCTTTTGGGCGAAGAGTGCACATATACTGTTGTTGATATGTTTGTCTGTAGTCCATATGCTGTATATGTAAATATGAGGTTAACTGCTACTCGAGATCCGGTGCGGATCTCGGCTCTTGATATAGCGTCGTGGTCGGAGAACCAAGGACCGAGGAGAGAGGGAAGCAGCAAGCTTAGACACCTAGTGAAGACTTTCTGTTGTTGTCTTTACTTTTGAAAACTCTCGGTTACTATACCGCTTCTGTAATTAGCCAGTGGGCATTTTGAATATATATATCAGTTACTCTTCCGCTCCGATGCTCTACTCTGATGAAAAAAAATTTATACTGCTTTTGAAAAACGAGATGTTACATATAGGGTTTAGGAGAAAAAATACACATGTGCTTTATACTCAGGAGCGCCCAGCACCATATGCTTTTTTTGGGAGCAAAAATACACATGTGGTTACATTTTAGAAGCAAAAGTCGCACCACTGTTAAAATCTAGCCTGTTGTAAATATGGTTTTTTCTATTGTAAATGGCCAGATTTTAAATTGTATTGTAAACACAGCACTTCCTGTTGTAAATCTAGCATTTTTCTGTTGTAAATGATCTTTCTATGTTCAAAATCCAGGTGTTTAAATGTTGTTGTAAATATGACATTTTTTGTTATAAATATTGCCAGATTTTAAATTTTGTTGTAAATACAACACTTCATGTTGTAAATATATCCTTTTTTTGTTGTTGTAAATTATATTTCTATGTTCAAAATCCAGGTGTTTAAATGTTGTAAATATGACATTTCCTGTTGTAAATATGACATTTTCTGTTGCAAATGCACCATTAAGTTAGATTTTAACGGTGGTGTTATTTTTGCTCCAAAAATGTAACCACATGTGTATTTTTACTCCCAAAAAAGGCATATGGTGTTGGGCGCTCCCGAGGGTAAATCACATGTGTATTTTTGCTCCTTTACCCATATATACACACACACACACATCGTGGGTTAGTGTTTATTAAACTCCTAATTAAAGTGATTGAGGTCATGCTTTAATACTAGGGAAAAGCTTCTGGGAGTTTAAAATAATTATAAAGAAAATAATGATAATAATAATAGAATGGATAAATAATTATAAATAGATATTGTTATTATTATTAGTAAAAGGGGATAAATAATATAGGGAGTTATTAATTAATAACAGATAAAAAGGGGTATTATTCATTAATAATAATTAAAAAGGGTATTATTAATTAATAATAACTCGAAAGGAGAACTAATAGTTACAATGGTCTCACTAGTTTTTTTCAGTCCCGTCATAATGTTCCCACTTCAAGCTTTTCAAATATATTATTATTGAAATTTATATATTTTTAATTTTATGAAATTATAAGTTATAATTTTGTTTATGTAGAGTTTTAGAAGAGTTATTAATGGTTAGTAAATTGGTTGTGGTAGATTGATTTTTGGCGTGTGTTTGAGCTCTTGGATTAGGAGCAGTGTGATAATAGTTAGTTTCAGCGAGATGTAACCACTTTCCACTTGTTATGTCTATTGATATGTTGTTGTGAGTATTTTGTGAAATGATTATGAATATTTTAATAGAAATTTCCTTGTAGAACCTTATGATTTGAATTGTGAAATATATACATATTTTTATATATGATTGAGAATTGTGATAATTATGGAAATGGTTGAATTGGGAAGAAATGGAGTAGTTTATTCCACCACGTGGTGAGGCCTCTATTGGTGCACGATGGTTGGCTTTCTATTGTCCCACTTGTTCAATGAGGGACTGGTCCACTAGTTCAATGAGGGCTTACGACACCCCACTAGTTCAATGAGGGGAAAATACCCATGGTCTGGGACTTGTGCTCTGAGGATTTTGGTCGATCATCATCACATGACCAATGAGCTTTTGAGTAACTAGTAATATGGGTGTAATTTAGCCCATGGGTCTAGTCAGAGGAAATAAGGCGGTTCGGTTGGATTGGTGGGAGGCATATTGGGAATTGTGTTAACGAAAACTGTGATACATAATTTTGATACAGAATTAATGATATAAAATTTTGTGTCGTGTATATTGGTGAATTATATTTTTAATACTTTGTTATATAAATTGTTCCACTTGGCACCTCACCAGCACATATTAATATTCGTAATAAGTTGGATTGATAGTTACCACATTTTTCAAGTGATTGTTTCTGTGCGGGTCCATCAGGGAAGACCTATGGAAGCTTAAGCTACTTCTGCTAAAAGTAGTGCTTCTGTCATTTTGGTTTATGTTGGAAGATTGTATATTGCCACGTTAGGACTCATTCTGCATACTCTGATTTATTTTGGATATTTTGTTAAATGTTGAAGCACTATTAAGTTACCGATCAAACTAATATATAGTTATTTTGTTAAGTAAAATGGAGGACGTTACATCCATAACTCAAAGGTTACAATTTTTGCACTTAAAAGGATCAACTTTGCTATTTACTTAATAAAACTCTTGGTTGAGTTTAAATACCAATAAATAGAGCACTATGTACTACACTTTTGCGGCATCCAAATGAATAAGATATTGCTCCATATTTCTTTCTAATTCTCTCTTCATATCTCTTCATCTTTTTCATCTCAATCTCTTATATTTTCTTGATTTCATAACACATTTTATAATATATTATTAGCACGAAGCTCTCATGAAGGAGTATTTTTCTCACCATTGTTTTAACAATTTATCCTACCTTCTTTTACCGTATATCTATTTGATTTATCTAGGATGATCTACGCCATTATATGGAATTAAATAGACCATTTTACTGATTGTTTTATACATCGGCTCCCGTGTCTAAAATTGGAGATTATTGGTACTTTATTCTCCTTCACAAGTTTTTTTTACTTGTATTTACCATTTTCCGAGAATCTCTTATTATACAACATTTATATTTCTTTACTTTATATTCTGGTATTCTTTAATTTTATGTTGTTATATTATGTTATTTCATTTTATTTATGTTTCATTTTTTATTTACTTTTTTAACATTTATATTTATTTATTTTATTTAAATTCTGTTAAATTTTATTGTTTATTTTATGTTATTTATTTCATATTATTTATTGTTCATTTATTTATATTAATATATTTTATATATATATGTCAATCTTTCATTTTTCATTTGTTTATTATTACAATAATATATAATAGTATTATATATGATCATTCAATGTGATCTATATGATCATGCTCTTATCTGTTGTTTATATTTGATTATGAATTTGAATTTACTTAATTTATTTACAATATGTTAATTTTATCGAAAGCACAGATGTCATAATATTCTTAATTTTGTGATCAAATGACTAGAAGTCACATCACTTTTGGAATGTGCTTGTATAAAAAAAAAAAAACGCTATTGGTTTCATTAAATGGCATGATTGACAAGAAAAACTTTGGCACTTTGATGATATAATTGTTATACATATCAAAGCCCTGAAAGCTAAAGGTTCAAATGCCAAACAAAAAAAACAAAAAAATAACTTTGTAAGATTTTTTCTATGATCATGAAGACCAATATTTGGAGAAATTGATGATGTGTTATTAAAAGTAAAGAACATGTCTATAAGAGTGAAAATGAATATGATCACATTACATTGGTGGAATTGATAGTTGAAAGCCAAGAATATTTTGTCTTGGCTATTGAACCACAATCGTGGAAATAATATTATTTCTAAAGTCATCAAAATTATGAGCAAATGTTATACTATGACTAGAAGTCATATAAATAGAAAAAATGGTATAATATGACCAGAAGTCATATAGACTAATATGTATCATTTATTGAAAATAAAGATCAAAATGGTCATGAAGCCAAAAAGGCCATGTGATATTGTGAAAAATACCAAAAGTAGTTATGATGCATAAAGCAATAAGTTATGGAGAAAGATGTCAAATTAAAAGCCAAAAGAAATAATTGTAAGCCCTGAAGGCTACATGATTTTGATTTTGATTAGTGTTCAAACTTATTGTGATTAATTTGTGAGAGAGAAATTATTATTTCATATTTTGAAATCGATGAGTGTTCATGAGTTATATATGAAATCAAATAGAAAAAAGGTAATTATTGGCCATTTTAAAATTTTAATATAGTGTCAATTTATTTACAAATTTAAACATTATTAGTAATTAATTATATTTTGATTTCATGGCCTTTTAGGATTCTACCTTATGGTTATTGTCACTGTGCCATATAACTCCCAAATGAAATGGTTTCTATATTCATATAACCTTCAATTATACAATTAAGTTGTTTAATTCTCTACTTTATGTATAATTGTACAATTTATTTGTAACTTTAAGTATATGGTGTATGTGAATATTATTCATACATCAATGGAGTTTACCACATCAAACCTACCTCTACTTTCTTTTTGGGGCTTGTGCTTCTATGTTGCATTATAAATTTTCCAACACTCAACTCATATACCTCAACATCAAGGTTCTTCGATCACTTTTCTCATTTTAAGCACTATTATGTGACCTTACATATATGTGCAGTTTTTCTTAGTTCTCAAACGTTTCATTATTGAAAGGCATAGAAATACTCTGTAATTTGTGTTTTATTTTGGAATTGATAAATTATTGTCTTCTCTCCCAATTCATTCTATTGTCATTTCTTCTAGTCCTTAGCATTCTCATATGATATGTGCTAGTTTCATACATTAATCATGATATAATATATAATATGAAATATATTGGAATCAAAATAGTTTTATGTGATATTTGTAAAAAAAATAATATATCATATTTAAATTAAGAGAATGAGAATTTATTTAATTTTATAAGAAAATTCATTATGAATAGTTTATGATTTGTTAGACAAAACCATTTATGTACTATGCATGAAATATATATATAGAGCAAGTCAAATTTATGGATGATCAAATAGTAGAGAATATTTGAAAGAAGACTATGTATATCATAATTATTCATTATTTTATATTATAATGCATTTGTCTTTACATTTCTCTTAAATTAACTTTAGCCCCTAAACATCAGAAATCATTGCAATAAGATCTTTATGTATTTTTATTATGGATCGCCTCATATTTCTTTATGTAGTGGAAAATTCTAAACATTTCATACTTTGAATATGCATCAAAAGAGGAAAATTGAAGTATATTATTATTAATGAATAATGAAGTTATATACAAATACGATAATATATGTCAGTTTGTGAAGAACATACATGTAACAAAATCAATATAGTTCCTAGAGAACTAATATAGATTTTTCTTAATCCTATGGGTGGAAAATTAATTCACCACTACAAAATAGAACTTTTAGACCGTGATATTTAGACCGTATATAGAGGATCAGGTCTAAAAAGTATGACCGGTGGTAGTTTCATAAATAGGGTTAAATACTTAATTTGTCACGGAAGTTATGCTAAGGGAGCATTCAGCACCCAAAAGTTTTTTGGGTACCAAATTTGCCCCGGAAGTATGAAAAAGGTACCAAATTTGCCCCGGAAGTATGAAAAAGGTACCAAATTTGCCCCGGAAGTATGAAAAAGGTAGCAAATTTGCCCAAAACTGACGGAAGGTCAAACGGACGTTTGCCACGTCGGATTTTTTTGGGTTAAATACCTAATTTTCCCGGAAGTTTTTTTGGGTACCAAATTTACCCCGGAAGTATAAAAAAGGTAGCAAATTTGCCCAAAACTGACGGAAGGTCCACGTAGGTCGTTAAAATGCTACATGGCTAGGAAAGAAACACAGTGGAGACAGTGTTGGTGGGACCATTGTGAAAACCATGGCTCTTTGATGTGAGGCTGAGGACCTGCCAGGCGGTGTGGCAAATTCATACCAAACAATTTTATCCCGATTCTCAAATCTTCAGGTACTGCCTCCTCACTCCCCCCCCCCCAATTCCCTTATTTTGCTTCTCTAAAATTTTACAATTTGGTGATTTTTATTTATCTTGATTCGGAGAACTATTTGGTTTCTTGGTAGAGCATTTTTTAGAGTACAATGGCAATACAAAATTGTTCTAGGAATTATCTCTAACTGATGGCTTTTGCAGATCCAGAGCTAATTCTAACATCTCGTTTGAAATTTTCTGGGGATCGAAACCAATCGGATCTGAAGCAGTGGAAGGTCGCAAACAGAGTTGGCATGCATTGTTGTAGAAGCTGGCATACCAGTCGGTGAAGGAGTGGAAGAAAATTCAGACACGAACCGCCGAAAGCGAGAGGGAAGAGAGAGAGATGAATGAGGTGCTGACGTGGTTACACGATCTAGCGGGGCAAATTTGGTACCCAAAAAAACTTCCGGGGCAAATTAGGTATTTAACCCAAAAAAATCCGACGTGGCAAACGTCTGTTTGACCTTCCGTTAGTTTTGGGAAAATTTGGTACCTTTTTCATACTTCCAGAGAAAATTTAGTACCCAAAAAACTTCTGGATGCTGAGCGCTCCCTTAGCATAACTTCTGTGGCAAATTAGACCTTTAACCCTTCATAAATATGAAGAACTTTTTATACTGATTCCTTTAATATGAGGTTTAAAAGATATTATTTAGACCGGTTTTCCAAACAACAGGCCTAAAAAGTTAAAAATAAAATAAAATGTCTATTACTTTTAAGACACGTGGTTACAAATAACTAGTATAAAAAGTTTGAAGTAAAAATGTCTATTAATTTTAACACCTGTTGTTACAAAACAATAGGTCTAAAAGGTTAAAGATAAAAAATAAAATAAAATTTCTATTACTTTTAAGCATGGTTACCAAATCCAGACCGAAAACTAGTGAACCGACCGTGAAACCGGTCTGGTATGTCATAGACATCAGGGTCACCCCTCGAACCGGCTGACTCGAGGTGACCCGGAGAGAACTGGCATGACCCGTCGAGCTAACTGAGCTGACCCGAAATGAAAACAAGAAGAAAAAAAGAAGAGGCTGGAAACTAGAAATGAGCACGGAAATCATCCAAATGAGTAACAGATCTTGAACCATTGGCCAGATAATCGAAAAGCAAGAAACACAGAGCTGGACGGACTGACGGCAACATCTTAAAGAAATTGTAGGGTGAGGAAGAAGCACAATCGTTGGCTAGATTTGGACGAACTGAACGACGCTGGAGCACGGACGAAAGCACAATGAGTATAGGGAAAAAAACCTTGCATGATAGCCGGTGAAAGGGAAGAGACAACAAAATCAGTTTTCGGGTCGGCAATAGCAGCTTATTGGGTATTCAAGACACAGAATCGAAGAGAGAAGGCTAACAACTCAAAGAAAAACAATGCTTCGAGGGAGCAAGACTGCTAAAACTCGATGTAAATGGAAAAAAAGCAAAATAGACGATGGATCGTGGAAATCTTGAAAAAGAGAAGCCTTGTCCACCGTAGATTTTCTTGAACAAATGGCTTGGAGGACGCAAACTATAATTTGTGCCCGTGATGTTGAGAATTGAACCAAACAGACAGGAAAACAAATGCCACGTACCCCTACCATGTAAACAAATATATAATAAACCATTACCACACACTTATTTTCCTAACACACATATATATCATAGACTTACTTAACATAGCTCAGACTGTTCAGAGGTCATATCACAACTTTCACACTTCCCAAACCATTACTCTATGGGAAATATAAAATCATTTTTTTATATATATAATTTCATATTAATAACCTTTTGTAAAATCCTAAAAATCTCAATTGATAATGCCTAGTAAAAATAGGTGAATATGAGATCTCAAACACCTTGTATTGAATTTATCTTGTTATTAGGGTAATTTCTCCTGAAATTAGATAATGTGCAGTTAGATTCCTAAAACATTTGAAAGTTTGCAAATAGGTCCCTGAAATGTTTATGGGTTATAAAATACCCTGAAAATATTATAAAGAGGCAAGTAAATATTTATTTGAAATAGGGAAGAACATTGTCCCTAATTTAGGTAATTTATTAAATTATTACCTTGGAAAAATAAGGAGGGAAGAGTTAAAAAGTAATATAATGACCAAAACGCCCCCGTAAATTTTGATATAATGCATGGGACATAAAAGACTAATGTCAGTGCAAAAGTTGTAAGGTAATAAGTTGTTTTAGTTAAGAAAATTATCAACAATTAGTGGGTAATTAATTAAATAATTATTGGCTAATTTGTTGAGCCTAAACAAAGGAAAATCCAAAGATAATTATGTAAAACCCTATAGTGGTTTATGGCTAAAATTAGCATAAAATATATTTGCTAATTAATTGGAAAATATGAAGGAAAATTGGTAACAATAGGTATTTTTAAGCTTAAAAACAAGTATGGACCAATAGGAAACTTTGTGGAAAAATTATGACAAATAATTATTAAATAATTAAATAATATATATTATTAATTAAATAATTAAATAAAAAACGAAAAATAAAAAAAGGGCAGAATTGTTGACCGAAAATATGGACTTAAAGTGGATAAGAATTTGAAAAAAAAAAAAAGTACCTAGATATTATGTGCAAGTTGGATTATAATAATAATATAATTTATGTAAAAAGCAAATAGGATAAATGATCACAGATAGAAATTAAATCCTATCTAGAAAACCATGAATAAGGTTTCTAAGGTCAGAGTATTCTATAGACAAGTGAATTTTTATCTCGGAGTAGGCTGTCTCCGAAGTCATTTCCGAAACCGACGGAACAATAAGGGAATAAGACGAAAAGGACAAAGGAGCAGTTGAGGAAATGAAAACCTATAGAAAATAAATCATAACTCAATATCTAGGGATGAGTTGGTAATCAACTGGACAATTTATGAATCAGTGGATTTTTGTCCCGAGTTGATAATTCCGGAAGTTATTTCCATAACTGACGCGTTTTTCCGTAAATCTTCGGCAGGACCGGAGAAGACCTGAAAGGGATCAAAAATTTAGTTAACCCAGACATTACTAATGAGTAGGAAAAGAACTTCAAAGTTGTGATTCTGGATTTCTAAGATTTTACAAGATTACGCGATTCGAACACCGATCGGGGACTTTATCGGTAGAAACCTTCTAGAACAAGGCAAGGTGGCACCACATGACATCACCCTAGTGACATGGGATGACATAGGGGACGAAATTTATGGAGGAAAATGAAGGAAAATGAGTGATTCTCATGAGGCCACATCTACCTCCTCTGAACCGTTGATTCGAAAGTAGATCCAAGGGCTAAGATCCATAGAAGTTTTCTATAAAAGACGTCCTTAATGAATAAGGCGTCCTGAATCCTATTCAGGACGCCTTATTAAGGCATCCTGAATAACTTTCAGGATGCCTTATTTAGGCGTCCTGAATACAATTCAGGATGCCAAAAGTGAGAAATTCAACTACCCTCTCTGAGACGTCCCTCTGAAAATGAACGTTAATTGGATCTTATTTAAGTCGTTTTTTAGATTTTTTGTAGTAGTGGATGATGCTCCTCTTGTATCTTACAATTAGCATGTTGGGATCGTTTTGGGCTTGCTCCACACGTTTTCTTATAAAGCAACCTCTCATTGCGTTGCACTTGTAATACTTGCTGTAATACCAAAAAATAATTAAATCAGAATTGCATCCACAAGTTTATTAGACAAATTAAATTGCAAGAGTTGAAAATTCATGTTTGACTTTGATAAGTTCAATTGGTTTACGGTGATTCTGAAAGCGAGAGTGAATGGATTAGATATTAAATGTAGGGTGAGCTATTACTCGTTTATGTCTTTTTATATGCTTTTTTTTTCCGTTTTGTTATCAAGTTTGGGGGACATTGTTCTTTTTTAATTACTTTCAAAGTAATATTGCCCTTTTACAAAAACTTTGACAAATAATTAAAGAAGAAAGTGTAACATCCCGTTTTTCAAAAGCAGTATAAATTTTTTCAATCAGAGTAGAGCATTGGAGCAAGAGTGTAACTGATATATATATTCAAAATGCCCACTGGCTAATTACAACAGCGGTACAGTAACCGAGTATTTCAAAAGTGAAGTAAAAAAACAAAAGGCTTCCGTCGGAACAACAAAAGAAGTCTTCAGCCGGAACTTCTACGCAGGCTGCTTGTCTCTCTCCTCGGTCCTCGGTCCTCCGGAACCTGACGCTATGTTAAGGGCTGAGATCCAGCGCACCGGATCTCAGGTAACGGTTAACCTCATGTTTATGTATACACATACAAACCACAGACATCCACAATATCCTCAGCACATACAATCACTCTATCACAACCCATGCATATGTATTGCCCCCAGCATGCAGACATATTGCCCCCAGCATACAGACAGATTGCCCCCAGCATACAGACATATCCTCTAACCACTATATGCATTCAAACAGTATAACATCTATACAACACACATACCACATATATGCATACCATAAACATCAGAGTTAGTGTTACAGTACGCGAACGTACCTTCGTTGACGAATTACGGTATTTCTGTCGGAATACAGAAAACGGTACGTTTGACAGCGGTACGACAGCGGTTCAGAACGTAATCAGGGATATCCTATCAATATAACAACGTATTTGTTAAGGATCTATCATTACGACGGACATTTTTAGTCATAATGACCATTTTACCCCTGACCCCCTAATCGGCGGAATTTCGCCAGAACTTCGTTATTTTGACTCTAATCTTCCAGAATTTTGACATATCTTTAACCCCAACAATATTTTCGAAATTAGTGCCTTAATTACCTCTAAACATGATATCTACTCATACTTGGAAGATTAAAGATCAAACTAACATTTCTACTCTAACTACCGAATCGAAAACTAGAACTTAAGACTCGGTACCGAAAAACTTACCCAGAGCTTCGCTACAAATTTCCCCGGACTCCTCCTTCTCTCTATTTCGAAATGCCTTAGTGGTTTTTGGTGTGAAAATATGAAGAAGGGTGCATGCCTATTTATAGGCAAAAACGCGAGGGCATAACGGTAATCTTCCAACTTCCAACTTCAATTTCTGGCCACACATTCTAGGGTTGTGAAGTGGCTTCTTCTCCTCCACACAATCCACCTCCTTACATCATCTTTCAACCAAGTGACATGATCAAGGTGATGTCACTTACTTCCTCAAGAAGTTTTATACCGATAAAGTCCCTGTTCGGTGTTCTAATCGCGTAATCTTGTAAAATCTCAAAATTTCGGAATCACAACTTTGAAGATCTTTTCTTACTCATTAGAAATGTCCGGGATAAATAAATTTTTGACCCCTTTCAGGTCTTCTCCGGTCCTGCAGAAGTTTTACGGAAAAACGCGTCGGTTACGGAAATAACTTCCGGAATCATCAACTTCTGGACAAAAATCCACTGATTCATAAAACGTCCAGTTGATTACCAACTCATCCCCAGATATTGAGTTAGGATTTATTTTCTATAAGTTTTCATTTCCTCAACTGCTCCTTTGTCCTTTTCGTCTTATTCCCTTACTGTTCCGTCGGTTTGGAAATGACTTGAGATGACCCACTCCGAGATAAAAATTCACTTGTCTATAAAATACTCTGACCTTAGAAACCTTGTTCGTGATTTTCTTGATAGGATTTAATCTCTACGGTGGTCATTTATCCTATTATTTGCTTTTTCACAAAATATCACAATTTATATTATTATTTTATTCTAAATATCATGATATTTTTAAACCAATTCTTATCCATTCATATTCCAAAATTTCGGTCAAACTCACCTGGCCCTTTTGAATTTTTTTTTTTTTATTTTCGTTTTTTTATTTAATTATTTAATTAATAATATATATTTTTAAATTATTTAATAATTATTTTTCATAATTTTTCCACAAAGTTTCCTATTGGTCTATACTTTGATTTAGGCTTAAAATTACTTAACCTCACCAATTTTCCTTCATATTTTCCAATTAATTAGAAAATATATTTTATGCTAATTTTAGCCATAAACCACTAATTATAGGGTTTTACATAATTATCTCTGGATTTTCCTTTGTTTAAGCCCAAATAATTAGCCAATAATTACCTAATTAATCCCCCACCAATTGTTGATAATTTTCTTATTTAGAAATAATTATTTCCTCACAACAATTGGACTTACATTGATATTTTATGCTTTACATAAAATATTAAAAATCACGGGGTCAATAATGATCCCGAAATACTTTTTAATTTTCCTCTCACTATTTCCCAAGGAAATAAATCCCAAAAATTGTCTAAATTAGAGACAACATACTCTCTAATTTTTAATAATTATTTTATTGCCTCTAAGGATTTATCATAATTTCCTTAAGTCATTTTATGCTCCACAAGGGCATTTTCGTGATTTTGGCACTCTAATTTTCAAGAGATTTTTCCCTACAGATTTGACACCACATATTCACTTATTTCAAATAGGTATTATTTATTAAAATATAATATTCCAGATAAATAATTATCCGGGTATTACAGAAAGCACATATTGTCATGCCTACATGGTGTCTTAGATGGCATAAAGGTCCGACGTGGCATATGTCTATTTGGTTTTTTTTAGACTAAGAGGACATTACTTCTATTTTAACACTTTTGGGATGATATTAAACCCAAAAATATTTTTGAATATCCATGGCTCTTACATGAAATTAAAAGCTCTTTAAAAAAATAGTGAACATTAAGCTGCCTATTTCTTTATGCACTCCTAAGTTGTCCCTAAAATCAAAGGCAACAACAGCATCAGCTTCTCAATGTAAGGTGACAACTACTCTCTTCGATTCTAAGAATAAATGCGATCCAAAATATAAATGCTACTTAGAATGTTTATTTTAGTCTTAAATACAAGATTTTAATTCATTTTATCTATTAAATTTATTTATTTATTTTCTTTTCAAATCATCCCTATAAAACATTTGGGCAATAAGAGACCGTAAAACGTTTTTTAGATTTAAAGGATTAGGTACTAATGACCAGAGATTACAAATAAGATTGAATCCATGACATTTATAAGGCCATTAGCTTTTTTACAAGTTGCTTTTTGATAAATTCTATAAAATATTACAGGTCCTTATCATCAAAATAGGACACACTATATAATTAATTTGTTGACAAATCAATCGTCATTGCCAAGCTATTATTCTTATAAAAAAAATTTATTTTCAAAAGTAATTATTGTAATAATTTGAGGGTGTTACAAATGTTACCTCTCATCCTAGCATTATTTTGCAGGGAAAAATATTTTTTCTTTTGGATAGGACCACGCTAAGGCAAGCCCTGCTACCACAAATTATGACCTTAGGCAAGCACTCCTCCAAAGTGCAATGGAGCTCACATGCCTAGGCCATATGCCTTGTTGATCACCCATCGACCCCGTCAAGATAAGTATAGTGAAATATATTTTGGATAAAGTAATTAATCTTTTTAATAAATAAAATTAATTTTTGACCAAACTCAGCTGAAGTCCGTTTGAAGCTATAAGCATTAAGCTGGGATCAGACTGGGCCTAGCCTGAACCATGAACACCCTTATTTGAGGGGTGAACACCCTTATTTGAGGGGTTGGGTTAAAGGCCCTCATTTAGATGGGCAAGTTATAATCATGATGAAGGCATAGAAGACCAATTGTGTTAGCACTTAGAACTGTGACGATAAGAACTTGAGAGAAGCTATACCCTCGGTGATTTCAACATCAAGATTCTAACACTTGGATTCTTTCTCACTCTTTTACGATCCTTTGTTTCATTTCTTGTGGTTGTTTAAGAGCTACTTAAATAACCTTAGTAGATTATGAAAATATAATAAATTAGTTATTTATAACATATGTGACCTAATATCATTAAAATAACCATATGTAATATGAAATTATAAATTAGTTTATCTAGTTAGACAAATTAGTTTTGATAAAAATAATAAGGATTAAGGTGCATATTTATCAACGCAGTACTACCTCCGGTCCTAATTATAGGAATATTTTTGTAGTGCAATTTGCATTACAAAAGTGTTTCTATAATTAGGACCGGAGAGAGTATTATGAAAGGAGCATTTGACACAAATATTAATTAAGAGTACCTTAAATACAAACAAACAATTAAAAGTGTGCAGTCAGCACAACGCCGTTAGAAAAAGATAATGACTGTTATCTAAGGTGTAAATTGACCAACGAACTTTTACTCCAGGAGCACCCAGCACAAAAAATACTAAGGAGCGCCCAGTACAAAATTCTAAATTTCACTAAATTAAATAATTTTCTTCTCAATTATCATTATTCAAAACTACTTTTATACATATCTATGGACAAAAATTACTCATGTG
The DNA here is from genome assembly GCA_025563575.1 of Acacia pycnantha. Classification (NCBI taxonomy): domain Eukaryota; kingdom Viridiplantae; phylum Streptophyta; class Magnoliopsida; order Fabales; family Fabaceae; genus Acacia; species Acacia pycnantha. The sequence continues at coordinate 114,746 of JAMWYP010000515.1, forward strand.
CTAAAATAAAAAAAATTGATTAAAAATATAATTATATGATTTAAATAAAACTCAAGGTACATGTTTTATAAGTTATTATATATGTTAAAAAATATATATGATTTATTTTTATTTTAGAAGAAATTTATGTGAGTTAAAAAATTCATTTAATGTTGATAAAATTAAAAAAAATCTAAAAAATCTATTATATCCGGAAAGAAATGAAATGAGTTTAATTTTTATTTTTATAAAAGGAGTTTAATGGATATCAACATTGACACTTAATAATATAAATCTTGGCAACTTGATGATATTTTTGTTAATTAAATTATCTATTGATTATATGAATACGAGACTTGTTGGAAAAAATTGTCATTAATTAAGTATCTTGGAATAGCCTCAGAAAATTATTTATGGGACATTTTTTTCCCCAACAAGTCTCATATTCATATAATCAGTAGATTATTTAATTAACAAAAATATCATCAAGTTGTCGGATTTATATTAATAAGTGTTAACGTTGATATCCATTAAGTTTTTTTTTATATAAAAATAAAAATTAAACTCATTTCATTTCTTTCCAGATATAATAGATTTTTTAAATTTTATTAACATTAAATAAATTTCTTAACTCACATAAATTTCTTCTAAAATAAAATTAAATCATATAATTTTTTTAACATATATAATAAATTACAAAAAACTTTGAGTTTTATTTAAATCATATAATTATATTTTTAATCAAAACTTTTGTTTATTTTAGTAAATGAGTAACTTTTTTCCATAGATATCTATACCAGTAGTTTTGAATAATGACAATTGAGAGAAAAAAATATTTAATTTAGTGAAATTTAGATTTTTGTGCTAGGCACTGAGTAAAACTTTTTTGTGCTGAGCGCTCTTAGAGTAAAAGTTTGTTGGTCAATCTGCACTTTAGATAACAGTCGTTATATTTTTCTAACGGCGTTGTGCTGACTGCATATTTTTAAAAGTTTTTTGTGCTAACTGCATAGTTTTAATTGTTTGTTTGTATTTAAGGTACCCTAATTAATATTTGTGCCAGATGTTCTTTTCGTAATAGTTCGTTAGTAAATATGCACCTTAACCCAAATAATAAATATAATAAACAAATTAGATTTGGATCTTATATTTATAATAAAATTGAACTCTGATTCCCAACTAACTTTTATATTAGAGACTAAAGATAGTATATGAATTGGATATTAATCTGACACACTCACCTTTCTTCTGCTAGTGAAGGATTTGGTACATAGAATCTGATGAGTTATTCAGTATGCCCATGTGATGTAGAATCACATGACAGAGCTACACAACAAAATAACACTTTTTTTTCTCAAAAGATACTTGCATTAGTAAACTCACAAAGAGAGTAGCAGATACACAGATGAAACAAAAATAACAAAGACAACAAAATAGTACTTAACATGACAAAAAGCAACGAATACATAATGAAACAACTAGCCACCACCCATTAAAGGCCTAGTGGGTAAAACACATCATGGGCATCAATAGAAGTCTCTTAAGCCTCCAAAGTTACAAGTGACAACAAAGTTGGTGTTGGTTGTGAAACCCACCCAATAGGGCACACCCATTTATAAGAATCAGCTGCAAGGAGTACCTTCTTCACCGAAACAAGGATAAATTAGTAGCAATGGCATTACTCAAAAGACGCCAGATAAATTGTTGTACACGTGGGATTATCTTAATCTTCTAGATCAAATTGGTAATGGAACAGAGACAAAATAAATTCAGTCAACCTATGGCTTTAACAGATCATCCACAATAATCAGGTCCAACAACTTTTAGCGAGAACAAACAAGCAACAGAGGGGCACACCTTGTCTCATTCAAACAAAAAGCCCTTAGAAACCATCTTATTGGTTTAAAATCCACTATCTGAACTTGCGGACTCTTGCATTCGCCACAGCCTACAATGCAAGATACATATATTTGAGAGAGAAGGAAAAAAAAATTCAGAAAACAAACTTTCATCTGATGAAAAACGTTTGCTCAGAAAGGGGGTAGAGGCTGATTTGAGAGCATTGAAGGAGAAGAGGGAAACCAAAATAGAATCCGAAAATTAACAGATCAGAACAGAGATCAGAAAGCCTGACCTGAACCGGAAGAGAAAGATCAAGTTTTGACAGTTCAATGTAGCTCCTCCCTCGCTCCGTTGAAATCCAGCGACACCGAGTTAGGGCTCCAGCGTTTTCTGCAAATTGCCATCTACGATTTGGATTTGGATAAGGGCTGTTTTTTAGGACAATTACTCACGGACACAAGACCCACGGCTAATGTCCGTATGTAATTTCCGTCTTAAATGCACTCCCATCGACGGAATTGGACACGGAAGTGTTCCGTCTAGACTCTCCCACAGCTGTCCCTCGGAACTTCCGTGTGTGATTTTAACCACGGAATTTCCGTGCCCAATGTGTCCCAAAATACCAACGAAATAAATTCCGTGGGTAATTCCGTGGTTATTGTGCTGTTTTTTTGTAGTGAAATTCAAAATTGTAGTAGGTATAACATTTGAGGACCTTGCTTTATTCACATTAACAGAATGCCCAGCTCTTTTGTAATGGTATCCCAACTTCACCTTATATTCTCCATTCTTGGTATTAGTCCATACCAACTTGTCTTCCAACCCGTTGGTGGGAATAAGGATTTCATATATAGCCCACTTGATCTTATCCGGTAGATATTGGCCAATAGAAGTGAGATCTCATTCACCATCAACTATAAGATCACAAACTCCTCCCCTTGCCACAATAGGATCATCTGTATTACTTAATTAGTTTCTCCGGGAATTCAACCTTAGGCACCCATATGTCACCCCATATTCTAACTGTAGTATCGTTGCCAACAAACCACTGTAGGTCCTTTTTGAGAACACAACAAAATAACACAGACGGCTGGAAAGAAAGACTTTTGAAAGTTGTAGGAACTGCACCATTTTTAACTCACCTCATAGCCCATTTCCAGTTCTCCACAATGTGTCTTACGGTTAATTAACTAAACCCCACTTGTCCCGTAAAGGGGTGCATTACATATATTTACCCCATACACTTTTTTAATTTCATTCATGCCCCACTCAAAACGGACTTGGACCTAATATAAGGGTGATCTGAGAATAATCCAACAAATAGTATCATGAGGTAGACTAATAACACTTGATATCATGGGCATGGTTAATTGCAAGTTTGTCTATTTTAATCTCTTCTCTGTAGTCAAAGCATGATTAAATTTTATCTAAAACAAATAAGACAAAATATTCATTTGCATTGCCAAAACTTAAGTATGGAGCTTATTACAATTTAAACAAAGTTTGTCCAAAAGCTAACTTTATATTTTATCTAGTTCTATATAAAGGAAAACTTTTTACGCAGTTGTTTGTTCTTATTTTTTTTTATAAAAAAAAAAACTCCACAATTTTAAATATCATTTAGTCTCACCATATTAATTAAGTAATCGCTCATTCTCTTTCTTACACTCACCCTTCCCATAAATAAGGATTAACTTTTTAAAAAAGAAAAACTAAGTTACATTTTTTCCGGTATTTATTGCCATCTTTAACAAATTTTAACTAACTCTCCATCCATATAATTTGTTTATAGGATTAAGGTGTAAATTTGTCCAGCGATGTTGCCTTATAAGTCTTTTCAGGCTCAATATCACCTTTGAAGTTTCAAAACATAGCAATGTTACCTCGTATTGTTAAAAAACAAACTTTGACCATTAAAAAATTGACATTAACAATTAACTTTGCTCCATTTTAACATTTGTAGAAATTGCTCCATTTAACACTTGTAGGCAATATTAAACCTAAAAAAAGCTTCTGGGGCAACATTCCTCCTTTGCTAAAACTTCTAGAACAAATTTACCATTAGCCCTGTGTTTATATGTATCTCAGCAAACGATGGTGCCCCTTGTTTCGGTTAAGATACAGGCTAAGTTGAGACCAAATATTAGATCAAAAGCAGACTCGTTCACTTGTTTTTATTTTAAGGTTTGCTTGGAATGAGGGATTTGGAAAGAAGGAATGGGAGGAAAAAAATTAATTGAATTTAAAAAGATTAGAGAAGTGAAATTTTTAAATAATTGTTCATACTCTTTTGTCTTATATTTTCTCTTTATTAAAATTTTATAACCCCACTTTTTCAATTATTATTTTTTTTTGAATTCAACTCATAAAAATTTTATTTTCCCTCTCCTCCCCTCATATATCAAACAACCCTTACAGAGTGTTTGGCTCAAGGGGAGGGGATGAGAGGGATAGAAGGACTTTTACCAAATTATCATTTTTTTGGTCAAAAAGGTATTTTTGTTGAGGATACAGTTGTGAAATATTAAAAAAAAATTATAGGCAATTTGGTCAAAACAAGGTAAACCTTTTCTCCCCTCCCCTCCAATCAAAGGTACACACGCTAAGTGATAGATTCTGCAACTTGTCATGTGTAGATCATTTTCAGACTGATGCGTCCAATCTAGTTCACATATCAGATTGCAGTAATTAATTATGGTTTATATAGAGGTATAAGCGCATCCATCGATCACGATGATAATAATTAATTAGTTAACAACAGCTAGGAAAAGAAACGAACATATTAAAGTACGATGAAATATAATTATTATGTGATTAATACACGAAACAACCAAACCGGTCCATATATTGATCACACATAAAACTAGAACGCGTGATTAAATCAAACATATAGAATCATTCATGAAGACACAATTAAAACTAGACTCATATAGCTTGAGCCCTATCGATAAGTGGTCCTCCTTTATTCTTGTAGCTGTTCTTCTCATGATCATCCCATGGCATTTAGAACCTGATGCTGCAATCACCACAGATTAATTAAGCATGTCAGTTCCAGTAAACTAAAACAAATCCCTAACTTACAAAATAACAATTTCATAATTATTATCTCTCGCTTTTTGTGTGTGTATGTACATGTACTGCCAACTGCTAGTTGACTTAAAATAAATATAAGGTACCGCATGTTGACATGTTTGTATGTGTGTGCTTGTTTAAATTGCATTAAATAAAAAAAGCATATATTTATGTATTGTACTTCAAAGCAAAATGAAAGTGTCTTTCTAGTCGTAAATATAAAAATTAACTAGGGCTTTACTATCTCTAGTTCTTAGTATAAGACTCAGTTAATATTTTTTGAAGAGATTAAAGAGACTAAATAAATTAGTTAATTTTAACATATATTGTGTATTATTAAATTATATATTAGTTTATAAGTTAAAGAAATTATTTTGGTGTAAAAAGGATAAATATAATATTTTAAAGTAATTTATTTAACTTCTTTAATCTCTCCAAAAATATATTTAGAAGAGAGTAGTAGCAGTTTTTCTCAAACTGTATAAATTAATTCCACATGTTAAGAGAAAAGATTTCACATGTGATAGTTTACCTTGCAAATGATTAAAGATAACATCTTTAAAAAAAAAAAAACAACACACATTTTTTACCCAATAAGTAACTTAACCAATATTTACCAATATAAGATCAAAATGAGTAATATATGCATATAGATACCTGGCACAGTTGGTGGAGGTGCTGATCTTGTAGGGGATGTTGACCCTGCACAGAGCAGGAAGGGCCTGAGCGTTCCTATCATTGTAGCCAGGGACTTGACCGGTGGTTGACTTGAGGCAGTTGCAGACGGTCTGCTTGTCAATGGTGGTGTGAGCCGCCCCAACGAGGGACCTAATACCGTTGCAGCAACTGGGGGAAGGAGCGCCGCCCCTCTGGAGGTAAGGGAGGCAAGGGGCCGGGCTACGGTGCTGGTGACCTGACCACATGTGATGGCTTTTGCCAACGGTGCACCCACCAGAGCCACACACATCACCACCACGCAAGCCACCTTCACTAAACCGGCCATCTTGATTTCTCAAACAAAAGAGATACGTTGCTTCAAATGATTTTGATGATGAAATATTTGCTTTGGAAATTGCTTGGTGGTGAGTAGTGATGAGTGCCTCATGATGGAGAATGTGAGGGTTTATATAGAAGAGGGCCTAGAGGAGTATGGGCAATAGAACTCCCTAGAAACAGCAGTAACTCAATCATTCACTTAACAAGTCCTATAAAGTTAAAAAAAAAAATATATATTTCATCTTCTTTGAAAACTATAGGAAGTATAACTTCTTCAAGAAACTTGAAGTTGTACTTCAAAATAATTTATGCTACTAATTTTCTATAAATATCATTTTATAATTAAACTATTTGTAGAGAAACTACTGCAAGTTTTTTCTTTACGTAGAGAGAGATGCACATAACCCTTCACGAGTGTGTCGTGTGAGTGTGTGAATTTTCTCACCTATATTTGAAGAGTTATAATGAGTTGCATGTGTGATTATTCCTTTAAAAATATTAAAGTATCTAAACAAGAAGTAAAAAAGTAATGGTATTTATTTCTTTAATATATTTAATATAAAAAATTATTATATTTATCTTTAAAAGATAGTTTCAACTTTTCGGGAAAAAAATTGACGGCAAGTTATATATAAATTTATGGAAAAGTTAACTTTCTTAATAAATAGTTTATGAGAAATATTTGAGAAAGTGTGAATACTGGAAACTAAGATATTACGTACGATTCATTGTCATATATTACGGCCAGAAGTTGACTATGACTTACAGCTACCACTAAATTTTGTATTGGATTACTACTACAAAAAAGGGTTACTACTTCCCTAAAAAACGTCCTTATTTTTTAAAAGGAAGTTAAAAGTGAACGCAGTGGCATTCTTGTAATTATATACTTGAATTCTAAGAATTGGGCGTCCTAAAATAATTTTCAGAACGCCTAAAATAAATTAAGGCGTCCTAAAATAATTTCAAGACGCCTAAAAATTGTTTAACTCCATGGCGTGAAATGGCGAATTTTTTTTGCGCATTTTTTTTGGCGTCCTGATTTAATATCAGGACCCCTTTATTTTACTTATGGGCGTCCTGAATTAAGATCAGGATGCCTATTTTTATTTTGTGGCGTCCTGATTAATTTTCAGGTCGCCTTAATTCTTTTTGTGGCGTCCTGATTTAATATCAGGACGCCTTAATTCGTTTTGTGGCGTCCTAATTTAAAATCAAGACGCCTTAATTCGTTTTATGACGTCCTGAATGTTATTTCAGGACGCCACATTTGCAAAATATTGCTAAATAAGTGAAGAGCCGCGTCCTTTTGCCGACCCACTCTTCTAATTAGTTTCTCATCAGCGCTATTTCCTCTCTTCCTCAATCTCTCCTTTTTGTTGAACCCTATCGAACACTCCCTCCCTTTCAATTCACGCCGACCAACCTACCTCTGTCACTCTCCCCTACCTGTGCGCGACAGTCCGTCCTACTCCGTCTTCCTCTTCGCAATGTTTGTCGGCTCACGTTCGGTGTTTCCGGTGCTTCCCCTACCTTCTCCGACGATATCTAACGGTAAGAAAAAAAGATAGGCAAAGGTTTATTTTACTTTATCTTTAGTTAAAACTTGTTTGGAGTTATAGCTTATTAATCATCACTACCAAACAAGAAAGGGAAAGAAGAGAAGGAAGAACTGAAACTAGTGTTTTGTGTTTCTAGGGTTACTAGGAGATCGAAATTCCTTAGAAAAAAAAGAGGTAGATCTGCGTTCAACAAGATTAGGAGGAAAAGCATTAAATCAAAGTGGGGAGCAAAGTGAAAAATGCTAATTGATTGCCTATTTTCTGCGTTGCTCGCCGGAGATAATTAGGAATTACCTTGAAACCGAGGTAAGCTTCTATGTTCTCATGTTTTTATAATTCTTGCGTTTTTTACTTATTGCTATTTCAATATATATAATCTTTTGAGATTGAAAAAAAAAAGAAGAGAAAAACCTTGACTTGACTAATTCATTGATCAGGTCCACAAAGTCTCCTTCATACATATCTCTCATCTGGAAGGTAATGTATGTGAAAGAATACTAAGGGTGTGTATGGTAACGCTCCCAGAATGTGTTTTTTGTTAATTTATGTTCCCCGGAACACAAATGGATGAGAAATCTGTTTGGTAAATCCGGTTTTTTGTTCCCGGGATGAACCGGTTCAATTTTGTGCTGGGGAATAGAAAAAAGCGAGAAAATTCATGCTTTTCTATTTCTGGGCACAAAATCAAAATTTATTCCTCAACGTACAACCTCTCTTCTTTCTCTCGAAAACCTTTCGCAGTATCAACTACCCTCCCCACCCCCACCACCACCACCGCCACCACCCCCACCGCCGCCGCCATCCCCACCCCATCGCCACCGCCACTACCGCCACCACCACTGCCACTGCCACCACCACCGTCGCCACCGCTGCTGCCGCGACCACCGCCGCCGCCACCACCACCCCACCGCCGCCGCCGCCCCCCACCGCCACCACCACCACCACCACGACATAAATAATTTTTTGAATATAAAAATTACATAAATAAAAATAAAATGTGTTAACAAACGTAATTCTGATTCTCGGAGTAAAAATAAGATGAGTTAACAAACGTAATTATGATTCTCAAAACTCTTCCAAGGCACAGAATCAGAAAAAATTGTTTCATCTCAGAAACAGTGCTGGGGAACAGAATGGTTGCCATGCACACCCTAATACTACTTAGTTTGGTGCTTCTGTTTCTTGTTGCCTTTAGATTTGGAGAAGAACCTTAACCAACCCCAACATTTGCACATTTTCCTAACTTCCATAGACACAGTGGTAAACTTGTATATGTATGTGTTATAATTGGTTGGTCCTTATTACACTTTCAAAAAACCAAAAAAGAAAAAAAAACCACTCTTTAACGGAATAAATTATGACCAAGCCGTAAAGTGTGAGAACCAATAGATTATAATTTGGGGTTGGAATTTTCTTTTGAGTTTATTATTTTCTTCTTAGGGATTGTGCCTTCTCTTGTACTCCTTTATACTCGTGTGTTGCCTCTGTCTTTAGGGTGCTGCAGAAAATTTGTGTCTAAACAAATAGAATTTATTGTCGTGTGAAACTCAAGAATTACTTACTCTTTAGATAATGCTACAATTGAATTGATTTTCCTGTTTACATTTACATTAGAGTGCATTTGGTATATTAAGATTGTATTTTCTTTAATACTTGGCCTTGTGAGTTTCTTGTGCATTTTTGAACCCCTATAACATATATAGATGTAACATGGAGGGAAGTTTTGGAGCATTTTCTGAATAAATGATACTTGATGTAAGCTGAATCCATGCATTGCATTGGTTTGGTGACTCTTTTATATTGTTTTACATTGTTTTACATGTTTTTGTATGGTCCCCAGCCCCAAACATTTGTGCATTTACTTGGAAATTGGTGAATTCTTTCGTTTGAACTGAATTGGTACAGCTAGAATTTTGGGTGGAATCTTCTAAATTAAATTTCCTTAAAAACATGTCTCTTGAAAGTTATAGAAGTTTGGTAATGTTGGTAATGTTCTGACAAAAATTTTGGTAATGTTGTAAATGTATGAATTCAATATGTCGAGCAATAGAAGTTTGCCTTTAAGCTTTAAGAAGAAGTGAATTTTTCTTTTGAATTAGATTTTGATACATAGATGTTAATTGGAATTCAATTTCATGTGCTAAACTCAAGAGTTACTTCTTTCTTGAGGTAATGTTGTAGTTGAATTGGTTTTTCTGCTTAGGTTCACATTAATGCATTTGATATAGTGAAATTGTATTTTCTTTGGGAAATACTCTTTGTAATCATATTCCTTTTGGCATACAATTATTCCCTCTCCCATATGTTAGTTTAAATAATTCTAAGGTTGTCTTTAGGTTGAATTGAGCAAATAAATTTCAAGCGTCGGAATTTAAAGTTGAGGTAAGTATTGTTAAATATTGTTGTTATGCATTGAACTAGGTAAATTTTGTAGTATGAATAATGATGCTTAGTGTAATATCCTGAATTTTGAGCCTAGAGACTTGGGAATAAGGTTGTATCAGGCATACAACTAGACCCTATTCAGGAAGTGTGATATTACATTGGAAATAAAACATTGATATCTTATGAGTATTTTGACCAAGAGCTCAAGGCTGTAGAAGTAAAGTGACAGTGCAGAAGGGCATAAAGACACTTGTACGGTGTTAATCGGTTGGTAGAAATGTCATGTAGCTATGTCTTAAGGTCTGGGACAATTGGATTAGCATAAATATGCTAAAATAAATATGCACATGACATTTCCTGGACAGTTGAAGATCCCCTACGTTTTTGAAGAGGAAAAAGACAGTGTAATGATTACATTGGGACACGTGTCACTGCAGGATTGGAAAGCAAAAAGTACGTAATGATTACAGGGGTAGAAAAGTCAAATCCTTACCCTTTAAGCATTGAATTTCGTCCACCCAGGAGAGTGAAAGAAAAATCAGAAGATTTTATCCATACTCAGGTCCAAACACAAAATGCGGGTCCCACAAGTTGCTAACCGGTAGAAAAGGGACCGATAAGGACCAGTTAGGGCCTTCTTTTGGACTGAATAAGATAAATGTGGGGCCATATTGGGAAGTCAAAGAGACTCCATATATGTATGCCCATTCAGGAGAAAATATCTGAAAATTTGAAGAAAAGTACAAAAGAAAGTACCCTGATGACCAACGGGGCCCATCGTGGACCGGTGGAAGGAAATTGGACCAGATAAAGTAGAAAAGATAGGGGAAAAGTAAGGGAACAGATTTTGTGGGCCCAAAGTGATGCCACCTAGTCCCCATAATGATTAAAAACGTGTTAGACGAGAGAGGAAAGAAGAATCAGCCAAAAAGTCAAGCTGCGGGTCCCACTTTGCAGACAAAAGGGCAAAATGGGAATAATTGTACAGAAAATAATTGGAGCAGGTGTGTGGGCCCTAAATGGCTCCACCTAGCCCTAGGAAACATCTAGATATCTTGGGGAAAAAGAAAAGAATAATTAGTAAGTTCCGGGCCACACATGTAATTTACGAAAGTTTCAGGCCAAAACGGGTAATTTGCCCCAAAAGCAGATAAAAATCTGCTCTCTTTTAATGGGATTTCGCCACATGTCACACCCTAGGAGCAATTCTCTGTATTTCTTGGAGAAAAAGTCAATAAAGCCAGATGAACTCCATTAATTACAGGACAGGATTTTACCACAGTTATTCGGGACTGATCAGTTACTTTTATTATTATTAAATATACATGGTCTCTCTCTCCTAAACCAAGGGGGCACGAAATTTTGCAGAGTTAATAGAGAAGGGAGAGCTCATCCAAGTCTCAAGCACAAGAGAAAGAGCAAGAACACCAAGCAAACCTCCGATTTCTGGTAAACACCGCAAATCCTAAGCTTTGAGTTTCTAGTTGAGGATTTTCGTTCAAGAAGTTAGGTCTTGGTTTTTTGGTCTGATTTTGGAGTTTTTTAAGGTTCCAATGAGTCTAAAACGTTATTTTTTTATAGGTTTTGGTCATGGTTGAAGTCTCCGAACTCAAAAACACCGAAAACCCCCTAAAACCAAGCTTATCATTGATTCTGGAATCTCTGGCAGTGATGCTTCAAATCGGTCTTAAGAATATTAAATTAAATTTTTTTAATCTGATATTTTACAGGGAAACACTAGAAATCTTGAGGTTCACCATGATGTATAATTTTGTGTTATTTGGAGTTTTCTACTAAGAGATAAAAATTGTTAAAGTTGGACCAGGAAGCAACCAGGCGAATCTGGACTAGGGGATAATAAACGGGATACACGACAACATATGTGTACTTTTGACATCTGGGAATATTTTTTCCTAAAAAATAGACATGTTAACGGTTCATATGGCGCTGATTTAGTGCAAATATGATTTTTTTATAATTTATTAAAAATCTGTGAATCTGGGCCAAAATCACAGAATTTTCTGGAAAAGTTGTAAAGGACTTGGATTTTGTGATTAATGTAAGGGTATTTTTGGAAATACTAAAATAAGGTATTTTGGTGTTATTTAGGGCAAGGGCATAATTGGAAAAGTGATTAGGCACAATAAATAATAAGGCGGTACACACCCCCACCAGGTAGTAACCGCTTTACTCAGATATCTTTATATGTTTTGTTGTATGTTGTGTTTGCCATGTGTGTTTTTCTTGTATATGTTTTGCCAAATATGCATACAGAGTTATGTGATTCCTAGCGCTGAGGACGATTGGTCCAAGGCCGGCCTTGATTGGCTACTGTACGAGTCGATAAGTCCGAGGCTGTCCTGGTATAGGCAACTTTACAGGTCGTGACTCCGGTAAGTTCGAGGCTTGCCTTGATAAGGCAGCCTGACGGTACATGGTAGTCGGTGTTGTGTATATTTTGTTTGCATATGTGGTATGTTTGGCATGTTACTTTTGACTTCATATTTGGCATGGTTACCTGCATACACTATACATTTAGTATTTGAGTACCAACGGTTACTCTGGGGGCCAACAATGAACTCCAGAAGCTTCTGTAGTTACAGAGAGTCATGCTTGAAGCTTAAAGAGCCTTTTTGGAAATTTAGGGCAGTACAATGCAGTTGAAGAATAGGGAATGCCCTATTATAATTTGTACTTATATTTTGAGGATGATTGTATATTTCTTGGTATTTATTTTGGATAACTGTACCCTTAACCCTTCGGGGACTTTTACTTTATTTTTGTTTTACTTTTACCAGTACAATAGTTGTCCAAACCGGTCATATGCTCTGTTGCGCGTACTCTGATAGATAATCAAAGTGGACTAATAACGAAGGAAAGCTAACCTATAAAAGGAATCCCTCTAACCCGTCACCCGGAAAGGCGAGGCTGGTAGGGGTGTAACACTTAGATGTCCATAATTTATAGTTTATTAATTAGACAACTTAGATATATGTTACTTGTTTGTATTGATGAAATTATTAGATTTAATAGCTGATATTTTCTAAATTGCCTTAGTTAGTAAGTTTTGTTGAATTAGTTGAAATGGTTTGTTGTTGAAATTTTGGGATGTCTTACTGTTGAGAGGAAATGCAGCCGAATTTTTTTTACAAGATTGAGAAAAAAACATGTCATTCTTGAAGTTGTTATGAACTTGACTGCTGTTGGAAATGTCTTAGGTGATAATAAAATGGGTCATAGTTGGATGAATGCTTTGAGAACTAGTGAGAAATATGAGAATGGGGTGGAAGAGTTTATTGAATTTGCTAGAAGGAATGTGGCTACAAAAAATGGGATGTATTATTGTCCATGTGTTAATTGTTTAAATGGGATTCTAATGGATATTGATGATATAAGGGATCACCTAATTTGTGATGGAATAAACCTTCGATACACAACGTGGATATGGCATGGTGAGGAAGTAAGTACCAGTGCGTCCCACAAAAATGAACTAGAGGTAGATGATGATGGAATGGAGAGAATGATTCATGATGTTGAGGTAGAATCTTTTGCACAATTGCATGAATATGATAGCGTCCGGAGTGATGCGAGACACCTTTGTTCCCAGGTGTACTAAGTATACACGGTTGGTGGGACCTTACATTTGGTCAACTTAAAGGCAACTTGTGGGTGGACCGATAGCAGTTTCACGTCGCTGCCTGAATTGTTGTGTCATATGTTGCCAGATGATAATGTACTTCCAAATCGTATGTATGAGGCGAAGAAAATCTTGTCTACCATGGGCATTCTGTAGCGAAGCTCTGAGTAAGTTCTTCGGTCCTTAGTCTTAAGTTTCTGTAGTTCTTTCGGTAGTTAGAGTAGTAATGCTAGTATGGTCTTTAATCTTCCAAGTATGATTAGATACCATATGCCAAGGGTATTTTAAGTAGGAATTTCGAAAATCATGATGGGGTTGAAGTTCTGGCAAAATTTTGGAAGATTTTAAAGTCAAAGTAGCGAAGCGCTGGTGAAATTCATAGATTAGGGAATAGGGCAAAATGGTAATTTATACCTAAAATGCATCATGATGTCAAATATTGATAAAAGTGATATTATCATTATAGGATATCAGTAATCTTGATCTCTTGTCGTTCTGTTTGTCCGACGTGCATTGTCGGGGCGTTTATTGTTTTCCGTCAAATGTACTATTTTCCGCCAGAAGTACCTACGCTCATCAACGAAGGTACGGACGCGTACTGTAACACGAATTATGTGCTGATTAAGTACATATATGTGATAGATACGTTCAGAGATTGATATACAGACAGTTTTACACGGGTTATAGTCATAATAATGCCGTTATGTTTTCCTAGCGCTGAGGACACGAGTGGTTATCGTGGCACTGGTTTTTGTGCAGTTTGTTGTTGTTATTACCTTATGGGGCTTTACATACTGCTCGTGCCTATGTTACGTCGTCATATTGATCATGCATCTGCTGTATGCTTATGTCTTGATATCTTGTTGTATTGTCTTGAATATCATTGTCTCGTATCTTGTATTGTTTGAGCATAAGGTTAACAGTTACACGAGATCCAATGCGGTAAATTGGATCTCAGCTGTAGCTTCAGGGTCCGGAGGACCAAGAGTTGGAGACCGGGGGAAGCAGCATGATTAGACCGCTAGCCGGAGAATTTATATTTCGCTTTTGTACTTACTTTTGAAGAAGTAGGATGTCTGTATTATCCATACAATGTTACACTATGGTTTATATATTTGAATATGTATCAGTTACTCTTTTGCTCCAATGCTCTACTCTGATTGAAAAAAAAAAAATTCCGCTTTTAAAATGGGATGTTACACGCATCACATGAGAAACAATAATCTCTATACTTTATTTTATTTTTATTATAATCTAACTTTAAATTACGCATCAACTAGCTTATAGAGTAAATTTTTTTCCTAATTTTCACTTCAGAAATTACCTTTTTTTTTCTCAAGTTTTTCAATCTTTATCTCTCTCTGATTTGATGATGTCTTTTTTATTTTTATCCCTCCCATTCTACCCACATATCCCTTCAATTATTTCAATGGATCGGAGTACAAACCAAAGCCCAACTTTTAATAGAAAAAAATGTTTGAAATTAAGAATTTGTCCATAAAAAGGTTTATGAAGAAGCAAATATTAGTACGACTCTGAATGGGAAATATTATTGCATGATTGCATGAATCCCATGCTCCAACCTGCCATCTTGACACATGTTCGATTTAAGGCTGCGATGGGAGCCGTTCAGTGGTCTTGGGACTTGGGAGAGAAGATATTGCACGTTATATAAGAGCAATAAATTAGCTAGGAGGAACGCAATTGTGAATAAAATACTCTTCTCGTCTCACTACTACATAATTATGTATATTTGACCCTTCATATTTAATGGTTTTCATGTAACTGTTAAATATAAATAGACGGAATTATGGGAAATGTAACACCTCAAATTCCATACTATTTATTGTGCCTGGTGACACATAGTATTTAGGAATACTGTGTTGACAAATCAGAGTAAAACGGGACGGAGAGCATGCGCTAACGCTTGGACAATGAGTAACTGATATAAAAATACCCTGGCATAAGCTGGTAAATTAAATATTTCCCGAAGGAATATTCTTGTGATACAACTATTCAGAACTTGTATAGTTAAAACTATTGACATAGTAATTATATAATCTTAAATCAAGCCTTAACTAAACTTGTGGTTTGAAACCCAACACAGTTTATCAAACCCATTGGCCAGGCTGGTGTTTAAGTCTAGTGGAAGTCTCCCCGTCTTTCACGGTGACTTATGACTGAACCACATAGACCAAACCTTTCTTAGTTTAAGCATCAAACGGTTTGAAACAACTCTATCAAATTTCATGCCAGACACTATGCTCTGATGAACCTCTTCCAGCATTCGCTCTGACCGGCACCTCTTCACGTGCTCCGTCTATCAGTGCCTCTTCTCGGCTCCGTCCATCGGTGCCTTCTCATATCCAGGTTCCTTTCCTAGATCTTTAGTCAAGGCTGAGATTCAATACCCATTGAATCTCAGGTAACAATTAACCTTTATATCAAATATAAACAATATATGACAGATATCCACTACATATCAACATCAACCATACATAGCACATAGCAGATGTAAGGCTACAACAATGTATAGCACACAACACATGTAATGTTAACAACACAACAATACATTGCACCCAACACACAGCAAATGTAATGTTCACAACGTTTGCACTCACCTTGTGCCATGAATCCTTGTGTCCTCAGAGCTAGAAAAACAACCCTACGGTATTATCATGACTATAACCCACACAAAGCTGAATGTATATAAACAGGTGACCTAAGCCTCATAACTTAGTCATGGTGCATGACCCAAGACCTAGTCTTGTCCATGACTTCATGAATCATTCAATCATATATAGACATACAAGATATAGGCGATTGAAGTTACTAGTATGCGAACGTACCTTTCACCGCGTAGTTACCAAAACGTCCGTCCTTTGAATCCGACTCCAGACGTCCCAGATATCCTATAACGTTACCGTCGGATTATTTCCTTTTCCATACATTATAATTAATATCATATTTCCTAGAATAATAGCAAAAATGATATTTTCACCTATTTTGACATTTCTACCCTCGGTGGATTTGTTATTACAATTTTGCCCTTTTATTTCTTCAAAAACGCAATTTTCCAGCACTTTGCCCAGATTTTTCACTAACTTTGAAAAATCATAACTAATTCTAAAAAAAAAAAAAAATTTGAGTGCTTCAAAAATAATCATTACCCTTGACATGCCTATTTTTAAGTAAAAATACTCCCAGAAGCCAGAACATCACGGATCATTTCCAGTTTAATCGTTTCTCAACGTTGTACAGTTTTAATCCCAGAAAAATGGTTTAACTTCCAAAAATATATTACTCCTTGTGTATAACTCAAAATGCTTCATATTTTATATATTTAGAAATCCCTACATGTCTACTTTATTCCTAAAAAATTTCGTAATAGCCACAAAGTGACTGTCTTAACAGCCCAATTTTCTGGAAATTTTCACAATGTTATTCCATTAATATCATAACTTATTTCCCAAAATGTTTTTATCAATTTTGCATTCTAAACCTCTTTAAGAACTTAAAAACATGCAAAGGAATTTTCTCCACAATTTTCTAGATTAAATCTAAGCTTTACCAAGAACTAAAAGATTGAACTCAAGAACATTACCCTTGCATCTTGAATTCCTTCTTCCTCCCTTCTTGCCTCAAACTCACAGCTCACTACTACTCTAAACTGATCAGTTGTGTTCTAATTTTGGTGTGAAGAAATTGGAGAAGAAACCTTGCTATTTATAGGCAAAGTTCCAACTCATTGTGGGTCCCACAACCAAGACTTCCAACTTAGCTTCTTTCTTCTCATCCATTAAATCAATATTCACCTTTTCAACATTCCATCCTCCCCTTTAAATGGCTGTCGACATATTCCTTCATTCTTGGCCATTTGAATTGCTTTTTATGTGTCGTATTCCTATTGCTTGTTGGCTCAAGTAATTACAAGATAATTAAATCTTAATTCATGGGATAATATCTCGAATACTTGGCTTATAATTCTCCACACATGCTAGACGCAAAAGTGGACTTTTGAGGCAGATATTATGATGTCATTAGATGACTAAATTAAAGGTTTAAATATCCCTTAATACCAAATGTCATTACATGGTTGTTTGATTAACTAATCAAGGTGTATTTGTGAATTAATCTTCAAGATTAATTGTGTCTTCTTTGGCCTCTATTATTTCCAAAATAATCAGCCCTTAATCAAGTTGAAATCATAAGCCATTAATCTCAATTATCACAAGCTAATTTGCTAAATATTAATTGCTAATTTATGACAATTTGGCTAGGGTCTTCATAATCCTTTTCTTATCTCCTTTGATTATAAATTAGCTACTATTTTATTGCTATTCATTTCACACTTTATAGCCCTTAAATAATGTCTCATAATTAACCACTGGTTAATTAATTCCAAAGTTAAATTTGGACAAAAATATAATCAATAGATTATATTTCTTTGAGACACATATTCACCTTTGTATTTTGCTAATTTATTTACAAAAATACAATGTTTACATGAATTATGAAAATTATGGTATTACAAGAAAGAAATATATAATTGTCCTTTAAAATAATCGTTAAGTATATGAGATAATATTTCACAATTTTATATGACCACCATAATATATAAGTTTGTTTTTTTGAAAGAGAAAAACAATTTCTTTTTACTTGACGGTTGTATCTAAACAACCTTTATATATCGTCTATCAATATATAACAGTTATTTATCAAAACACCATGAAACTTATATATTTGACGGTTTTTTAAAATAAATCATCAAATAGATATCTTTAAAATTCCTTTCTTAATCATATTTTTGTGATTTCAAAATTCCCACCATTTCTCCGCACCTTTGTCGAACAGCTCTGACCACTCTTTTCTTGCATCGCCACCATTATTTCCCTCTTCATTGTTGCCGAAAATGTGATTCTCCTCTTTCCTGTGTCTGTGGCTATCTGTAAAGGCATTCGTGGCTTGTTATGGGTTCGCTGTTCTTTGAACCTCTGCAAGTTTCTCTCGTCAATTCGCATAAATTAAAGGTGAGAGATTTCAGAGCTTAACTGGAGTTAAAAATACAAAATTCACAACTAGAAAAGTTATAATTTGCGAAGGATATTTTTCCGTCGCAAATTTGTTGGAATTTGCGACGGAAGACAAAATCCGTCACAAAAAAACCATTTTGTGACGGAAAAATAAATCTGTCGCAAACTATTGCGACGGAAACATTAATCCGTCGCAAACAAATGGAAATGTGAGCAAATTTGCGACGGATCACGTGTCCGTCGCAATTTTTTGCGACGGATCACGTGTCCGTCGCAATTTTTTGCGACGGATACCCACATCCGTCGCAAAGTTTGTGACGGACACAGGATCCGTCGTAAAACTTGCGACGGACCCGGTGATTTGTCGCAAGCTAAGGTTGCAAATTTTTATTCAACAAACGATGAAAATTTATTCAATATATATAAAATTCATTGTCACTTAGTGACTTGTCATTGGTTGCTCATATTAATAGGGGTAGGGTAACATTTATCTTTTTTTCAATTCGAATTAACCTTACCTAAATCCTATTGGACTTCAATGCAATTTAATGATTTTAAAAGACATACTTATGATTTTTTTTTCTCTTCCTCAAGACCTGTAATGTAATTCCCCCAGAAATAAATGCCAGACACTTTGAAGCATATGGTAAACAAACATAAAAAAAATATGAGGAACAACTCTCCACATGATGATAATCCTCTTCTATCTTACAATTAGCATGTTGGGATCGTTTTGGGCTCGCTCCACACGTTTTTTCATAAAGCAACATCTCATTGTATTGCACTTGTAACACTTGCTGCAATACCAAAAAATAATTAAATCAGAATTGCATCCACAAGTTTATTAGATAAATTAAATTGCAAGAGTTAAAAATTCATATTTGACTTTGACAAGTTCAATTTGTTTACAGTGATTCTGAAAGCGAAAGTGAATGGATTTGTTCTGTATAAGAACAACAGATGTCTAGCCTCGATGGACTAGTATATTGATATTGGATCGAATAGCTCTCTCCTAAGTATCTATGGATGAGATACCTATGAGAATAAAGGATTACTGTGCACAAATATGAAGGTTTTGGCCAAAGATGGTGGTGTGTGTCCACAGTGACGACTAAATAGTAAATTAGAGAGAGCATAGAATATGTGTACCTTTTAGGTTAACCTCCTATTTATAGAGATTACCTTAGGGTTAAGGTTTGGACTTGTGAGCCTCTTGTGCCTCCAAGCCCAAACATTATGCCGTCGTATCTGTGTCAAATAGATTTCCCCTTGTTGGGCCACACCTTGGATAAGGCTCATATTTGAGTCCGTAACAATTGCCCCCCAGCTTGGTAGTCTAGGTCTCTAGGCTGCCGAGGTGCGTTGATTATTTAACCCGGATCTCATGTCCGAGTTATTCAACTTTTGTCTAAGTTTTGATGAACTTCGGATTCACTTGAGTTTTAATTGAATTTCCCCCAAACATGAAGTTTAGGTTAATTCGCTTTGAAACTTTCCGCATCAAACATCCAGGTTTTCGGGTTTGCTTGTCTTTCATTCTTTCTTCGTTCTTGTTTGCCTTGATCTCGGTTATTGATAACATGTTTTTTCGCTAACAATATTCAAAAAACCGAGATAGCATTTGAAAATTCACGTACACCGCGAGGGCTTTTGTCTTCTCATATCATCATGGCAACTTTACAGCTGTCCACTTTCTGCCCCCAGCCTGGTAGTCCAAGTTTCTGAGCATTGATTTTTTAACCCGTATCTCATGTCCGAGTTTTATCTTCATTTCAAAAATAAGTTGATTATATGAACTCAAACAAATGTTCCGAGTTCTATTCAATGACTGGGCCAAAGTCAAATATTTACACAGAGTCTGCTTGAATATTTGTCCGGTATTAAAACCAGGTATCATATTTGTGAAGATTTTAACTAATCCGTCACATTACATTCCGACTCATTCGACCATAATCTAATCCGGAGTAATGGAAATCCGTCACATGTTCAAACTCAGTTTTTAACCAACGTTTTAAACATTTCGATTTGATCAGGGTCAGCATGACGATTCACTTCATTACCCTGAAAAAACATGTTGATGCATCATGAATAGGAAAGTACATTGTCATACCTTCGATTTATTTGAAACCAGGTTCAACTACGCTAGCTTCCTTTCTAGTTTATCCAGGGTCCAATTAAGGAACGCAAATTTAACTGTATAATTTTCAGTTTATCCAGGGTCCAATTAAGGAGCGCGGATTTAACTGTATAATTTTCAGTTTATCCGGGGTTCGATTAAGGAGCGCGGATTTAACTGTATAATTTTTAGTTTAACCGGGGTCTAATTAAGGAGCGCGGATTTTCAATTATATGATGGGTCTAGACCATGAGATGCTTTGATGGATTGAACATAACAAGCAAATGAAATTTATATGATAAAATGGGTTAGGGATCAAAATGAAATTTCTTGAAACTAACCATTCATGCTGCACCGCAAAACCAGTGAGAGCTATTGGCTTGGCAAGGATTGTTGTAGTCTACGCGGCACACCGAAAATCCCCAAGTCGAATAAAAAATATTATTATTTACAAAAATTAAATAGATGATCCATTTGATTTGAGACATGGAAGTCGATGTATCCATTCTTTAGTGATTGAAGAATAGCTCTCAAGAGGGACTGAAAGAGAGCAAAGAGTAGAAGCAGCAGAAACGATGGAAACATCAGACACTTCGGATTTGTGATATTTTGATCCTAAGCAATGCCTCGAAGCCCATTGACTTCGAATAGCACACTCTTGACTTTTCATCAATTGATCTGAGCCTGTGTGAGAAGATTCAACAGGATCAAAATTTTATCTCGCCATAAGGGGTATATCCATCAGCCTCAGCTTTCTTGAACATATTTGACAAGGGATATGAATACATGTTATTGTCAGCCTCGATCTGCTTAACTATCTCAGCAGGAACATTATGAAGAGGACACATAAGCGATTCACTACTACAAAAACACTAAAAAACGACCTAAATAAGACCCAATTAACGTCCTTATTCAGAGGGACGTCTCGGGCAGGGAAGTTGTTTTTTACATATTTTGGCATCCTGAAAATAAATCAGGACGCCTAATATGAGACGTCCTGAAAGTAAATCAGGACGCTTGATTTGATTTTTTTTTTAAATGTCATAAGAAGCGTCATTAGTATCTTTTAGGACTCCTTAAATAACTCTTTGGCGTCCTGAATCTAATTTCAGGACGCCTTATTTTAGTTTTTTTAAATGACCTCAATATGAACACTATTCCAAAATTGCCTGCAAACAGAAAAACAATATTCACAAGCCACAGTAGTGCTCAAATAATTCCCAACAAATCAGCAACTAGCTATATAAACTAACTATATAGAGTGCACTATAAAAACTAACATTTGAAATACACATACATGAACATCAACAACAATTATGTCAATTGAGCATTATTGAAATACATACATGAGCATTTAAAACTAAAATTCAATTGAACTAGCTAGCAAGTGCACTACCAACAACATTGTCAAATTCACATACATTTGAACTAGTGCACTACCAACAACAATGTCAAATTCACATATATACCTATGCGTATTGCAGAAGATATCTAGCCATAACGTCTCGAATCGTATCGACTTCTTCATCCGATAACGGAGCAACACTACCATCAAAAAACTGTAAATTGAAAAACAAACTTGTTATCAACCAATGAAGTACTTCACTAGTAAATGATATAATTAACAACTCATCAAGTGTGCAATCACATTGTAATCATAATTTGATAATCATGGAGCGATCACGTACATTTTGAAAACCTATAAGACGTCCGGTGGAAATGATGGCATGCATGTGGTGGATAACGTAGTATCCACACTCGGTCTTCCCCAGTTGTTGAGGGCACTATAAATCAAAAGCAACTTGTTAAAACGAATAAAAGTTTAGGGTTTAGGAAAGAACTTGAATTTAAACTACTTACCTTCAGATAATACCACCTCGGTCCACCCTGGTCTTTTGCTCCAGAAACCTGTCTATACGTCTTCATACCTCTATAATTAAAATGGAAATTAACAGACATGAAGACAATTCATTTAAACAAAGAGTGTGAGTGATTTAGACAAAAAATTACTTACTCGGCAAACATGGTTTTGATGTCTTCGTCTGGCTTGCCACCTAAGGAATCCACCCAGTAACATGCGTTCTTGGCGGGACAGACAACAACCAGGGTCCAATGACCACTACAAAATATACATATTAATATTAAATTAAGACAAGAAAGCTATTTATTCTAAAAAATGTAATATAGACAACTAAAATACGTACCCTTCAATTATTGGAGCTAGATAACAAGGCAATTCACCGTCGCCGATTGTTAATCCGACATAAATCGACCTTTTGGCTAACTTATTCCTCTCACTCGTGGTGTTTCCTGGACATAAGAAGCCATACGAATCCGTTCGGTTATTCTCGACGCATATGTCGTGGCAGACGCTATGATCAAAATAAAATTATAACTATTGTTAAATATATACAATAACAACAAAAAAACATTGCAATAATTAATAAGCGTAAAAAAACTTACAGTATTGCAACTTGAAGTAACTCTATATCCAAACACTCCAGATTCATAAACTCCCCCAAATCTTTATTGTCAAGGACAATGGGATATGTCTTCTCTGCACCGACAATGCCCGTAGGCATCTGCAAGGATATCTGGGGATTCCCCTGTCTGTTGTCGTGTTTGTGCTAAGTACGGAAACTGGGGCAGCTTCTTCATCCTATGAAAACATACAAAACATATTATGTGAGTGTGTTAGCAATGAAAATCAATCTGGAATCATCACTCAGTAATGTGTGTCCTACCATTGGAGGTGTCATCACCATCTCAATAAGATGAGACGGCCATAGGATGAACGATCCTATGGCGACCTCTAAATCAGGAACCTCCTCATCATCGATCGGTATGGCTGTCCTTTCTTCCCCTTCTCGCACACTTGTCACAGTCACCCGACGTTGGTCTTGTGGGATTGGGTTGTTATGGTGGATGGTTTGCTCTAAGTAAACAAGACCATCCGCAACAATACGCCGGTGTGGGACATCCAAATGTAGTGTGCAAGGACGTCCTCCCTGTGGAGTGTGAGAAGGCTCGCCAATATCAACTTGTGGACGCTCGCCACCGATATCAACTTTTGGAGGAGGGTGACCACCGATATCAAATTCTGGAGGTCGAAAACTATCGTGGCTGTTGGGGAAGATTGGCACTTGCTGGGTTGGTTGTCCCGTACTTTCCTTCACATGTATCATGGACCTCATCTTACCCCGTACTTGTGCCAAAATCTCATCTACGAGGTTCGCCCGAATTTTTGCTACGAGCTGGGGACTAGGGTTCTCCTCGTCATGTGAACAACGTGAACGCCGTCCAAAAAATTTCGCGACACTAACTCCCCGTGGCTCCCCTCGACAGACATCAAGATAATATGGCTTCCCAATCGTCGTGGACAAAATGTCCATCCATGTAGCTGGCGTGAATGAACCCTGGGAGCTCTGCTGCTCAAGTGAATCCTGCATCAAAAGATTATTCAGAAACAATGTCTAAACTTGCGTAATGTGAAACAACTAAGGCTAGTAAATATGCCTAATTTAACAACTTACAATCTTTGAGGCGACCTCAGCTACATCTGCATTGATGTATTTGTCACCCTTCATCCTGGCAGCTTTCCATTTTTGGTGACGAGGAGGACGGGCAGGGGGCTGGACAACAATGGACGGATCGGCCTGGGAAGCTTCCTTCGTTCGCGCCAACTCTGCTTCCATCATCTTCCGTTCCAGCTTTTTATATCCACCTCTGGACATGCAATGTGGATACTTATTTCTCGCCTGCCTCTCTCTATTTGCTTGAGCTTTTTCCTATGACACGAAAACAAATAAAAATTAGCTTACGATGTCAAGTACATCCAACTAAAAGATAAGATACGAAAGAAATATTACAAGAAATTCAGGATTTTGCCGAGAGGCCACAAACTCCTGCCAGTCCTCTGGAGAAATGAAATCGTAGATCTTTGAGGGATCATCGTTCCTCTTTGGCCCTCGAATGTACTTTTTTGTAAGCTTGTTCTTAAAGTCCTTCCATCATAGACGAACTTCGCCCATCCAATGCTTGTTCATCGCCTTATTGTTGGGGACATCGAACGTTTGCTGCAAGGTAAAAGAGAAGATCAATAAATAACATATAAAGTAATAAGACTAAATCAACAAATGCATTATGTGGAAAGTGATATACCAAAATTTGTGCCCAGATCAAGTCCTTCGCTTTTTGAGGAACCAATCTCCAATGAGGGTAGACAATGTGAACTTTGCTTCGAGCCAGATAGCCTAAATAGCTAATGAAATTGTCCTCCTCTTGACCAATTGGATTCATATTGGAATCAAACTCCACATGCAGCCGCTTCTTTTGATTTTCACGGCGTGCAATTAGCGCACCCATATGCGTGCTACCTCTACCCTTTCTTTTAACGGGTTGATCAACCCTATCACCCAATGACTCCTCTAAGCTCGACATATTCCTGTTCATCAAGGACAAATCAATGCTAGATAGGTTATTAAGTAATAAACAAGCAAATAATATAAGGTTGTCAACAGCACTTCATCTTTACAATGGAATTCAATTGCCAACCAATTAAGCCAAATTAATCGTTCCGGTAAAATTAAAATTAAATTATATACACTAATAAAAGTTAGTCTAGTTGGTAAATAGATTTTTTCATAAATATAACATTGAGTTCAAATCCCTACATTCAAAGTGAGGACATTATATATATTGTTAGGGGATATTGATAAAACTTCAGTACCAAGCTCACCTAAACTTGATTTACTAAAGAAAAACAGAACGACATACTAACTATTTAAACCCACATTTCAAATCCCTACATTAAAAATTCGATGTGGAAGACAAAATTTGTACGAGGGAACAAATTATTTTGTGGAGGCAGTGTTCATTCGCTGGGTACTAATTAATTAATGCATGAGATGACATATCAATTAAGGAAACTAAGACAAAACATCACCAAGCAACTAGCAAGAAGCTCATTACAGATTAAATAGGTTTTGGAATCAAAGAACTTGAGAAACGAACAAGCTTACTTGGTTTCACGGGTTTCGATCAGGAAGGAGGCGGAGTGAGCGAGAGAGATGTAGGAATCCTAATCAGAAGCAAAAATCCTGTCCATAAGCAAGAAGCATTAACGATTAAAATGGGTTATTAGGAATCACAGAACTTAAGAATCACGAACAAGCTTACTTGGGTTTAGTTGGGGTTGGTGGGTTTATTCGATCGGCGAAAAAAGTCGGAGTGAGCGAGAGAGAACTGCGATCAGTGACGACGGCGGAGACATACGGCAACACGGCCTTGGAGTAGCGAGACAAGAGTGTGAGTGAGGAGAAAATACGAGAGGATTTCGCGCGCTGTCGGAGTATGTGAGTGTGTGAGGAAAATAAAGAGGCGCGTGTATATTAACCTAAAAAAAATGAATATAGGCGACCTAAATCATATATCAAGACACCTATATTCCAACTTTGGCGTTCTGAAACACAATCAGGTCGCCAATTTTTTAATAATGGCGACCTGATTTATATACAGGTCGCCAATATGTTTAATATTGGCGACCTGAAACTTAATAAATGTATTGGCGACCTGAATAAAAATCAGGTCGCCAATATTTTATTATTGGCGACCTGATTTAGTTTCAGGTCGCCAATATTATTAAATTTCTATTTAAAAAACATCATCAGCGCCAAACAAAATATTCATGGCGGGAAGTAATTTTCACATTAAAAGCGTCCTGAAAGATATATAGGACGCCATAAATTAATTTTATTGAAAAAAAAATAAATCTCATGGCTCCAAACAAAAGTTTCTCATATTTTTTATGGCGCGAAACAATTTTAGACGTCCTGAACATATTTAAGGACACCAAAAATCAATTTAAGGAGTCCTGATGTCTTGTTTAGGATGTTGGATGCTCAACATCCTTAAATATAATTACAAGAATGTCACCGCCTTCATTTTGGACGTCCTTTTTAAAAATAAGGACGTTTTTTAGGATAGTAATATCCAATTTTTGTAGTAGTGATTTCTCAGCAGCAACATTTTTTCGTATTTCTTCTCTTTCAAAATCAATACCAAAGGCCAGTAACTTTGCAACGCATTGATTTGCACATAAGAGATTTGGGATGACATGAACTTCAATCCTAGTGTAACCAATACATTCACACATATAAAAACCATCAACCATGGTTGCATCTACGGTTGCATGGAATGATCTCAGGCATTTCCCTTCACAAGGCAAGATTTCACCACCATTGTCATAGATTGCACAAACAGTATCTATATCCAACACAATGGTTTCTATCATCACTGGATTCTTCACCAGCAGAATTATTAGTATCCTCCTCTTATGTCGTTACAACAACTTTTGTAAATTAAAAGTAAGTAGATACATCATCTTACAGATATTTGTTGTCGACATATTTGTTCTACACAGAGAAGAAATTAATTTCCAAAACAGATAAGCCAGGGAGCCCCATGGTGAAACAGAGACAAATCTCAATGCTTCTCTGTTGGTCAACTTGTCTTCTTCCATTGAGGGTAGCAATGTTGAGGTCTCCGTCGAGATAAATAGAAAATGAATCTGCGATCTTTCACGTTGTCACGAATCTCAGCGATGATCTTTCTCTTTCACCCGACGTTTGGAAGTTCGATCCTCCAATCTCTCCTCAGTCGCCAGAATCAATAGCAAAACCTCGGTGAAATTTCAATTCAATGTTTGGTCGCGGGAATTGAAATTTACCGATTTCCCACGGTCGACGCCAAAGTTCTGTATAAGAACAACAGATGTCTAGTCTCAATGAACTAGTATATTGATATTGGATCGAATAGCTCTCTCCTAGGTATCTATGGATGAGATACCTATAAGAATAGAGGATCATTGTGCACAAATATGAAGGCTAAGCCAAAGGGGGTGGTGTGTGTACACAGTGACGGCTGAATAGTAAATGAGAGAACATAGAATGTGTGTACCTTTTAAGTTAACCTCCTATTTATAGAGATTACCTTAGGGTTAGGGTTTAGACTTGTGGGCCTCTTGTGCCTCCAAGCCCAAACATTATGCCACCGTATCTGTGTCACATAGATTGCCCCTTGTTAGGCCACACCTTGGATAAGGCTCATATTTGAGTCCGTAACAAGATTAAATATTAAATGTAGGTGAGATATTAATCGTTTATGTCATGTACTATGTTTTGCATATTCTATCGTCTTTTATATTTAAAGGATCATGTACCAGTGAACAGAAATTACAAGCAATTATGAATACACAACTTTTTACTATGGACTTACATGCAACTTGGCCATAAGGCCATTAGCCTTTTTGTAAGTTTCTTTTTGATAAATTCTATAAAATATTAAAGACCCTTATTATCTAAATAGGACACATGTATAGCCAGGTTTTTTTTTTAATAAAAATATAGCCATCATTTTGCTCCCATGTAATTAATTTGTTGACCAATCAAGCGTCATTGCCAAGCTATTATTCTTATAAAATTTGTTATTTTCAAAGATAAGTATTGTAACAATTTGATGGTGTTACAAATGTTACCTCTCATCCTAGCGTTATTTTGCAGGGAAATATATTTTTTCTTTTGGATAGGACCACGCTAAGGCAAGCCCTACTACCACAAATTATGACCTTAGGTAAGCACCCCTTCAAAAGGTCACAAGCCCTACTACCATATGCCTCGTTGATCACCCATTGACCCCGTCAAGATAAGTATAGGGAAATATATTTTGGATAAAGTAATCAATTTTTTTAATATATAAAATTAATTTTTTACCAAACTCAGCTGGAATCAGTTTGAAGTTATGAGCATTAAGCTACTTGTGGGCCTGGCCTGAATGAACCCTGAATACCATTATTTGAGGGGTTGGGTGTTGGAGTGGTAGATGAAAATGGGCCAATAAAGGCCCTCATTTAGATCGGCAAGTTCTAATGATGATGAAGGCATAGAACAGCAAATATGAGTTGGCATAGATGGTAAGGGATCTAGGATTAGACCCTTGGGTCGTGGGTTCGATCCCCTCTGCCGTCGCTGGGACTCCTTTGGTAGGCGATCTCGTAAGTCCCCAGTAAGTACTCATAGAGCCCGGGACCGTGCCCAAGCCTTGGTGGGGGACTGATGTCGAATCCCTCCAAAACTTTTTATTTTCAAAAAAAAATAAAAAATGAAGGCATAGAACCCAAATTGTGTTAGAACTTAGAATTTTGACATTAAGAACTTGAGAAAAGCTATACCCTCGGCGATTTCAACATCAAGATTCTAACACTTGGATTCTTTCTCACTCGATCCTTTGTTTCATTGCTTGTGGTTGTTTAAGAGCTACTTAAATAACCTTGGTAGATTATGAAAATAAAATAAATTAGTTAATTATAACATATGTAATCTAATTTCATTAAAATAACAATATGTAATATGAAATTATACATCAGTTTATCTAGTTAGACAAATTAGTTTTGGTAAAAATAATAAATATAATAAACAAATTAGATTTGGATCTTATATTTTAAATAAAATTGAACTCCAGATTCCCAACTAACTTTTATTTTAGAGACTAAAGATAGTATATGAGTTGGAATCTGACACACTCACCTTTCTTCTAATAGTGAAGGATTTGGCGTACATAGAATCTGATGCGTTACGTTATTCAGTATGCCCATGCGATGTAGAATCACATGACAGACGCTACAAGCTACACAACAAAATAACACTTTTTTTTCTCAAAAGATACTTGCATTAGTAAACTCACAAAGAGAGTAGCAGATACACAGATGAAACAAAAATAACAAAGACAAGAAAATAGTACTTAACATGACAAAAAGCAACGAATACATAATGAAACAACAAACCTACAAGTAAGAAAATATAAGGGGGAACAACTAGCCATCATCCATTGAAAGCCTAGTGGGTAAGACATCATCGGCATCACCAAAAGTCTCCTAAGCCTCCAAAGTTAGAAGTGACAACAAATTGGGTGTTGGTTGTGAAACCCACCCAATAGGGTACACCCATTTATAAGTATCAGCTGCAAGGAGATCCGCAACACAGTTGCCCTATATAAGGGTAAAGGAGATAGAGTACCCAACCTTAGACGACATAAGACAAATGATATCCTGGACAATACTTCTACTCCTTCAATTAAACAAATCCGGCAATTTTTCATTAACACAAGTACGCAAATGGAGGCAATCGGTTTAGAAAATCACTTTATCATGTCCTAGATCCACAGCTAGTAACAAAGCCCTTTTCAAAGCCAATGCTTCAATCATGAAAGGAGATATTGATTTAATTTTGTCCTCATATCCCCATCTAAAGAAACCTAGGTGATCACGGTAGATTATCCCCATGGCAGCACCATTCTCAATAGATGAAAATACCCCATCACAATTAATTTTAATGCTAACTAATGCAAGAGGAAACCATTTAATGCTAGGACTATCACAGTCCCTCAACAAAATAGAACCCTTATACACCATGTCATAACTAGCCCAAAATTCAAAGTTGTTTTTTCTAGCCATTTCAATAACATAGGATTCAGTTATCTATGATCAAAAACCATTTCTTTCTATTTTTCCATATAAACCATAGAATCCAACAAATCAAGGATAGATCCTATTTGCTCAGAGAGGACATACTTGTCATCAAAATCCACCAAGCATTAAAATTTGAGATGTTGGAAACATCAGATCTAGCACTTAGCGAGCAACCCAAACCAAATGCATCCAGTCTAAGGGCAATGAAAAAATAAGTGTTCAATAGTCTCCTCCCCATCTACACAAACTGGACACTGGCTTTTTGGATACCTTCTTCGCCGAAACAATGATAAATTAGTAGCAATGGCATTACTCAAAAGACGCCAGATAAATTGTTGTACATGTGGGATTATCTTAATCTTCTAGATCAAGTTCAAAATTGTAGTAGGTGTAACATTTGAGGACCTTGTTTTATTCGCATTAACAGAATGCCCAGCTCTTTTGTAACGGTATCCCAACTTCATCTTATATTCTCCATTTTTGGCATTAGTCCATACCAACTTGTCTTCCAACCCGTTGGTGGGAATAATAATTTCATATATAGCCCACTTGATATCATCGGGTAGATATTGGCCAATAGAAGTGAGATCTCATTCACCATCAACAATAAAATCACAAACTCCTCCCCTTGCCACAATAGGATCATCGGTATTACTTAGTTTCTCTGGGAATTCAACTTTAGGCACCCATCTGTCACCCCATATCCTAACTGTAGTATCATTGCCAACAAACCGCTGTAGATCCTTTTTGAGAACACAACAAAATAACACAGACGGGTGGAAAGAAAGACTTTTGAAAGTTATAGGAACTGCACCATTTTTAACTCACCTCATAGCCCATTTCCAGTTCTCCACAATGTGCCTTACGGTTAATTAACTAAACCCCACTTGTGCCAAAGATAGTTGGCATATATAGATGGTAAGGGATTTGTTCAAGTTCCAAAGGAATGTGTGTTCGATCCCCGC
The DNA here is from genome assembly GCA_025563575.1 of Acacia pycnantha. NCBI lineage: Eukaryota > Viridiplantae > Streptophyta > Magnoliopsida > Fabales > Fabaceae > Acacia > Acacia pycnantha. Next base: position 145,856 of record JAMWYP010000515.1, read on the forward strand.
TGCCGTCGTTGGGACTCTTTGGTAGGCGATCTCGTAAGTCCCCATTAAGTGCTCAAAAAGCCCGGGGCCGTGCCCTGGCCTTGGTGGGGGACTGATGCCAAACCCCTCCAAAACTTTTTTTTACCAAAAAAAAATAAAAAAATATAATGGTAAACCCCACTTGTCCCATAAAGGTGTGTATTACATATATTTACCCCCATACTTTTTAAATTTCATTCATGCCCCACTCAAAACGGGCTTGGACCTAATATAAGGGTGATCTGAGAATAATCCAACAAATAGTATCATGAGGTAGACTGATAACACTTTATATCATGGGCATGGTTAATTGCAAGTTTGTCTATTTGAATCTCTTCTCTGTAGTCAAATCATGATTAAATCTTATCTATAACGAATAAGACAAAATTTGCATTTGCATTGTCAAAACTTAAGTATGGAGCTTTTTACAATTTAAACAAAGTTTGTCCAAAAGCTAACTTTATACTTTATGTAGCTCTATATAGAGGAGAATTTTTTACGCAATTGTTTGTTCTTATTTATGAAAAACACTAATAGCCCGTCCAAAATTTTTAATATCATTTAGTCTCACCATATTAATTAATTAATTACTCATTCTCTTTCTTACACTCACCCTTCCCATAAATAAGGGTTAACTTTTTTGGGAAAAAAAACTAGGTTACATTTTTTCCGTACCGTCTTTAACAAATTTAAACTAATTATCTATCCATATAATTTGTTTATAGGGTTAAGGTGTAAATTTGTCCTGAAATTTTTGTGGAAGAGCGATTTTGCCTTAAAAGTTTTTTCAGGTTTAATATCACTCTTAAAACTTTAAAACGTAGTAATGTTATCTCGTACCATTAAAAAACTTGACATTGCCAGCTAACTTTACTCCATTTTAACATTTGCAAAAATTGTTTCATTTTAACACTTTCAGGCAATATTGAACTTTAAAAAAAAAAAAAGCTTTTGGGCAACATTTCTACTTCACGAAAACTTCTAGAATTTAAATCTACCATTAGCCCTGTGTTTATATGTTCTCAGCAAACGATGGTGCCCCTCGTTTCGTTTGAGATGCAGGCTTGAGACCAAATATTAGATCAAAATCCAGACTAATTCACTTATTATTATTTTAAGACTTGCTTGGAATTAGGGATTTGGGAGGAAGGAATGGGAGGAAAATATTTAATTGCATTTAAAAAGATTAGAAAACTGAAATTTTAATTAATTGTTCATACTCCTTTGTCTTATATTCTCTCTTTATTAACATTTTATAACCCCACTTCTTCAATTATTATTATGTTTTTAATTCAACTCGTAAATTTTTTTCCCTTCTCCTCCTCTCATACTAAACGTCCCCTACAGTTTGTTTGGTTTGAGAGGAGGGGAGGAAGACTTTTAGCAAATTGTCATTAATAAGAAAAAAAAAGGTTTTTTAATTGAGAGTAAAGTTGTGAAATATTTTTAAAAAAAAAATTATAAGCAATTTGATCAAAACAATGTAATATTTTTCTCTCCTCCACCTCCCCTAAAAACAAACATAGCTAAGAATAGGTTTGTGGGTAAGTGATAGATTCTGCAACTTGCCATGAGTAGCTCACTCAGATTGATCCGTCCAATCTGGTTCACACATATCAGATCGCACCAGTAATTAATTATGGTTGATATAGGTAGGTATAAGAGCATCCATCGATCGCGATAATAATTACTTCATCCTCCGGTTTAAATTATAAGAACATTTTTATAGTATATATTATACTATAAAAGTGTTTCTATAATTAAGATCGGAGGTAGTAATTAATTAACAACAACTAAGAAAAGAAACGAACATATTAAAGCACGATGAAATATAATTATTATGTGATTAATACACGAAACAACCAAACTGGTCCATATATTGATCACAAATAAAACTAGAACGCGTGGTTAAATCAAACATATAGAATCATTCATGGGGACACAATTAAAACTAGACTCATGTAGCTTGAGCCCTATAGATAAGTGGTCCTCCTTTATTCTTGTCGCTGTTCTTCTCATGATCATCCCATGGCATTTAGAACCTGATGCTGCAATCACCACAGATTAATTAAGCATGTCAGTTCCAGTAAACTAAAACAAATCCCTAACTTGCAAAATAACAATTTCATAATTATCATCTCTCGCTTTTTATGTGTATGTATATGTACTGCCATACTACTAGTTGACTCAACTCCACCACCTGTCACGTTTGGATCATAAGGTACTGAGTTTTGCCCTTTATGCGTGTTTGTGTTTAAATTGCATTAAACAAAAAAAAAAGTATATATTTATGTATTGTACTTATTGTTCTTAAAAGCATAACGAAATCTTCTTTCTAGTTGTAAATATAGAAATTAGCTAGGGGTTATCTCAGTCTACCTTACTTTTTAAATTTATACTAACCTAAATTCTTAATATAAGACCCAATTAACATTTGTTTGGATAGATTAAGGAGACTTAATAAGTTAATTAATAATAACATATATGGTATTATTTTATTATATATCAATTTATAAGGTAAAGAAATTATTTTAGTATAAAAATGATAAATATATATACTTTAAAATAATATATTTAGTTTTTTTAATCTTTCCAACAACAAAAAACTAACTAGATCTTATTATATTTAAGACAGCATTTTTTTCTCAAACGGTACAGGTTAGTTCCACATGTTAAAAGAAAAGATTTCACGTGTGGTAGTTTTCGCTGCAAATGATTAAAGAGAACCTTAAAAAAAAAAAAAAAAAGGACAACAACAACTACAACAACACACGTTTTTTTACCAATAACTAACTTAATAAGTAATATATACAAATATAATATCAAAACAGTAATATATGTATACAGATACCTGGCACAGTTGGTGGAGGTGCTAATCTTATAGGGGACGTTGACCCTGCACAGACCAGGAAGGGCCTGGGCGTTCCTATCATTGTAGCCTGGGACTTGACCGGCGGTCGACTTGAGGCAGTTGCAGACGGCCTGCTTGTCAGCGGTGGTGCGGGCCGCCCCGACAAGGGACCTGAGGCCGTTGCAGCAGCCGGGGGAAGGAGAGCCACCCCTCTGGAGGTAAGCGAGGCAAGGGGCTGCGCTGCTGGCGACCTGACCACATGTGATGGCTTCAGCCAATGGTGCACCCACCAGAGCCACACACAGCACCACCAAGCAAGCCACCTTCACTAGACCGGCCATGTTGACTTCTCAAACAAAAAAGATACGTTGCTTCAAATGATTTTGATGATGAAATCTTTGCTTTGGCAATTGTTTGGTGGTATGAGTAGTGAGTGCCTCATGATGGAGAATGTGAGGGTTTATATAGAAGAGGGCGGAGAAGGGTATGGGCAATAGAACTCCCTAGAAATAGCAGTAACTCAATCATTCACCTAAAAAGTACTATAACGTTTAGGTTAAAAAAAAAAAAAAAAGAAGTTCAACTTTAATTGAAAACCATGGGAGGTATACTTCTTCAAGAAACTTGAAGTCGTACTTCAAAATAGTTTATACTTTATAGTACTAATTTTCAAAAAATATCTTTTTGTAATTAAACTATTGGGTTAACGAGCAATTTTACACATGAAGTTTACTGCCAGAGCCTTGCACAAGAAGTTTTCGGGAGCAAAGTGCATGACGTTACGTTTTGGGAGCAAAAATGCAGGTAGTTAGTTGGCCATTAACTTGGATGGAGCAGACGTGGCACTTATTTGGGTGACATGTTGCGTGATGATGGTAAGTAAAAAGAAAATTATCATTTTGCCCTTAGTTTTAAGTAAAAATTACACTTTTGCCCTCAATTTTAAGTAAAAATTACATTTTTACCCTTAGTTTTAACTAAAAAAAAAACTAAAAATACCCCTTCGCCCGGTCGGCCCCACCACCGCGGCCATAGCCGTCGGCGGCGGGATGGGGGGCCACCAGGAGGCTAATTTTGTTTTAATTTTTTTAAAAAAAAAAAACTTAGGGCAAAAGGGTAATTTCAACTAAAACTAAGGGCAAAAGTGTAATTTTACCCGCGTTACTGTTCACTTCCATCCAAGTTAACGGTCAACTCACGGTCAACTAACGGCGTGGTATTTTTGCTCCCAAAACGTAACGTCGTGTGTACTTTTGCTCCTGAAAAAACTTCGTGGTACTGGGCGCTCTCGGGGGTAAACTTCATGTGTAAAATTGCACCTTAACCCTTAAACTATTTGTAGAGAAACTACTGCAAGTTTTTTCTTTACTGCAAGTTTATAGGCGTGTATTTTCTCACCTATATCAGAAGAGTTATAATGTTTTGCATGTGTAGCCGTAGGTATTTCTTTAATATAAAAAATTAATATATTTAGATGAGAAATACTCCCTCCGGTCCTAATTATAGGACATATTTAACTGATTTTGGAGAGATTAAGGAAAGAAGTTAAATTAGTTAATTTTATTCATTTTCCTAAAATGACCTCGTATAAATTTAAAATGACATGAGTAAAAGTAAATCAACAACTCCTGTCATATACCTTTCAAACCTAAAATTTTTCTTTCCACACGCTATCTAATTGAAATAATGGTTTTACTATATATATGTATGTGTATAAATATGTATACATATAGATATATATGTGTGTAGGCGCGCGCATGTAACACACACACAAAGATATATGTGTCTGTGTGTGTGTACACACACACACTCACATATATATTGACAGACACACACATATATACATATATATATAGTGTATACACACACATATATGTGTGTGTCTATATATATTTGTGTGTAGACACACTCTCACACACACACATACATGTGTGTGTCTATATATATTTTGTATAGACACACATATATACATACAGACACACACACATATATATCTAAAAGTTTTACTGATTGTAAGAGTTTACACATTCACATACATATATTCATAAGAAACTAAACACATTTGAGAGAATAAAATAGGGGTATTTTAGGAAAAAAAAAAATTGATAAAAATTAGAATGTTGTCCTATAATTAGGACCAAAACCAACTTTCAAATATTGTTCTATAATTAGGACCGGAGGGAGTACCTACCATTACTTTAGATACTTTATTCCTTTAAAAATATTGAAGTATCAAAACATGAAGTAAAAATATGTGAGAATTGAACATTCCGACTTATACAACTACCACTAAATTTTGTATTGACAAATATATCTACCAATATTGAATGATTGATATTGATTGGAAAGAGATCTTGGGGCATTGCCTTTGATTCACAAGAGGACCTTAAATGGCAATTAAATGTACGAGCTACTTTGAGCCAAAAAAAATAAATGTACGAGCTTATGAGTTATGACTATATATATATATATATATATATATATATATGAAGTGACATCGAGTTTCACAGTTTAATTATTATTCTCTCGTCAAATGAAAAATATATATATAATAAGAAATTTTTATCCAAGAAGATTGAGAAGAAATAATTTGCAATGTTACAATTATAAAAATCGAAAAAAATCTCATAATTATAATTTTTTTTACTTTTTATTTTTATTTTCTTGTTTTCAATACACTCAATTCTAAGGAAAATCATTATGATGTCTAAATGAAAGAATGTAATTACTAAAAATATCACAATCAGTGATTAACAGTTCATAAAATGACAGCAACTGTTAATTATATTTCTTCTTTGAGATTTTTTATAATTATTTTTCTTCTTTGAAATATTACAGTGATTCTTCTTCTAAGGGCCCGTTTGGTGGGGAGAAAATCCAAGGTGGGAAAAGAAAATTTCATAGAGTATTTCCTACAATTTTTCCTTGAAAGACAAGTTTGACCCTCGAAATTATCTCTCAACATCAATGAAAGAAGAGTAAATCACACCAAAAGAGATTTGATTACTGATACTAACTAGAATTATCTTTATTAAATTATTATTAAAATTATAGATGATAAAATTGTCTATTATTTATTATAATAATTAAAAACATATCTAATACTTCTTTTAATATAGTTCACTAATCATTATAATCATATATAATTAGTTTAACATTTTTATCCATAATAACAAAAAATAATTATTTTATTATTATTTTAAATAAATGATATTAAAGTCATTTACTCTCAACTTCTTCCGATCCTATTGTATTATCATTTTTATTTTATTAAAAACTACTTCTGGTCTTTAATATAAAAGTTATTTGGGATTGAATTTTGTTCTAAATATAAAATACCAATCCATTTTATCTTTCAAATTTATAATTTTTTCTTAAAGTGTCTTTAATGAATGATTATACTCAGGAGTTTCTATCTAAGAATATATATGATGAAATATGGTATTTTAGGAAATTAACCTATATTTTTTATAAATGAATAACATAATTAATTTGTTTGATTTATCCAAATTAGTTAACTGCTCTCTCCAATCCTTTTTATAAGTCTTTTTTATATATAATTACACAAAACAAATTAGTAGTTAAGATTAGTTAAAAACAATAAATATATTAAAAGTTTCATATTTCTTTTAAATATACTTTTATTTTTGAAAAGTATGAGAGATAATGAGTATAAAATATGAGAGAAAGAATAAATGATTAAATAAAAGAGAATAAGTTGTGGGAGAATAATTAATATAAAGATGTGTATTTAATAATAATAAAAAAAGTAGTTATAAAAAGTATAAGGAAATATATAAAAGTAAACGTGGTATAGATTTTTTTATTAAAATCATTTTCTATTTCAATACATTTCAAACATGTCAGGTCATGGCCGTAATTTTACCAATCCTTTTTGGTCTATTTCATTTCCTTCCTTTTCCTTATAAAAGGTCATGGCCGTAATTTTACCAATCCTTTTTGATCTATTTCATTTCCTTCCTTTTCCTTATAATTAATTCTTTCAATCACAGGGCCTAATTTATAGGATACAGGAGTACGACAAGAGAGTATGGGTGGGGAGTTATTGAGGATGCAGAGGTAGGGGCTGTGTGCGATTAGGTTGTTGGTAGTTGTGTGCTGTTAAATGCGATGTCCCATAAGCTTCTTCTGATTTGACCACGTGGCCTCATGCCTGTTGTCAGATTTATTGACCGCAGCAGGTGATTGTGACCCAAAGCGGTGCCCAACATCTGCTGCTCTTCTCCCAACCTCATTCGCCGACACCATATCACATGCAAATATATTGAGAAAAGTTCAGATAAGGACCATGTTAGCAAATTAATTTTAATTAACCCCCCAAAAAAGGAAATTTCACAACATTTCAGTAGGATTAAATGAAATTAATTTTCTAAGCTAGAAGATAAAAATAAACTTTTTAGAAATAAAGGGCAAACATCCCAATTTTTAAAAAAGGGTCAAGATCATGATGGAGCCACGTGTAAGAGAAAGGAGGCTAGTGCGGTAGTGCCCTAAATTAGGGTTTTTTTTTTAAAAAAAAAAATTAATACATGTTTGAATGATTGTCCACCCTTAATATATCAATACTGCACTTCGTAAATAAGACAATTATGATGAAATTCTAAAAAATAAAGCCTAAAAAGATGACATTGTAATTATTTTTATTGTAGGATACTTTTATTATTAAAGATACACATATAGTTATATACACCCACACACAATATGTAAAGGAGACATGTTTCATTATTTACTCCATTTGATCTTAAATGGAAGAGCAACAAAATTAATTTGCAAATATTTAAAAAATAGTTAAATTAGTTATTGGTAAGAAATATGAGTTTTTTCCTTGATTACTTCCTTTAATTATTTATTTGTATTGTAAATTATTCATTGATGGAAATTACCTCTTTACCAAGCGTAGTCATAGGGTGATTTGAAGGAAAAAAAAACTTATAAGTTTAGGAGATAAATTAATGAATTGCAATCCTATTTAGGTAAACAGATCAGGCCTATTTTCATAAGGCCTAGCCTTCAAGCCTACAGGCCTGGCCTATTTAGTTTTTTTTAATGTTTTATTATGCATAGTTATATATAAATTAACTTTTAGATTATTTATAAAATTAATAACTTATTCTTAACCTTAAATTTCACATTTTTCCATTTATCAATGAGCTTAACCTTTTCATTTATCAATTGATCACATATACTTCTCTTCTTTTTCATCTCTCGAGGTGGCAATGCTAGCTCACTACTCCTCCATTGATTTACGTCATTTGATGTAACATAAAAATTGCATTAAATTTATTTTAGTGATGCCTAAATGAAAATGATCCAAATAGGTGGAGTTTGTCTCATTTTCTACAAGAAAAATAAGAGGTACAATCTAGTTTTATATGCCACTTGTCGTGCTTGGTTGATTTTAAGAAATATATCTTCTTAGTCAATAAATGATTTATTTGTCTTATTCATACTTCCTCAAACAATTGATGCCACTAATTTGTTATTTTCTTTCACTTACTAACTCTTTTATTTTATATGAGGATGAATCTTTAAACTTTTTAGATATAATGTAGGCATTTAAATAGACTTGATGAATTATATATGAACTTAGATGCATATGCTTTAAGACTACGTAAAGACCTACATTTTAAGTAGGCCTTAAATAGGTTTCAGGCCTTGCCAGGCCTACTTAGCTAAAGTCTAGCCTAGCCTAACCTATTTTTACCCCTTTTACATATCAACTAGCTAATAGAGTAAATTTTTTTTCCCCCAATTTTCACTTCAGAAACTACCATTTTTTTTTCTCCAAGTTTTTCACTTCAAAAACTACAATTTATTCAATGAAGCACAAACTAATGCCCAACTACTAACAGAAAACATGTTTGAAATTAAATAAATCTGTCCCTAAAAAGGTTTATGAAGAAGCAAATATTAGTACGACTCTGGGAAATATTATTGCATTATGCATCCCATGCTGCAACCTGCCACCCTGCCACATGTTCGATTTAAGGCTGTGATGGGAGCCGTTCAGTCTTGGGATTTGGTAGAGAAGATATTGCAAGTTACTCCCTCTTATCTTATTATAAGGTACCAATTAGTAAGTCTATTTGGTCCTTTTTATAAGGTAATTGCTTATTTCCAATGAGTATCAATTATTTTTTTCCATGTCTGCCCATAATTAATAAGGGTAGCGGGTGAGAGTAATAATTAATATGATATCAGAGTTTAGAGTAATTAGTAGGGGTAATATTGAAAATTACTTAGATTCTTGGATAATTTTATTGACTTTAACTAACTTTTATTGGTTTGTATAAAAAGTTAGTTGGTGCTTTATAATAAGGAGCAGAGAGAATATGTACGAGTAATAAATTAGCTAGGAGGAACGCAATTGTCATTAAAACTCTTCTAGTCTCATTATTACACAACTGTGTATATTTGACTTTCCTCATTTTAACAGGTTTTCATAATACTGTTAAATATAAATATGTGGAATTATGAGATTTAAAATAACCGTCAAATATAAGAGACAATATTTGACAGTTTTATATGACCATTGTGATATAAAAGTTTGGTTTTCTTGAAAGGAAAAACATTGTTTTTACTTGACGGTTGTATCTAAACAACCGTTATATACAGTCTATTAATATATAATTATTTATCAAAACACCATGAAACTTATATATTTGACGGTTTTTTCAAAATAAATCATCAAATAAATGTCTTTAAAATCCCTTTTTGAATCATATTTTCGCGATTCCAAAATTCCCACCATTTTTACACACACTTGTTGAACACCTCTGATCATTCTTTTCTGGCATCCACACTACTATTTCCCTCTCCATTATTGCTGAAATTGTGATTCACATCAAAGGACATTAGAACATGATTTATGAGCATATGTATGTGTGTGTTTTTTATAAGAATGGAATTATGTAAATTTCTGATTGTGGCATTCTTTTAATAAATCATTGTCTTGCCTATCTAAACCATGCATAGAGGTATGAAAACCATGGTTCAATAACCATTATATAAGCTGAAAAATTCTAGATTTGAAAGAGCAAGAAGCTTTCTGGAGTGTCTTGTGATGAAAAGTTATGTTTTAAGATAAGTTTAGATTTTGAACCTGATATAATTATTAATCTCTCTAATTATGCTCTAATTATGAATTATCAGTAACTACCTTATTGTCATACCATCGAAGACAAAAACTGTATACCTTTTTCTTTTGAGCTTGCTAATGAAGTTTATAGTAACTATTTTCTTAACTTCTCAACTTGTTTAGCTGAAGAGGAGGAAGAGCAATCTGGGAGCTTAGTCTAGTCATGGTTCAGAGTCTTGTGCGCTAAAGAAGATGAATGAGCTTGTGCCAGTGACTCAACCGCCTGTTCCACCAATTTCTAATAAACCTTTGGATGGCTCTTAAAGCACACAACAACGTAATTTGAAATGGACCGTGAGTGAGAAGACTACACCAAACAAGTCCCCTTTGAGCAATATATATGGGGAATTAGGCGTGTTTAACGCTATCAACCGGGTATTAATCAAAGAGATCATCAAGGGAGATATGGCTAGCTTGAGTGCTTGTAACTTTTATATCCAGTATTTCTTCTATTGGGGATGAATACTAGCTACTCATAGCATTCACATATATTGATTTTCTTGTTGTTGTATGTATGGTACCTTCACAAGGAGCACGTAGCCTGCAATGGCCTACAGGACACGTTCCTATTCCTCAACCCTCACCTTTATTCAGGAATGTTGGACGTAAGCAATATGCCAGATTTTATGGAGAGAAAATCAAGGAATTGGCACATATGGTCATTAAAAGGGCACTATTCTGGTGTAGAACACGAGATGACTAGCCCTGATGGACTAGTATGTTGATATTGATTAGGACTTGACCTAGGAGCGATGCCTAGGGCCTACGTACCACTGTAGAGAGGATCAAAGTCCACGTAGTTCGATGATCTTGGGGCGTTTAGCCAAAGGGGGTAGTGTGTGTGCTCTGTGTAAGCAGTATGGTAAAGGAGAGAGCTTAGAAGATGTGTACCTTTAGGGTTTAACTCCTATTTATAGAGTGTATCTGTTGGTCTTGGGCTCATGGGCCCTCTATTTGCGATAGAGATTTCCCTTGATTATCTCCTTGATTGTAGGTTGGTTATGATCTTATCTGATCCGTTGGTGATTATGATAGATGCACTTTGTTATTAGGCCGCATCACTAATGGACCTTACATAAATCAATGTGAGTTGCCCCCAGCCGGTAGTCCAGGTCTGCTACCGATTTGCCTGTTTAGGCGATAGGTTTTTCCCAAGGTGGGATTTATTTGTCTTTCACTCATTCTTCATTTTCGTTTGCTTTGATCTAGTTGGGCAAGCATGCCTTCTCACTAACGTTCGGGCAATCGAGATAGCATTTGAAAATTCAAATAACCCCGTGAGGGCTTTCGTTTGTTCTTCTTACACCATTGACAACTGTATAGTCATTACCCCCACTGGTAGTCCAAGTCTCGAAATTCTTTGGGGTGGATCATTGTTGAATCCGGATATCGTATCCGAGTTGCTGCTACTTGTTTGATTTTGATAAAGTTTCTATCCGAGTTTCAGCAAACCTCGATTTACTTGTATTCTGATTGAATTGCCCCCAGGACATGTAGTCGGGTGAATTTGCTTTGAAACTTCGTTTGTTTCTTTTTATGATCGTTAGGATCTCTTCTTCATCAATCATCCGGTCTTCGGGTTTGTTTGTTGGAACACCGAATTCCCTAATTCGAATTGTCACGAAGAGGAGCAGGCCCGGGTTTATGGGTTTGTTTTTGCAACACCGAATTCCCCAAATCTGAATTGTCTTGAAAAGGAACAGACTAGGTTTTTGGGGTTTTTTGTTGTAGCACCGAGTTCTTCCAATCCGAATTATCCTGAAGAGGAAGTTTGCATTTGCTTATGTCATTGATGACTTTACGATGCCACACTTGTTGCCCCCCAGCCTGGTAGTCCAGGTTTCGGGTTGCCGGGGTGTATTGAATGTTTATCTCGGATCTTGTTTCCGAGTTGTTCAGCTTTCGTCCGACTCTGAAAAGAACTTCGAATTTGTTTGCTTTCTGAGACTTGCCCCAGATCGTACTCGGGTTGATTGATTGGAGCTATATCGACTTGATCATTAATAAAAGTTTGTTCACTTCCTGATCAATTCAAATATTTATGTAGTGTTTCATTCGTGTCCACGGTGAGCGATATAGTGAACTCACATTTGTTTTTGGAGTTCTATTGAGTGATCGGGTCGGGTCATATATGTGATATGCAGAATCTGTGTGAATGTTCATCCGGTGTTGAGACTGGGGATAGTGTTTAGATGAGGGTCTATACTTAGAGTATCTCGTTAAGTTCCGGTTTCGTTGACCGGGATAATCCTTAGGATAAAGGGAAGCTGTCTGAACATTTTGACCAGATCAGGGTCTGCATGATAGTTCGGCTTGATATCCCAGAGTCAGTTAGAAAGCGTCCGAGTTGCGATAGCTTACGGAGACAACTTCCTCCGAATGAAAAGTCGTATTTTAGTCTTCAATTCGTATTTGAATTACGACCGGGTTTAGTGACCCTGGATTCGCTCTTTCGTTCATGTCTTTTTCATTAGTGCAATTTGAGGAGATTGGATCATGACTCTCGATGAGAGTTTCTTTATATATTTGAAGTTTGCAATTCGGAGTTATCACGGACTTAATTGTACTTTACTCGAACCCGGGTTTTACGTATTAGGTGTAACCGAGGTCCGCCTTCTTTTCACGTCCCGCGAAATCTTACATGGAGCCCAGTTTTTAGCTGGATACGATTGTAGCTTGGGTTTAATTCGTTCTGGGTGTCATAACCCGAGATTCATTTGTTGGAAATTATGCCCTAGGGGCAAGTCATTGTACTTATCAACGATCCCCATATGAATTGGGTAGTCACAATGTCTTGCTAGAGGCCGCTTGCGACTTATGGGCTGGTACGGTATTGGCCCGCTGCCAATCTCATGTGGGCCTACAGGGTCGCACACAAGAATGGTCCAACACAAGCAAGAGTGTTCAGATTCATTGAATCTTAAATGTGTTTAAGATTTAATGAATACTTATTTAATCTAGGATGTGTGTGTGTGTATATATATATATATAAATTCGAAAATAATAATGATATTATTTATTGATAATATTATTATTATAATAGTATTTAATTTATTTGATAAATTAAATAACTATAATAAATTGAGATATTGTATCTCAGATTTAATTTTGAATAAAGATATTGCATATCAGATTTAATTTGAAATGAGATCTCGGATCTCATTTTAAATTAAATATAAGCATATCATATCTTGGTTTAATTTATAAATATAAATTAAATCGATGGCCTATTAATTCGAGATCAAGTAGTTAGATTAGATCGTAGGACATATTTAATTAATATTATTTAATCCAAATTCGAAATTAATTGATTTAATTTTGAATATTTTAATACGACATATTAGGGTTTTAGAAACCCTATAACAGATGATGATCTAGTCGTATTAAACTACGGATGAATTAGACGGCCGCGAAACACAAAAACCCTAGAGCGAAAAAGATAGAGACGAGCGCAAGAAGGCGCTAGCACGCTGCCGTCGGTGTTGGAGGCCATTCGTGTGGATACCGGTAGAGGGGAGAGGACACGTGTAGTCTGCTCCTGTCTGATCGAACAAGAAGGCGTTAGCCCACGTGATCAAAAGGATGCCTCCTCGTTCGATGCGTACGACGTCTGCGACGCTCGAGGTTCCGAGCGCGAACGCCAACGGACGTTGAACCCTCCACATAGGCATGATTCGGAAACCCTAAATCAGATTTAAACGCTATTGAGCGATCCACCTAAGGGATTCGTTAAAGTTTTTTATTCCGCTACGTGTACGGATCCCAACATCATTAGTCCAATATGGGTGTCGTAACCCGAAATTCATTTGTCCAATTGTGGGTGTCGTAACCCTAAATTCGTTTATCCAGTATGGGTGTCGTAACCCTGGATTCGTTTATCCATTATGGGTGTCAAAACCCTGGATTCGTTTATCCATTATGGGTGTCGTAACCCTATATTCCTTTTACGCAGAACTCGGATTTTAACTGTGATCAGTTTAAACCGGGTTTGCCTTCAGATCTAGGGTCCACTTAAGGAGCGCGGATTTAACTGTATAATTTTAAATTTATCCGGGGTCCATTTAAGGAGCGCGGATTTACTGTATGAAATAGACTTGGCGGCATTGCCGTTGCAAATAATCCAATAAAGGACTTTAAATCGACTTGGAAACACGGATCCTGGATTTTAACCGGTTCGGTTTAACCGGGGTTCGCCTTCAAAATCCTACACGGAACTCGGATTTTAACTAGATTTGGTGTAATGCAGGGTCCGCCTTCAAATTTACATGAAGCCGGGATTTTAACCGATTTGGTATAGCGGGGTCCGCCTTCAAATTTACATGGAGTAGGGATTTTAACGATTTGGTTTAACAGGGTCCGTCTTCAAAACTCTACATGGAGCTAGGATTTTAACCGGCTTTGGTGTAACGGGTCTGCCACAAGAGGAATGTCGATTCATCATGAGTGTAGCTTCCGCATGGAGCTCCATGAAGCCAATTCAAGTTTCTTTGTTGACCAAAAAGCCAATTCAAGTTAAAATAATTATCATCGTTGGTCATCTCTTTGCTGGATGATAACATCTCTTCTCTCTTTAACAAGAAGTAGTCCTTGACGATGCATAACAAGAGGAAACCACGAGAGAATTTTCCAATTAAGAATGCACAATGAGCATTGAACGTGCTTGAAGAATCTCGCGAGGAATCTTGCTCCCCAATCACTTCTATTAACATCCTGGCTAAACACACACCCATAATGCCAAAGAATTTAAATAATCTGCTTTTTCCAAGCTTCTTAAAAGGCAAGCGGTATTACTCTCCATCAATCTTGAAAGATTCAAAGGATCTTTCGGCGTATGCAACTTGGAAGAATTCAATTTCCATCTATCCAAATTATTGCAAAAAACCCACAGCAAGCGATTACAAGGATTTATGAGGAATTCTTGAAGAGATTTAGGCACGACTAAGCGGCATAGTACCATATTCATTAATCATGGAATGGAATTTCCTCTTCCTTCTTCTTCAACCAAAACTATATGGGCATATGCATTAAAAACATAAATAAATGATAGTTTATTGGGCATTTGATCAAAAAATTAATGGGCTCTAACTTCTTTTCCAATTTTGCGTTTCAGAAGAAGCTAGTTTATTCAAACCATGTTCCAATTCTTCCTTCAAAGAGGTTGATTCTTCAGCCACTTCAACATTTGATTACTACCTTCCATCACTAAAAA